>JARQOC010000005.1:276540367-276560426 GCA_033576535.1 Allobates femoralis | reverse complement strand
AGACAAAAGACTTTTTGTATTCCATCTGACACTTTCATTTGCATATGTTGGCTTTAGCAGTGTGCTGCTGTAGTCTTTTATGTAATTAAGTGTTACAGCTCTGCACTTGTGTTTTAATCCTCTAGGAAGTGCTCTCTGTTTTTTTCCTTTATTTAGATAGATAGATAGATAGATAGATAGATACTGATACGTTTATGAATAAAGTTGCAGCACTCAGGTCCTTTCTTGTGCAAAAAGGCTATTTTTTTATTGCAGCATGGTACACAGTGCGACGTTTGAGGTAGTGCTACCCTTCCTCTAGCAACCAGAGTGCTGCAACTTTATTCATAAACGTATGTATTGGGAGCTGATAGTAGACGGCTTTGGTTGCGGGCACCATATAGAAGCACAGTGCTGCCCTATATTCATGAAATAGATAGATAGATAGATAGATAGATAGATAGATAGATTTTACAGCTATTAATTAATTAAATAAATAACTAGATTAAAAATATATATGAGGTCCCCCACTTTTTGATAACCAGCAAAGGTAAAGCAGATTATCAGGAAGGAAATCCCTGTCCAAGCTTAAAGCGAACCTGTCACCCCCCCCTGGACATCAAAAGCTATAATAGCCACCTTCTGCAGCACTAAGGCTGCATTCAGGGAAGGTGGCTATAAGCTTTTGATGCCCTTTATACTATTAAATATGAACTTATATAAAGGCTTACTCTTAAGAAGACCTAAGACCGGGAGGCGGGGTTTCGCGCTCCTCCGACCCGCCTCCTCTTGTCAGTCATGGTGCTCGCCTGCTGCTGCCTCCCCTCATGAACACGCGCCTCCGTTCTCGTCTATGGTGCCGCGCATGCGCTGTGCACCGGGTGTCCAGGAAGTCGTCAATTTTGGTGAGTGCGGCTATGCTTTCTTCTATGGACAATTTTTGTTATATCACTTATGGTAGCCGGCACCGTCCCAATAACTGCAGCATATAGTCACAGAGTGACGGTGACCTATAGCAAGGTTTGTTAGTGCCCGGTGTCCTTCTTTTGCTTGGCAAAACATTCCTTTGTTTACCATTTTACCTCAAAGAAAATAAAAAAAGAAGCAGCTTCACTGTTGTCCCAGAAATCTACCCTACTGCACAAAAGATATCTGAAAAAAATCGTAAACATACAAACTTAGAGAAATAAAATAAGATACTTATCCTTGTTCTCGATTCTTTTCAAAACTAACAAAAAAATCTCAGGTGTTCCAATGTAGTCCAGAATGCAAAGAGACCAGTAAGTCTGAAGATCGATGCCATTGCTTGCAAGACCTGGTGCCTTTGGAGAGCAGTGAGATCAGTAGTTTTACCGCTCTTCAGACTAACTAGGACACCAGGATGCTTTGTGTCATGCGGCACTGTGTGTGAGACCCAGATCTGAGACATCTCTGGACTATAAAAATGTCCAAAAGTGTTGTCTCTTGGGAATAGAGCAAAAAATTCTCTCAAATTCCACTCTTCTCCAGAGATCTAGGAGAGAGAATCTACTAGTTAGGAGCCCAACTCAATGCCAATGGGTAAGTGCACGTGACCGCAGTCAGCTAAAATCACAGGGTTGCATAGCAGAGACTCAGTAATGCAGGTTGATGAATGTTTGATGGCATCATCAGCCCTGAGTGTGCTGGTCTTTAGCATAGGTAGCAGGACAATTCTGCCTCAACCAGAATAATGGTAAATATTCAGCCTGCCGTGAGCCTGATTACACCTGGGTTCACCTGGGTTCACGGAGGTTGCATGGTGGATAGCCCTGTGTTGAATCAGTGAGGTAAATGAAAAAATCCAGCGCCAGAGTCCTCAATGGTCCTTAAGTGGTTAAAACATAATTTTTCTTCATTCTTTAACCCCTTAATGACCAATGACTATACCCATCATGGCTATGAATTGTTACTTTGTGTAAACACTCTCATTGGTCAAAGAAATGCAGAAAATATCATCCTAAATTTACCACTAACATGAAGTCCAATATGTCATGAAAAAACAGTCTTGGCATCACTGGGATATGTTGAATCGTTCCAGAGTTATAACCTTAAAATGTGACACTGGTCAGAATTTCAAAATAAAGGCTTGGTCTTTAAGGGGTTAAAATGAAAAACATATTAAAGTGGGGAAAGAAGGAAGGGACAAGGGGATGGGTGGGAGATTCCTACCTCTGATTTCATTGAGCTCAGGCCAAGAGTCGGCATAGAATAGAAGAAAGGAAAAGGTTGTTGATTCATAGTAACATACATAGTAACATAGTTTTTAAGGTTGAAGGAAGACTTTACGTCCATCTAGTTCAACCCATAGCCTAACATGTTGATCCAGAGGAAGGCAAAAAAAAACCATGTGGCAACACTAAGCTCCACATTGGGGAAAACAATTCCTTCCTGACTCCAGATATGGCAATCAGACTAGTTCCCTGGATCAACGCCCTATCAAAGAATCTAGTATGTATAACTGATAATATTATAGTTTTCAAGAAAGGCATCCAGGCCCTTCTTAAATGTTAGTAGTGACTCACTCATTACAACATCATGTGGCAGAGTTCCACAGTCTCACTGCTCTTACAGTAAAGAATCCGCAATACAAAATACACAAAAGGTTTGCGCCAAACTGCTTTCATTAAATTGTGGGATCGGTGAATGATCCCCTCTGCTCACTTTCTATTGTTGTGCCTGTCCGCACAACTGGAGTAAGAGTTTAATATATCTCCCAGCTGGGCTCTCCTAGTTGGGCTCCAAGCAGCGAGGTGAAAAGTGCACGTATTTCCCGTGTATCCGGTGCACGTGACAGCTCGGGGGGAGTGGTGATGTGACGTCTGCCAGGTCCTGTATTCCTAAGCTGCTCTGTATCACGCTTCCCAGCGGGGAAGAAATTTGCAGCTCCAGATAAAACGAGTGATATTGTAAGCGCTAAGGTACATTAACAGGACACGCTCACATAAGTATTACCTTTCAGCTTTAATGATTCAGCATATGGATCCCTTTCGCCACAACGCGTTTCAGCGCCAATTGCGCTTTTTTCAAGTGATCACAATTGATCACAATCACAATTGGCGCTGAAACGCGTTGTGGCAAAAGGGATCCATATGCTTAATTATTAAAGCTGAAAGGTAATACTTATGTGAGCCGTGTCCTGTTAATGTACCTTAGCACTTACAATATCACTCGTTTTATCTGGAGCAGTAAAGAATCCACGTCTGTGAGTATGATTAAACCTTCTTTCCTCCAGACGTAGAGGATGCCCCCTTGTCCCAGTATCAGGCCTAAGAGTAAAGAGATAATTAGAAAGTTCTCTGTACTGTCCCCTCATATATTTATACATTATTATAAGATCACCCCTAAGCCTTCGTTTCTCCAAGCTAAATAACCCCAAGTTTAATAACCTGTCTTGATATTGCAGACCCCTTAATCCTCTAATGACTTTTGTCGCTCTTCTCTGGACCCGATCTAGTTCAGTTATGTCTTTGTTATACACTGGAGACCAGAATTGTACACAGTATTCTAAGTGTGGTCGCACTAGTGACTTGTATAGAGGTAAAATTATGTTCTCCTCATGAGCATCTATGCCTCTTTTAATGCATCCCATTATTTTATTTGCCTTTGCAGCAGCTGCCTGACACTGGCCACTAAATGTGAGTTTGTCATCTACCCATACACCCAGGTCTTTTTCAGTGACAGTTTTGCCCAGTGTTTTACAATTAAGCACATAATTATACCTTTTGTTTCCTCTACCCAAGTGCATGACTTTACATTTATCCCCATTAAAGCTCATTTGCCATTTAGCAGCCCAAGCTTCTAGTTTACATATATCCTCCTGTAATATAAAATTGTCCTCCTCTGTATTGATTACCCTGCAGAGTTTAGTGTCATCTGCAAATATTGAGATTCTACTCTGTATGCCCCCTACAAGGTCATTAATAAATATATTAAATAGAAGCGGGCCCAACACTGACCCCTATGGTACCCCACTGTTAACTGTGACCCATTCTGAGAGTGTTCCATTAATAACCACCCTTTGTTTCCTATCACTAAGCCAGTTCTTAACCCACTTACACATATTTTCCCCTATCCTCATTGCCCTCATTTTGTGTATAAAACTTTTGTGTGGCACCGTATCAAAAGCTTTTGAAAAGTCCATATACACCACATCCACTGCATTTCTTTTGTCCAGTCCAGAACTTACTTCTTCATAGAAGCTTATCAGATTAGTTTGACAGGAACGGTCCCTCATTAAACCATGTTGATAATGGGTCATGAGGTTATTTTTCTTCAGATACTCCAGTATAGCATCTCTTAGAAAACCCTCTTGGATTTTACCCACAGTAGAGGTTAAGCTTACTGGCCTATAATTTCCAAGTTCAGTTTTTGTCCCCTTTTTGAATATTGGCACCACATTTGCTATACGCCAGTCCTGTGGTACAGACCCTGTTATTATGGAATCTTTAAATATTAAATATAATGGTCTATCTATGACAGTACTTAATTCCTGCAGCACTCTGGGGTGTATCCCATCCGGGCCCGGGATTTGTCAATTTTAGTGATTTGTAGACGATGCCGTACTTCCACTTGGGTTAAGCAGGTGACATTTAATTGAGAATTTTTGTTATCACTGATCATATTGTCTGTCTATTGTCTATTCACTGGAAACTCAGGGATTGCAGAGCTCTGGTAAGCATCATATCCCCCATCAGCAAGCAAAACTCCCCAAGTCATGCATAATATGATGATTTTGCCAAGTTGGCTTTGTCTTGCCCTGTCCTGCTACAGTTTTTGCACGATTTTGAGTGACCCAAAAATGAGAAATTGCAAAGTGTTCTACATGAGAAATCTAGCACTTTTACTAATTTTTCTCATAGTTTTAAACAAGCCTGGTATGTTAACCTGAGTGAAAATGACTTTCACTATGTGTCTGAAATACCAATACTCTTATAGTAAGACATTGCTATTTGCATTGGGGGAGCCTGACAATATTTCATAGTGCTGTCTCCTGAGCAGCGTAAATCCACTAGAAGGTTAATGCTTATGCATTCATTAGGGGGACCTTTTCAACTTATCTTGCCAGTTTTTAGAAGTGCTTGGAAAACTGGCATAGCTAAAACCATACTAAATTTGTTAAAAGGCGTTGTTATTTGGAAGAAAATGTTAGTGCATACTTTTATGTTCAAGCCATGAGATGTTTAACACACAAAGTGAAAGATACCTAATCATATTAAGTGTGCTCAAATAACAATTTGGACTATTTTGCCTTAGATTCTGCTATGTAAGAAAGCTGTAAAATATCTGTCAACAAAATACTGCCCAATATACATAGAACCAATATCTGTACAGACAAATTTATAGAACATATCAGCTCAGATGCCTCGGAAATTGTGAAGAGAGTAATGTTACAATTACAATAAATCCAAGCCTAGAAAAACAATGCATTTACACTGAATGCTTGTCAGCTACATACATGTGCTTTAGGATGTTACATCTTAAAGGTATAAAAACACAGTATATTAATAAAATTTATATTTATATATTAGCAAAAAAGGTTAGAAATATTGTTTATAAAAATCCTCTTGAAAGGCTATTATTATGCAATGTACAATACTGCTTAAAGCATATATTGATTTTTCTGATTTTTTTCTCATTTACTAGGCAGTTTCTGATAATAATAATTGTGTTTTTAAAGAGTTTCATGCTGGGATTTTTGCATTCTCCTTTTTGTGGTCTCAGCGGATAATTGGTGAAGCCTAAGGCAGAAATAGAAAAGTGACTCAAAGAAAGGCACATATATTACACTTGTACTTGTTCAATGTGGAGGCTCAAAGACAGGTGCTTAATCATATTTAACTCCCAATACAATTACGTGGTTTTAGGTCTTTGAACTAGAACAATTTATTTTTTAGAGATATTTAAAATGCAGTAGATATTTTATTATATACAATAGACTTTAAATTACATATAAAGCTAATAAAAGATCAATTGTAACAAAAACAGTTGCACTCAAGCAAGTGGAAGAAATGCAGTTAACAAAGAAACATAAACATACATTACTTGAGCTAGCAGATAAAAATGGCCCGCTTTATTTGAGCCCAGTAACCACACCGCGGTGTATCTCTATGCTGGGTCCTAACCAAGTAAATGCCTCTCTTGGGGTCCTAAATAGACATTCTATATATTTAGAAGGAAAGAGACCTGCTAAGAGAATTAAAAATACCTGAAGTTGCTGGGAGGGGCACATGGAGTGATGCCATGACCCCATAATAAAAAATAGAAAGACTGCAGGAACTTCCTAACCTGAAGGTCTGAACTAGTGCATACTGAACATAACATACCCTATAACAAAAACAGTTGCACTGAAACAAAAGGGAGAAAGGCTAAGGGACTTAAACAAAAAATACAGGAACGTGAACATGCATTTCTGATTAGAAAAAAAATAGAAAAAAAAGCAGATATAATGGGCAGTTTGATTAGAGCTCAAAAACCATGACCTGATGTACTGTGAAGGAAATAATTATTTGGTCCCTTGCTGATTTGTAAATTTGCCCACCGTCGCGATTAAGACATGAACAGTCTATCATTTTAAGGGCAGGGTAATTTTAACAGTGAGAGATAGAATATCAAAAATAAAATCCAGAAAATCACATTGTCTAAATGATATAAAAGTATTTTCATTTTGCAGAAAGAAATACATTTTTGATCCTTCTGAAAAACAAGAATTAATGTTAGTGGCAAAACTTCTTTTTGGCAAGCACAGCAATCACACATTTTTTGTGGTTGATGATGAGCTTTGCGCACATGTCGGGAGAGATTTTGGTCTACTCCTCTTTGCAGATCCTCTCTAAATCATTAAGATTTTGAGAATGTCGCTTGGCAACTTGGAGCTTCAGCTCCCTCCATACGTTTTCTAGGGGTTCAAGATCAGGAGACTCCATGACCTTAATGTGCTTTTTTTTTACTCACTCCTTTGTTGCCTTGGCTGAATATTGTTGTACTGGAAGACCCAGCCAAGACCCAATTTTAATGTCGTGGTGGAGAGAATATTTTTTTTTCACTTTTCTATGTTTATGCAGGATGCAGTTGGGCCCTTTGGGGTGTCTGTTCTGTGTGGTGCATGCATATAGCACTGGGCAGCCCGCCTGGTCTACTATTATGGTCGTGATCATTAGGCTGCATTCAGACACTCTGCATCATACTTGTGTTGCGCCCAGGCTTTGGGGTACTCGAGTATCAGACTCCAAGGGGTTAACTGTGTCATGGGGAGTGGTGGCCGCGCCTGATCCCGTGTCCTGGGCCTATCTTCCAAAAAGGGGTAATATGTACAGGGGATTATATACAGTTTTGTCGTGACGCCACCTGTAGTTTCTGGTGATGATTCACCAGCGCCGCCACAGTCCGCCAGAGGTAGATGGTACAGCGGCAAGTTGGTGAAGTCCTCCACAGGTAGGACTGGACCTCCGGGGCAGTGTTCCTGTTTGGAAACAAGTTCATTTGAAGGAAAACAAGCGGAGTCAAAAGTCACTTTTCCTCCAGGTACTTTACTGTTCACTTGCATGCATGCAACGTTACAGTTCAGCACTCCTGATGTTATGAGGACAGGTAGCTAATGGGTGGCTGCAGGTGGATCCCAGGTGGTATGATGGAGCCCTTGGTGTGCCTGCTTGCTTTAACCCCATCTGTTCCTTCCTGCTTCCTAGTTTGTGGTGTAAAGCCCGGTGACTTGAAATCGACCTGACCTCCTTCCTTCTCTCACCTTCACAGCCGTCGAGTAACCTTCTGCTGGCTGGCCGCTCCTTCCCTTGGGGTTGCCTGTTACCCTCTTTTGACCTGTTCTGGTGCCCGGGAGAATTAAAGACTCCATGGGACTCCAGATTCTCTGTGGTCCTAAAGTATCCCAGAGGTGCGGGGTCCGGTGCCTGGTAAGCTGTCTGGGATAAACTTCCTCAAGTTCCTCACTCCCTTAGGCTGTCTGCTCCTGGAGAAGCTTTCTTTCTTAATCCCTTTCTTCTTCCTCCATCTCTCCTCCTGGTCCCTCACTTAGAGGCAAAGACCACAGGCCAAAGACCTTGAGGCAAAGACCTCCTTGCTCCCCCTAGATGTGGTTTTATTCCCTCCGGGGTAACCTCCCACCGTGTAATCTAGTGTGGGAGTGCTAGTTAAGGGTCCCACCAACCATCCTAGGGTCCACCTGCAGCTAGAGATTCTGCACCTCTTTTACAGGGTCAGTACCCCTTTGTGACGCCTGCTTTGCGGGGCGCCACACTTGTTTGTGTGACTAATGTCATATGGAAACCTTATCTGTGTTCATATAAAATACCACCAATCATCTCCACCATGTCATGACAGGTCGAGAGTGATTGATGCATCGGTATTATGCACCTGTATTGCCTTTATCACTGGGGCCTGCAGCATCCAGCTAAGTGCATTGGATATCAGACCATTAGGCATTTTTGGTGAATTTTTTTATTTAATGTCCTTTTATGTTTTTTTTCTAAATATAGTGTAAGGGACTCGTAAGCCTGAGGACCCATGATATCGGTTACAAGCTTGCGTGTTTTGGCCAAAATATCCAATACCTGACATTATCATTCATAATTTTTTGGCACTTTTTCATGTTCATGCAGGATGCAGCTGGACCCTTTGGGGCTTCTATCCTGTGTGTTGCATATATATATTGCTGGGTAGCCCGCCTGGTCTAATAGTATGGGCATGATCAATAGGCTGAATACAGACACTCTGGATCATACTTGCATGTGTGATTGTTACGACCTATGGAAACCTCATCTGTATGCATATGAAATAACACCAATCACCTCCCCCAAGTCATAGCAGGTTGAGAGTGATTATTGTAACGTTACTATGCACCTACTAGATGCATTAGATAGCAGACCTTTTGACTGTTTTTGATGAGATCACTTGTGTGAGTCACTGGCATGACAAAGATACACCAGTATTACATTAATACATAATCAGAACAAAGTTTTGAATATGTTAGAAGGATTTGTAGAGTATCTGCTTCAAAACTCAGTGTGAAAACACTCAAACATTTACTGAGTTTTTGCAGCAGAAACTCAAACAAATAATCTTATTAATCTCAAAACTTTTTCAGTTTCAGTTTTAATATGAAGAATGTTATGGCCTTTACATGATCGGAATCACCATCAGTACATGAACACAGCACCAGAACCTCAGTCAGTAGAAGAATAAATCACAAAACTTAGAAGAATATTCAATTGCAGTTTCAGGTCAGCCCCATATACACTTGACTCACATCCAACTCCCAGTATGTCCATGTAACAATGGTAAAGAGATACTGGGAATTATTGTTACCAGCCATCATCAGACTGCAAACCATACAGAAACCATAATACTGATGAGACACTGGCAGTATCACAAATTAATATTAAGATTTAGATACCTTTTAGATGACATCTTGTCTGATGGTCATTGTTCCCATCTCTTTTGTCTCCAATCCTTTTGCCATAGTACATGCCACATTGACAAGATTTCATGCTCAGAGCTCATGTCATCAGACTTCCCTTTACTCTGGCCTTCTGCAGCACTTCCCGACATGGTGCCCTTAATATAAAAGTATTGTAATACTGTCCTATTAATAAAAAAAAATCTCCCATTCTGCAACCATGAATAAATAATTGCCCCTCACTGTGCTACCTGCACAAATATTCCTCCACAATGAACCTCTCAATAATGTCTCCCCATACTGCCGTTCTCCATAATATTCTCCCCACACTACCCTTCTCTATATTTCCCACACTGCTCCACTCTACAATATACAGTGCTGTGCAAATTAATTGGGACAAAGCATTTTTTAAGTAAAATCGTAAGTTGGGGTTACCAGTCAGTGATTCAAAGCAGTGTGAGTGTACAGCCTTGAGTAACAAAATGTGGTTTGACTGGTTTTAGTCAGAAAATAAAAGCTAGCTGCCCCCTCAGCTTCAGTTGAGAGCTTGTTTCTGTGAGGAGTGGTTTAGTGTACTTTTTCTCTCAGTGTGATTCATGCCTGTAAAAATGGATGTTACTCCACAGAAGAGGTCTAGAATTATTACTCTTAATGAACATACAAATCTGACTGTAGAGAGATCGCTACCACCCTTGGTATTGGAAAATCTACCATTTCAAGAATAATTCGCACACACAATGAAACTGGATCGTTTTCTAGAAAATGAAAAGGGAAATGTGAAAGAAAAAGGAAAACGACACCAAGAACTCATAAAACACTTATTAGAAATAGCAAAATTAATTCAAGAAAAACTTGCTTTGTCCCAATTAATTTGCACAGCACAGCATTCCACTCTGCCCAACTCCATAATAGTCCTCCCTCACTGCTCTACATCACAATAAATCCACCCACACAACACCTCTTCGTAATGTTGTCCAAACAGCTCCTCTTCATAATATGCCCCCTACACTGCCCCTCTCTGTAATGCCCCCCTACATTGATATTTTCAATAATATCCCTCCAAAGTGCCCCTCTTTATGATGTCCTCTCCACAAAGCAACTCAACATAATATTAAACACACTGCCCTTCTCTATATTAACCCCCACATAATTCCCCTCTCTGTAATATCCTCCAAACACTGTCCCTCTCTTTAATGTCCAAACAAGAAAAGTGTTTCCAGGGAGTGTTGAAGGAACAGTACTAGACGTTCTTTGCAAATACTCTTCAATATTTAATGACTCCAAAAATGGTACACGTATGGACAAAAAAAAATCAACCCCTAACCCCCCTAAACGTATGTGTTTCGGCAGATGTTTTTTCAAGCGATTCAACAGCTTGAAGAAGGCATATACTGGACCGCCTACTTTTAGGGGGGGGTGAGGGGTTGATTTTTTGTGTATATGTGTAACATTTTTGGAGTCATTAAATATTGAAGAGTTTTTTACAAAAAACGTCTATTACTGTTCCTTCAATCCTCACTGGAAACACTTTTTTTGCTTGGATATAGTTGTGCTTAGCCTGGACTGGGCTAAACCCGTGCTGTATCATCCTAATTGGCCGTCAAAGTGGTGAGCTGAAATCCTTTTTTCTTTATTCTTTTTAATGTCCACCACACAACTTGTCGCTCTCCATAATGTCCCTCACTCCCTCCCTTTCTTCACAATGTCCTCCACATTCTTTGTATGAATTGCCTCCTTCACTACGGCCTTCCTTAGTTTTTCCAAAAGGTTCCATCTTAGTAACACCAACCCATTTACTCCTACAATACATTTTTCAACCTTCAGCTTCTCCATGGAAAGTTTAATGTTTCCAGCCATGTCCTTGCCACTTCTCCGCTTTGCAGCTGTTCACTACAGAAGTGCAATGAGGTCACAGTGTGACCTTATCACTGCTGCATGTCAGGGTGAGAGCTAACATATGCAGTACTGCTCTACCCTTCCCAGTGCCAAAGTATTTAACTGTATTTTTATCTAAAATACAATACTTCCTAAATATAAGAAGATGAGAATCAAACTTTCCCAGTCCTCTGTGAGGCACATAACATCCTTTGGAAGGCTACAAGAAGTCCTTAGGGCATATATTTTTACAGACTAATTATAAGACTAAAGAAATTTCCCAATGGTATCTGTTTTTTTTTTTGGTTGTAATGCCATAGTAATATGATGTAATGATCACCATCTGGAGAGAGTGTCAGGACTGATCTAAGCAAAATGATGGGCCACATGACACGCCCCCGCAGGGCCTTAGGATACTTGGAAGGAGACTTTCTTTAGGCTTTATCACAGGCATCATGACAAGTTCGGTGTGAGTGGCTCATTCTCTTAGGGATTGGGACCTGGCATGGAGGGTTCATTCTGAAAAGGGATGACTGGACTTGGGGATACTTGTTAATTTATATGTGACACCATCTGCAGGTTGTGGCTATAGATAGCCGCCGCTGCTCGATAGTCTTCCTAGGGGCCGATGGTTGGGAGGCAGCAATGTTCTTAAGCTCTCTGCGGGTAGGGCTGACCCCTATGGTAGCAGAGGGGACTTGAGTGAGTTGGTAGTTGTATTTCTGGTGCTTTTGTTGAGTAAGAAAGTTCACAGACACAGTGGGCTGCAGACTTGAGTTATTTTACTCACAGTCTTTATGCAGCAGCCAGCTGAGCACAGGATTCTCAGAGCCATGCATCCAACTACTCACCGGTAATAGGATGGTACGTAACTGGCACCCCTTGTCTGTCCTTTCCAGGTTGTCTCACACAGCACTTGCTTCGCCCTTACTGCCTTGCGCCTTGCCACACAGAGCTCTGAGCCAATAGCTGTGGGCTTTTCCTAGGGGTTCCCCAGAGTGTCTCCCCTTAACCCTATGGTTGCCACCTTTTCAGCAGATGTGCACGGTTGTTGACTGTGTCACCTTGAAAGTGGCACAGCCTCCGGGTTGCCAGCTGAGCCTGGTCTTCTCCACTAGTATTTTGGGTTCCTGGTGTCCCTTGCGGCCTAGTCCCTCCACTTGCCTGCACTTAACAATGAATGCGAGTCCCATGGGTGGATTGCTCACTTCCCGTGCCTCTGGGATCTCTCTTTCTCCTGAAGCTACTTGGGTGATGTTCTGCTCTAGAGTTCGGCCTTAGGTTGAGCTCCCACTTGCTTCAGTCCTCTGGACACTTCTCAGGTGTATATTCTCTAGCTGCCCTCCAACTCCACCTTGGTGTTCAATGGTCTCCCCTCAGCTGTTCTACCACCTCTCCTCAGCTGATCACTCTCCTACTGTTCAGCTGTCTCTTCTCCTCACTGTCGTCTCCTACATTCTAGATGTTTCTCGCTCTTTTTATTCTCTCTGTCACATGTCCCACGTTATCTGCGTGTGTTCTTTCTGACCTCACTCTTTTCAAAGTGCTCCCTCTAACTAACACCCTACACCACCCAACCCAACTACAATTGTTCCTAGTGTGGTCTGGGTGTCCCGTCACCAGTCTGTCTTCCCCTTACCAGTGAGTGAGATACTACACCCTAACAGGGATGCAGTACCTCAATGGCAACTGGACCCGCAAGGGCGTCACACATACCTGGCAAATCCGGTAGTGAGGGAGACATTGAAGCTGCTGATAAAATTGGATGCTTGGAGTCTTCATGATATTTTCTAGAACCACATCTGTTGTTGTATCATCAGAAAAAGGCTCTATGAATCCTTGTTATGCGTAGTAGCATTGGACAAACCTGAGGAAGGAGAGCTGAAAACAAGATCATAGCTGTGTCTTATAGAAAAGTATGTTCTCTGAATTCGACAAAATAAATTTGGTACATATCTGTTTAGAAAGCAAAGCCATGGAAGATTAAAAATTATCAATTATGGCTTGAGCGATAGCCACTCAACAAAAGCATACATTTTAGGCAAAAGGAAAAGTGAAGAGCTTTAAGACTAAAAATGACAATTTTTATTGTTATTGAAATTTAAAAACATCAAACAATAAGTAGAAATATAAATGGATCCATACAATACTGCCTTATAACAAAGACATTGTGGGTATATATTAACAGATACCCAATTCTAAAGGACAGCCCGAAGAAATTGGGAATGGTAGAGGATGTCAACAGGAATACACCAAACTCTGGGTTTTGTTTATGTGATCAGCAGCCGCGGTATCCAGAGTGAAAATTTACTTCACATCTCTATGTGGCAAGTTTGTTTTTGAATTACCTTACCTAATGACACAGTGTATGGCATCGATACCATGCACTTCTAAAGTTTTTGAATTACAGTTGTGATACTACTTAAAATGGTGTGGTAATGTCTTCAATATGATAACGTCATTCACCATTCTTGCTGTGTCAATATCTCTCACAAATGGGGAGCAATAACAAAAAATGTGGACAGAAAAAGGCAAAGCAGATCATCACTCTAGTCACCAAGTGTTACAAGTATCTCCCATTCTCAGGAGACATGTGACAGGTTTAGGATTTAAGTCTCACATTGCCTTGAGAGATACATGGTTTTAAAAATAGTTGTTTTATTTGGTGCAGAAAGGGTTAAGAACTCTTTAGTTGCTGCTAGTTTTTTGTAGGTTGGGCCTTCTCAGGTGTTTCTGGTTTGTGACCACTCTCCTCCATCTTAAATATTCATATGTTTTATCACATGACATTGGCTATAGAATCTTTCTATGCTGACCACCATGATTGGAGGAAGTCTCCGGAAGCTCTAGAATTTTAGCCTTTTTTGTATACACTCCCTTAATTTGTCTTATTTCTCTTGTGTTATATTATTACAATGCTGACGTCAAGTGCACCCTTCAGCCTTTGCACTAGCTAGGGTGAGTGGAGGTGACAGCTATGGACTAGGCACATGATGACAAAGGGGGGAATGTCCCATAAATGGTCATTAGGGAGCTCAGGGTACAAAGACAGGTGGGTGCCAGGAAGTGACCTGTCTCTCCACTTTCTATCGTTAGAGCCTTCTTACCCTTTCCATCCCCATTGTACCACTTCATTGTACTATGCACCAGACGTTCCCTTGCCCGAGTGTGACAGTGTGGTTACTGAAGGCTTAAATGAAATCCTGGGTTTTGCCCCATCCTCTACTATCCTCAATTCCTCTACCATCCCTATATCAATCATTTTTTATTTATAATCTTGTAGTTTCTGTCACTGAGTTTATTTTTACTTTTATCCTTCTCTCTTCCTGACAGTACTTGTATGAAAGTGATTAGTGCCTGCATGTCGTGCCATTGCTTGTCTCAGCCTGCCCCGTGGTGTCTCTATGACTAGGTGCACATGAATGGGAATCATGACAATGCATCTGTACTCCTGTTCGTCTGCACTGGTCTTGATGCTGGCGATTAGGCTGAATTATAGCCACGGCTGGTGGACACGCACTATTTAAGTTCCTCTCTATAGTTAGCGTTCTGGTCACATAACCAATCACCATTGAGATTTAAGGCCTTGTCAGAGTAAAAGGGGAGACTATGCCCTTAAATAAACGTATTGTTTAAACAACCAAAATGAGCATTGGGATTTCCCTTGGAGTTCTTTTCTAGTGCTGGCTCTTTACATTGTGCTTTTAACTTGGTATGATTTACTACATTATATATGCCCACTATCTCTGCATTCTAAGTATGACCATTATGTCAATTATATGTATTTTTGTAGTAGTTTCTTGTACATCAGTGTTACCATATACCCACTGTGCTTGGTATAGGGTAGCATGGTACTGATCTATTCAACTTCTCACTTTTTGTTTGTATTATTGATATTTTAAATTGTATATGGATGAAAACTGTAATGTTTAACCTTGAAACTAAACACTTTCCTTTTTTTCTAAGGTATATTCTCTAGCAGACTATGTATAGGACTCCCACGTCATGTGATGCACTTAAAAATAGCGCGAGATTTCAAACACCAGTACTTAGATGCCAGCGTTTGAACTGCGCTCAGGTTTCTGTCAGCCATAGCAATGAATTGGCGGCGTTAACGCAGTCTTACCTTTTCGGTAACATACATAGTAACATAGTAACATAGTTTTTAAGGTTGAAGGAAGACTTTAAGTGCATCTAGTTCAACCCATAACCTAACATGTTAATCTAGAGGAAGGCAAAAAATACCATGTGGCAACTCTAAGCTCCACATTGGTTGGGGAAATAAATTCCTTCCTGACTCCACATATGGCAATCAGACTAGTTCCCTGGATCAACGCCCTATCAAAGAATCTAGTATATATAACCAGTAATATTATATTTTTCAAGAAAGGCATCCTGGCCACTCTTAAATGTTAGTAGTGACTCACTCATTACAACATCATGTGGCAGAGAGTTCCATAATCTCACTGCTCTTACAGTAAAGAATCCACGTCTGTGAATATGATTAAACCTTCTTTTCTCCAGACGCAGAGGATGCCCCCTTGTCCCCGTCTCAGGCCTAAGAGTAAAAAGATCATTAAAAAGGTCTCTGTACTGTCCCCTCATATATTTATACATTATTGTAAGATCACTCCTAAGCCTTAGTTTTTCTAAACTAAATAACCCCAAGTTTAATAACCTGTCTTGGTATTGCAAACCCCTCAGTCCTCTAATAACCTTGGTTGCTCTTCTCTGCACCCGCTCTAATTCAGCTATGTCTTTCTTATACACCGGAGTCCAGAATTGTACACAGTATTCTAAGTGTGGTCACACTAGTGACTTGTATAGAGGTAAAATTATGTTTCTCTCATGAGCATCTATGCCTCTTTTAATGCATCCCATTAATTTATTTGCCTTTGCAGCAGCTTCCTGACACTGGGCACTAAATGTGAGTTTATCTAGAGGGTTGAGAATGCGCACATAGGGTCTTATCCTTTATAGGCAGGTAAATGTGAAAAAATCAGATTTGCTCACCTGGTCCGGTTGTGTAGCACACAACCAGCGTAATCGCTCGAACAATGCAGCTGCTGCAGGGACTGTACTTCCACGAGGTGCGGTGCTGTGATCAGGTATTTTGGACGAAATACCTTAATGTCCGCGCTGCTGCCAGAGAGGAAAATACACCGACGACACTGGGACGTCTGAGTACTGGTAGTAGAGGTTTATTTCCAACGCGTTTCGGAGCCACGTACCGAGCTCCTTCCTCCCTGAGGAAGGAGCTCGGTACGTGGCTCCGAAACGCGTTGGAAATAAACCTCTACTACCAGTACTCAGACGTCCCAGTGTCGTCGGTGTATTTTCCTCTCTGGCAGCAGCGCGGACATTAAGGTACTTCGTCCAAAATACCTAAATGTGAGTTTGTCATCTACCCATACACCCAGGTCTTTTTCAGTGATAGTTTTGCCCAGTGTTTTACAATTAAGCACATAATTATACCTTTTATTTCCTCTGCCCAACCTTACATAACACTGCGCTAATGCTGCCAAATTCAATGTTTTAAATGGAACCTCCTGAACGCAGTGATAAACGCTGGTGTGACCCTAGCCATATCCTGTAATTTTGTGAGGAAAGTTTCTAAAGCAGATGTTCATTCTGATTTTAAAATGTCTTGCATGCTTCTGTGAAAATCTGAAGTGTCTATTACTGATTCTGGTGGTGCTGAAAGAGAATTAAGTAATTCAGAATTGTCACCCAGTGGAAGAGTAGGGGAAGAAGAAGCTTGGACAGCTATTGTAGGTATCCCATTTATTTGGTGAGACATGAGAAGATCCAGTAGGAGATGGTCAGTGGTAATAAAGGAAGATCAATTCAGAAGAATATTTCTTATGGTCCCTATGTCAAGTGATTGTTCTCAAAAATGTAATTTAGGTACTGTAGACGGCTGTTATTAGTTGTCCAGGGCATGAAGCTCAGACACAAAAATCTGCTTTCTCCCAGTGCCTCACATACACTCCATTTTAGTAATTGTTACACTTTTGCTGACTATTCATGGTTTAGCAAAATTATGGGCCAGAGAGCCGACATTTTTTTAAATCAGATAAATGTAAATGTTACAAAAATCTAAATGATCAAAAATGCATATCTTTGTAGAATTGAGTAATATTCAATGCCCCTTGAATAAAGTCACTCATTTCTACTATTTTGTACATCAAGCTGGGATTATAAAGTATAGAATAGTATAGGTGGTAGCTTCATGAGTAACAAGTTATGGGAAAGAACGACCTCAACCCTTTGAATTGTTCATTCCATAATAATAATTTAATGAGGTACCAAATATTAAATATTCTTCTCTATATTTTTGGAATTGCATGTTTTTAAATATGTAATATATGACTGTATATATTATGTTTAATTATCTGCCAAGGGATCTTTACCGCCCCCTTATCCATCCATCAGTTTCTGTACATATTTCATTACTTTCTTAATACTGCATAAATAATTAAGTTTTTCTTTATATATTTATAATGTAAACAATTGTGAGTGTGTTAATAAATTCATTGGTTGTTGGTGTTATTGTTGCAGGCGCATCTGACCACAATACTGGTTAGACTGTGATTCTTTAGCAATGTTTAAGCAACTTGAAGTCATTTTGCCAGCCCTGATAAAAGTGAACTCATAATTAAATTAGTGAACTGTGGAATAAAAATGGCAGAAATGCAAAGTGAAGGCTATACATTAAAAGAAAAAAAATTACTGGACACATATCTTATACCTGAAGGTTAAATATATTGAACAAAGATTTATATTGGTCTTTATGAAGTAATAGAGGCAAAATTGAATATAATTATAATAGCTTTTTTGCCTTTTTGGATCAAATAATCGACTTAATGGTATAATTATAAAAGTATTTAAAAAAATTAGAATAAATTCATAATGCACCTACTTGTAACACATTTTAAAGGGTGCAAACACAAAAATAAGTTAACTATCATAAAGACATAATGCATCAAGCACATGAGACGGAATTGAATTTGTAATACAGATTTGAAGTAGATACCTTCAGTGAAACAAAGGGATGTAAAGATGGTGTTCACAGGTGGTGTGGCTGAAAACAAACTGACCTTTTCAGTAAAATATTACAAAGCAATCTGGATAAGGCTAGGGTCACACCAAAAGGCAGAATCCGGTAACCGCGTCCATTACTTGATGCGGTTTTACCGTGTGCCTTCATACTATCATTTGATAGTAAATTTGCAACCCTCATTCCGGATCTGGATGCATTAATGCATCCGGTTTTGAAATGTGAGTTTTTGGAATTTTAAAAACAGCATCCGGATCCGGTACTGCAATGTACATTTATGTATAATATACATTGTGGAAGTGAAATGAAAGAGTTAAAAATAAAAAATCTGTATGCTCACCAGTCCGCGATCCACCGCTGCCTCCAGCAAGGTCCGGGTGCTTATAGGACCTGCGGTGATGTCACAAGCCGATCAGCTGATCGGGTCACATGACCGCAGTTACCTCGGTAACTATGGTTATGTGACCCAATCAGCTGATCGGCTTGTGACGTCACTGCAGGACCTATAAGTACCCGATCCTTGCTGGAGGCAGTGGTGGATCACGGACAGGTGAACATACAGATTTTTTATTTTTAATTCTTTCTTTTACTTAATTTCACTTCTGCTATGTATATACATTGCAGAAGTGAAATTAGACAGTTAGGAGCAATTTTAGTGCATGCTCAGTACACTAAAATTGGGTCCGAGGAATGATCAGCTGTTTCCTCGGATCTGTGCTCATAGGCCCCCATGTTAAAACCCAAGGATCATATTGGATTTGGCTTAATTGCCATCCGATTTTGTGGGATTCAATTTTTTGCTGTGTCCAAAATCGGAGCAGTCTCCGTTTTTCGGCACAGCAAAAAAATCGGAAACAAATTGGATCCTTCAAAATCGAATGGCCATTAGGCCAAATCTGATCCGATCCTACCCCCATAAGATAACATGGGGGCCAAATCGGATCCGTGGCAGTCCGTTTTACAACGGACAGCCACGGATCCAACAAAAACGTGGTGTGAAAGCACCCTTAGTGTTTCCCCTTAAAAGGCTTTTTTGGCCTCAAACAAGTGATTGCAAAATCTTGGTGTTTCCCCCAACAGGCATTTTTTGCCTCAAACAGGTTATGGCAAAACGTTGGTGTTTCCTTTAAAAAGATTGTTTTTTTGTCTGAGTCAAGTGATATTAGAATGTCTCATATTATTTGAAGTAAACACTGGAGCTATTTTATGTCATTTGGCTGAGTTCAGCTTTAGACCTGGGTGACACCACGTGAGTTACACCCTATGGGGTAATATCTATTTGACTTATGTGTTTTTGGCTTAGCGCTAACTCTTTGGATATGGTTTAGTTAAAGAAACGTATGCAGAATCACATGGTTAACCCTCCTGCAAGATGTTTATTAAAACAATTTAACAGTGATAAAAAAAACTTTCATAAAACCATATATAAACAGTAACCACTATATTAGAATTTGGCCACTTATATACAAGAGGTGCTACTGAGAGCTTCTCAGAATTTGTTAAAATAATGTTCAGGGTTTTTTTAAGTTAGGTCTAAAAATGTTTTGCTCTAAAAGACCAGAAACCTCTAAAATACAAATAGTTGTAGTAATGAGTACTTCTTTTAGTCCTTATATGGGTTTCTTCTTCAATACGTATGTCTTAAAGTATTGTTAGACCTGATTCCTGTTAGATTCACACAGCTGTGGTGTCTTATAGATGCCTCAGGGCGAAGA
>JARQOC010000005.1:276530189-276532668 GCA_033576535.1 Allobates femoralis | reverse complement strand
ACTGTTTATAGCCCCTCATTACTGTATAAAGCCCCCTCCTCTGTATATAACCCCCTCATCATGGTAAATGGCCCACATTCACTGTATATAGCCGCCCAAACTGTTTATAGCCCCCAATCACTGTATATAGGCCCTTATCACTGTATATAGGCCCTCATCACTGTATATAGCCCCCATCACTGTATATAGCCACCATGATTTGAACATGACCCCGCTTCACTGTAGAACTATATATTCCCTTATCATCATAGTATGTGGTCCCCATGTTGGTGCACACAATAAAAAAAATACAATTTAACTTACACTCCATCGCTGTCCTATAGCACCATCTCTCCTGTGGTCTTCCTGCTTGTGCTAGCATGTTATCGTGTGACAAGCACAGCAGTAACGTCATTGCTCCTCACATGATTGATTACATGTCGGCACAAGCAGGAAGACTGGAGGGGAGATGATTCTGCTGGACAGTGATGGAGGGTGAGTTAAATAGTTTATTATTTTATTGTGTGTGCCAGCATGGGGGCCATATACTGTGATTTGGGGGGGGCGAATACACTTAGATTAATGTAATGTGTGCCGCTCCTGCTGCCAGTGATGGACAGGGAGAAGCAGTGCATATTACATTACACTGATGATCAGGGGTATGAGACCTCCCTCTGTCTCTGCAGCCCCCTTCCACCTCCTGCAGCTCCCGGTCACCACCCACCCCCTACAGCAAATAGGACTGACTCGAGTATAAGCCGAGGAGGGCACTTTTCAGCACGAAAAGTGTGCTGAAAAATGCTGCTTATACTCGAGTATATACGGTATGTATTTCCCTGTCCACAAGACACCTTTCTGTGAAAGATCTATAATAACAGAAAGAGAATAATTTATGATGGGTGCTTGGTTGGACTAGGACGAACAAGACCAGTTGTTCTATTGTGAAATTTTCCTGCTAATAAAAACATAAAATTATTGTACTGATACAGCAAAACACAGCCCAGTAAGTTACATGTCACTGCAATCAGGGCTCTGCTCCTATGTTATGGTGTTCTCATAATATATAGCAAAATGCTGGTGACAGATTACCTTTAGTAAATTAAAGAAGATTTTTGCATCAAGACAACATGAAAGTGAGAAGATTGTCATATGCATGGATTATTTAATATATAGAATGGGAAATGTTCATTTTTATGCTATATTTTTGATGAATAATTTTCCACTCTATCACTGTACAATACAAAATAATATTGTGGTACCGTGTTAGCCAGAGCAATCGACTCTATCAGATACTCTATCACTGTAATTAATGTGATTCTACTTTGTTTGAAGTTCCATTCAATAAATAATGTAAATGCAAACATATATATAATTGGCGTAATGTGGTTAAAATTGAGACCTCTTAAATTGCTGAGTCTCTCATTATTTAATAAGTCTATTTCTGACAACACAAATTTCTCCCATTAGTCTATATGTTAAATTTTTAATGAGACACTGAGAATTCTCATAATTAATGAAATGCAATGCATGTATTTAATAAACTTCATTAACTTCCTTTATATAAATTGTTTTCCCTGAAATATGATACCTAGTTGACATTATGAAAGCAAGATATTTTAATAACGATTTAAGTATCAAGATAAATGAATTAATTTAAATTTTTAGAAGAAAGTTTGTTTTTCTCAATTTTCTAAAATTTGCAGTTTCTTGTAAATTTGAGCATTTTAATATATTGCTTGTGGGTTGCAAAGAAAAGAAAACCTTGCCCAGCACCATTACCCATTGCAGCAGTGACGTTCCTATAGTGTAGTGCAGCTATGATATCTTGTGGATTAGAGTGATTATGGTCAGCAGAGAATTATCTCTCTCTTAAAACTACCAAAGGCTGTGAACGTGTATATAACACTCTCATTAAAACACCGTCCACAATAGTGATTATAGAAAATAATTATGCTCTTTATGAAATACAATATAGAAAACAGTGGGTCTCAATAAAATAATACAGAACTCTTTGGGGGAGAACAGGATAAAAATTTTTTGGCATAGATGTTTTTACCAAAATAGAGAAGACAGGACATGTGTCTACACAGATCTACTTTAGAGTCCCAAATACTCAAATAGTAGTTGTAAAGTCCAATACAGCAGACTATGATAATAGACCTGATCTACATTTCACCTAAAAATTGCTAGGTCTGTACTGGGCAATACTTTGGCATATGCCTGTAATACAAGAAGTGTACCAACCCTGGTTTTAGGAAACATGGCTGCAGCTGCTAAAAGGAGGTCTGCAAACCCAATTGCGATCTACTCTAATATCATAAATAACTGCTAGCAAAATATAAAGCTTATGGTTTACCTTGGGCCATGGTGTACAACTTGAGACAGGACCTGAGGTCATCTTGAATGTGCGCCTCCGTATATAGGTCCTGTCTCAAGTCGTGCAGCATGGCCCAAGGTAAACCATGAGCTTTATATTTTTAGGTGAAATGTAGATCAGGTC
>JARQOC010000005.1:276172689-276525189 GCA_033576535.1 Allobates femoralis | reverse complement strand
AGGGTGCCTTCTCCAAACTGCCATTTTTAGATCTCTCCACAGGTGTTCTATGGGATTCAGGTCTGGACTCATTGCTGGCCACCTTAGAAGTCCCCAGTGCTTTCTCTCAAACCATTTTCTAGTGCTTTTTGAAGTGTGTTTTGGGTCATTGTACTGCTGGAAGACCCATGACCTCTGAGGGAGACCCAGCTTTCTCACACTGGGCCCTACATTATGCTGCAAAATTTGTTGGTAGTCTTCAGACTTCATAATGCCATGCACACGGTCAAGCAGTCCAGTGCCAGAGGCAGCAAAGCAACCCCAAAACATCAGGGAACCTCTGACATGTTTGACTGTAGGGACCGTGTTCTTTTCTTTGAATGCCTTTTTTTTTCTCCTGTGAACTCTATGTTGATGCCTTTGCCCAAAAAGCTCTACTTTTGTATCTTCTGACCAGAGAACATTCTTCCAAAACGTTTTAGGCTTTCTCAGGTAAATTTTGGCAAACTCCAGCCTGGCTTTTTTATGTCTCGGGGTAAGAAGTGGGGTCTTCCTGTGTATCCTACCATACAGTCCCTTTTCATTCAGACGCCGACGGATAGTACGGGTTGACACTGCAGTACCCTTGGACTGCAGGGCAGCTTGAACTTGTTTGGATCGTAGTCGAGGTTCTTTATCCACCATCCGCACAATCTTGCATTGAAATCTCTCGTCAATTTTTCTTTTCTGTCCACATCAAGGGAGGTTAGCCACAGTGCCATGGGCTTTAAACGTCTTGATGACACTGCGCACGGTAGACACAGGAACATTCAGGTCTTTGGATATGGACTTGTAGCCTTGAGATTGCTCATGCTTCCTCACAATTTGGTTTCTCAAGTCTTCAAACAGTTCTTTGACAAATACAAAAGGGGAGGGGGAACAAGAGGCGCAATAGTGCCCTTATCACTAGACATTAGGTTGACAACCCGGTGAGCAAAGCAATTCACTCACCTGATCCAGTTGTGTCACCCACAACTGGTTTGAAGACGTGTTAGGAATAATATCCTGATGGCTGCTGCTGGACCTCCACCGAACCAATCACACGTGGAAAAGCATCAAGTTACTTGGGAAAAGGTATATGTCGGTCCGCGTTACCAGAATGACTCGCATCAAAGAAGACACTGGCAGATGAAGAGTTAATCAGATCCTTCTTTATTCTCTGACGCGTTTCGGTGCCCACCTGGCACCTTCATCAGGGATACCTCCACCCCACCAAACAGCTCCTATATATAGCAGCATTCATAATCATGATTAGTAGGTGTTGCCACTGGTATGACGTCAAAATCGTCATCTAAACAGGGAGGACCCAGGGTTTTGGCGCAATAATTACAAAAAAATCACAATTTACATATAATCATAAATACAACATATCCCAAGCAGTTTAAAAAATCCGTTTATAAAGATTATTAAAAAAACTAAAAGAAATTCTAAGCGGAAACGTCTGTAAAATCACTTAGGAAAATATGCTGAGGATGGAAAAAAATTAAAATAAGACTTATCCTCCTGGGGGATAGAACTCATGGGCTCAAATGCTCACTAATATGTGTGTTCTCTAGTGTCTTGTGCCACCTTCAGCCTGTATATAGCTCCTCCACTTGTTCATAAACCACCCCATTAGCACTTCTTTGTCACGCAACACCTCCCTTCTATCAATCTCCAACACTTTGTCTAGTCCCATCTCAATATCATATTCCCTCGGAAGGTCGGGGCGTAACCAGTATGTGAACAGCATCCGTTTAGCTAAAAGAATAAGGACATGCGTAAACCTCTGAGACATTTTGTTGTTTTCCACCACCTTTATGTCCTGGAATATCCACTTCGTGGGTTCCATTGCATATCGGCATCCACAGTATCTATACATCAAATCGTTTACCATGTTCCAAAACGATTGGACCTTAGGACATGTCCAAAGACCATGAATCATGTTGGTGTTTTCCTTTCGACATTTAGGGCAACATACTATACGTTCAGGGTTAGCCACAGTACGAGGGAGATTAAAGCCATAGACCATCCCGTGTATGATGCGAAAGTGAGAGTCCCTCCATTATTCACTAAGAATAAACCTCCTCACCTTGTGCCACCCCGTCAGGATACTTTCCGTTGCTGCATCATCTACTAGGAATTTCTTCCACTTAATAAATATTCGTGAAGACCCATTTGGAGTCAATATTCCTCTAAGCTCCCGGTATACAGAAGATATGCTAAGTTGGGAAGATTCTAGGTCAATCAGTCTGTTGCATATGTTAGAGGTCATTTCCGTGGATACGTCTCTAAGATTACTCATAACATGTTGTTTTAATTGCATATACTGCAGACCCTGTGTCTCTCTCAAGTCAAATTTCCTCAGAATTTCTGATCCCGTCATCCACCGTCTGTCAGTCTCATGTAATAGGTCCCCCATCTTCCGAATTCCCTTCCTCCTCCATTCCTCAAATAATGCATTCTCTCTCCCCATCTCAAAGTCAGGAAATGCCCAGGGATTGAGATGTTTAGAGAGTTTCCAGGGTAGCCCACATTTCTTTCTTACTGCTTTCCACGCTGCTATCGTATCTCTACATATAGCGGCCGATTTAATCTGTTTCGGAATGTGTACTAAGGAAGAGTGTAGTAGGGAGCAGAGATCCCATGGGGCACAAAACTCCGCTTCAATTTGTCCTGCTGAGTATTTGTTTGCCTTTGTGACCCATTCAATGGCGTGAATCAGTAAGCACGCCAAGTTATATCCACGTACATCTGGCAAATTCGCACCACCTTCATTCCTAGGCAACATAAGGGTTCCCAGACGTAGTCTGGGTCTGCGTCCCCACCAAATAAAGTCGGAGAATGCTTTGTTGACCTTTTTAACATCTATTTGTCTTAACAATAAAGGTAGTGTTTGCATAGGATAGAGAAGACGGGCGAAACTAATCATTTTTATCAAATGACATCTTCCCAGCAATGATAGCGGAAGATTTGCCCATCTCTTAAGTTTTTGTTCAATTTTGTTAAATAAAGGGGGGTAATTTAGCGAGTACACCTGGTTTGGAGTCCTGCCCAACTGTATCCCAAGGTATTTGATATGTGAGCGGGCCAGAGTGATTCCCAATTGTGATGCTAACCATGGCAAAGAGCTCCCTCCCCTAATGCTCAGTATCTCACATTTGCGCCTATTAAGAGTGAAGCCGGCAAAGATGCCATAAGCCTCTATGTCCTTTATCAACAAAGGCAGGTCGCGCTCCGGATCATTCATGAAAAGTACGACATCGTCTGCAAATATGGCAGATTTTATCTCACAATGGCCTACTGAGATACCCGAGAAAGAGCTGACATCATTGATGAATCTCGCCAGTGGTTCCAGGGCCAGGTTAAATAACAGGGAAGATAATGGGCATCCCTGTCTTGTCCCTTTTTTCAGTGGGAATTTTGGGGATATGAAGCCCAGTGTGTTCACCTTTGCCGTGGGATTGGAGTATAGGTTATGCAAGAAACAGCGAAATCTGCCTCTAATACCCATATGATCCAGTACCAGACCCAGCCATGGCCACCTCACATTGTCGAATGCCTTTTCCGCATCCAGGGCGACCACGGCCGGGTCACCTCCATCTCTTTTATCACTATTTCGTACTACATCCAGCACCAGTAATGCTTTACGGATATTGGAAACTGCCGATCGACCTTTAATAAAGCCGGTTTGATGGTGTTCTATGAGGTCTGGGAGAATTTGGGCTAGCCTATCCGCCATTATTTTTGATAATATCTTAAGGTCTACGTTCACTAGAGATATGGGCCTGTAATTCGCCGGGTCCTCTCTATCCTTATCTCCTTTGTGCAATAACTTGATGTATGCAACATTGGCTTTGTCTGGAATGGGTTCACCCTCTAGAAAGCTATTAAACAATCCCGTCAGAGTCGGTGTCACTTCCTCTCTCAGTAATTTGTAAAATTCGCCCGTGAACCATCAGGCCCTGGCGCCTTTCCCGAGCCCAAGTTTCTGATAGCTAGATCAACCTCAGTCTCTGATATTTGCTGATTAAGAAATTCCAAGTCGGGTTCCGTGATAGTGCTCAATTGCACCTTACTCAACCAGTCTTCTCCCCCTGTAACCTGAGTCTCCCCGTCGTCATATAGTTTGCGGTAGAAGTCCCCCAATATGATATTTATGTCTCTAGGGTTAGTAGTTACCTCGCCCCCTTTCCGACGCATTGCCATTATAGGATTGGGGAGGCGCCTACCCTTAGCCAGATTTGCCAATAGTTTCCCGCCTTATCGCCATACCTATTTAAGTCCACCGTCATCTGGTTGCGTTTCATACTCTCTCTCATTTCTGCCCATCTGTCATAATCTTGTCTGGCTTCCAGCCATGTTTGTCGGTCTGTTGGGTCCTGCGTTAGACGAAAGGTCCTGTAGGCGTCAGTAACTTTTACGCTGGCCGTAGTATATTGCTCCGTCAGTTTCTTTTTTTGGGTTAGGGTATGAGCGATGATTTGGCCTCTGACTACTGCCTTCCCCGTTTCCCAAAAGAGCCTGTAATTCACCTTATGGTCTTCATTATCTCTGGAAAATCCAAGCCACCATTCCTTAAGTCTGGTCTTAAAGTCTCCCAGTCTTCATAGGTGTGCGGGGAATCGCCATAAGATGTCGGAACCTTTAGGTTGAAGCTCGAGAATGTCTAGGGATACTGGACTATGGTCAGATATGACCATTGTCTCAATCTCGACTGCCTCAATCATACGTATTAATTTTGTGTTTACCAGGAATAGGTCTATCCGTGACCAGGAGGAGCGGGGGCAAGAAAAGTGTGAAAATTTTAATTCCTGCGGGTGTAGCGTCCGCCATACATCAATTAATCCCAGAGGACCTATCATGTCCGCCAACCTTCCCCCTCGTCCATGGGAATCTGTCCTTTCTAATATACTCGTGTCCCCTTTAGTAGTTCTCTTCCTGTCAAGGTCATCTGTCATCACTTCGTTCCAATCCCCTCCTATAATTATATTAGGTAGCTGGTCCCCTAATAATTTCACCTGCAGTTCAGCAAAAAACCGACCCCTCGAGCTATTGGTGGCGTATATATTATAAAGGCTATATCTTTGAGTTTTAATATCTAATATCACATGTAGTATTCATCCCTCTTGATCTCTAGTAATGGAAACTAGTGTGTGTGCAAGATGTTTATTGACTAGTATTAACACTCCAGTCTTACGATCCTGAGCCCCAGAAGCCCAACCCACCCCTACCCATTGTTTCAACATATAGTGTAGCTCATGTTGTCTTAGGTGTGTTTCTTGCAAAAAGGCGATGTCTGCCTTGAATCTTTTAAGATGCCTCAACACCATGTGCCGTTTGTTGGGGGACCTGAGCCCCTTGACATCCCATGTAATTATTCTAACCATTTTACATGTAAATATAGGATAAACAAATCGGACCTCAACCGTGTAAATTGACCACATCCTCCCTGCCTTTCCATGTATTCGAAGCGAGGGGTATAAAGGTGTTTTTCATATAGACCAGGGTATGTCTTAGGCATCATAGTACAATAGTAATGAAGACAAAAAGAACAAAAATAGAAAGGAACGTGAGAAATACAAGAAACACCTGTAACAGAATAACCCCCCCAACATACACATCATCCTATTATCTGAAAAACACGAGGTGGGAGTACTGTCTGTACTAAACCCACTCGGGAAAAAACCCTCCTTTGACCACATAACTTCCTTTTTTCTGTACTGGCCCCCCTTTCTACCGTGTCAAATGCATCTTAATACATGGAGCCATCCCAATAAAGTCATAAAACATCTCCCTCTTAATGTAGATATGCGAACTAACCCTTACTGAAATGTCTCCGGGGACAAAATACAAGTTGGAAAACCCAATCAGGTATAAACCAACCCCTCCGCTTCAATCAATGACATAAGACAGTTACTTGAAACCCAAATGGGCCTGCATGTGGAAATATGAAGAGATATAAGATAAAGTAATAGAGAGGAAAGATAAGGGGTGAAAGAAGAAAAGAGGGGGAACAGAGAGGAAAGGAGAAGAGTAGATATAGGAAAAAGGGGGGTACTGTGAGAGCAGAGGAAGTGAGGGGAGAGCAGGGGACAAAGAAAGGGGAGTGAATTTGAGGGGTTTGAGAAAGCAAGAGCAAGATACATGAGAAGGAGGAGGGGATCATATTATATTTCACATGGGGGAGGAGAGGCAGAATATTTGGGTTGTCCCAGAAAGTAAGATAGGTTTTGCTAAATCTCGTGATGTAGGGTTTCCCTGTCCATCTATCCCCGGAAACCTATCCTCTGGCCCTCTAGGAGAAATCTTAATATGAAAGTATGGGAAAGAATGCAAATCCCTTCTACGATCCATGTCTGTATAAATAGATCATTACATATCTTTAGATTTAACGTTAGATGTAGATAGTCGCCTCCATCCTCACACGTCCGTATTGTTTGCACTGTTGTCCGAGTCCAGTACTGACGGTGAACGAGACTCTCTTAAGGGGGAGTCATTTTTTGTACGACTCGTGCGTCTACGCCGTTGTTGCTGCGTCCAAGCTGCGTCTTCTGATCCACGGTCTCGAGCTCTTTGGCCTGCGCTTTCTTCCATCACTGCCTCTGCATACGAGCGTCGCTGTGACGATCTCGGGGATCTCTCTATCACTCGGGCATTTCCGGGTGTTTACAGAAGATTCCCCCGTTGGATGAACTGCAACGCTGCATTGTTGTCCGTGAATGATTTTAAAATACCTTTTGAGTCTCGGAATCTAAGCACTGCGGGGAATGCCAGCTGGAAGCGGATGTTCTGTTTAAAGAGCAGGGAGCAAGCTGAGCTAAAGAGCTTCCTTTTACGGGCCACTGTTGCCGAGTAATCTTCATATATCCTGACCTTGTGACCGCCAATGATTAGTGGTATCCTTCTGGACCTATACTCCCGCAGTAACTTCTTTTTTTCTTTATAGTCCAGGTATCTCACAATGACTTGTCGCGGTTTATCTCTTGGGTCACGTGGCGGACCAACTCTGTGTGAGCGCTCCACTCTGCATCTATGTTGGGAGCCCAGAACTTTCGGCAATTCAGCCTCCCAGATAGCATCTAAGTGGGCGGGAGGGACGGATTCCGGTAAATCCACCATACGAAGGTTATTTCTTCGTGAGCGGTTTTCAAGCTCATCTATTTTATCCTCTGCATACACCGCTTTGCTTTGTAAGGCTTCTATCTGGCCCTCTAATTGTAGAATCCTGTCCTCAGCCTCTCCAACCTGGCGCTCAGCCTCTGTCAACCTTTCTTCTTGCGCCGCTACTGTTGTTTGTAGCCCCAAAATCACCTCTTCAACCGCCTCTTTTAGTGAGGATTTTAGGTCAGCTGTTAGATAGGGCACCACTTCTCGAGCTAGGGCTTTTACATCTTTGGTGTGGGCATATGTATAGATACCGTCCGTGGTCGGCCCAGGGGACTCCGTCAAGGGGCTGCCATTATCATGCCCTTCCCCTACCTACGGTGCCGTCACTGCCGACATCCTGGGCCTCTCTGCTTCCGTGCCTCTCGCCTGTGTATCGCTCCGGCCTCCGGTGCTGTTGTTAGCCCGGTTACCTCGGCTCCCGAGGACACTCATCTCACGGGCACTCTCTTTCTTCTTAGTCACCGCACCTCCACCCGCGGCAGCCGCCATTTTGGTTTGCGTCCCACTCGATCCCTTCTCTCGCTGGGAGGAAAGTTCCTTCCTGCCCGAGTTCCTCAGGGCATATCTGTCCAGGGTCCCCGAGGCTCGGGGAGTGAATGCCAGTGTGGATGCGGGCCGGATGGCTCCTTGTGCACGTTGATTACGGCGGATTGGTGACCCGGGCTCAGGAGCGCTTCTCTTAGGCAGCCATCAGCACAGCGCCAGAACTGGAAGTTCCAAATACAGTTTTAAAATACTGTTTTATACATAGTAGACACTTTTATTATATATCTTTTTTATTTTTTATAACTAATAAAATTTAATAATAATGTTTTTAGTCAAGGTCCATTTCATTTTTATTCTTCTTTTTTCCTCTGGCTCCGTTTTATCTAAAATGAAAAGAACGAACACAATTACATTAATTCATGACACATCTTAGCAACACTACTCAAATGCTTCACCTATTGAATGAAGGTGGCACAAGACACTAGAGAACACACATATTAGTGAGCATTTGAGCCCATGAGTTCTATCCCCCAGGAGGTAAGTCTTATTTTAATTTTTTCCATCCTCAGCATATTTCCCTAAGTGATTTTACAGACGTTTCCGCTTAGAATTTCTTTTAGTTTTTTTAATAATCTTTATAAACGGATTTTTTAAACTGCTTGGGATATGTTGTATTTATGATTATATGTAAATTGTGATTTTTTTGTAATAATTGCGCCAAAACCCTGGGTCCTCCCTGTTTAGATGACGATTTTGACGTCATACCAGTGGCAACACCTACTAATCATGATTGAGAATGCTGCTATATATAGGAGCTGTTTGGTGGGGTGGAGGTATCCCTGATGAAGGTGCCAGGTGGGCACCGAAACGCGTCGGAGAATAAAGAAGGATCTGATTAACTCTTCATCTGCCAGTGTCTTCTTTGATGCGAGTCATTCTGGTAGCGCGGACCGACATACACCTTTTCCCAAGTAACCAGACAGTTCTTTGGTCTTCTTTCTTTTCTCCATGCTCAATGTGGTACACACAAGGTCACAGGATAGAGGTTGAGTCAACTTTAGTCCATGTCAACTGGCTGCAAGTGTGATTTAGTTATTGCCAACACCTGTTAGGTACCAGAGGTAAGTTACAGGTGCTGTTAATTACACAAATTAGAGAAGCATCACATGATTTTTCTAACAGTGCCAATACTTTTGTCCACCCCCTTCTTTATGTTTGGTGTGGAATTATATCCAATTTGGCTTTAGGACAATTCTTTTTGTGTTTTTTCATTGAAGACAAATTAAATGAAGATAATAATACCAAAGAATTTGTGATTGCAATCATTTTCAGGAAGAAACTGAGTATTATCTGACAGAATTGCAGGGGTGTCAATACTTTTGGCCACAACTGTATGTTCTCAAAAATGACAAAAGTATTGTAGTACTGATACCTTTATCAGCTAACCAGAAAAGTTATATTTGCAAGCTTTCCGAGCTGAAAGACCGCTTCTAATTCTCAAAGGTATTTTAAAGAAGATAGAAGAAAAAAATCTGGGAATTAAAATTTATAAGAATATTTCAATAGTTAACAATGGGATTCAGATTAACACCTGGGTTCATGATTCATTACATAGGCACAGTTCACACATCCACAATGTCTTCAGATCCTTGAAAAAAAAAACTTCCACTTTATCTAAATTTGTAAAACAGCCTTAAATTAATTTCCTTGGCCTATCTCTAGTAAGCATCACCTCATGTGCAGGTGTAATATTTATTTAAATGTTGTAATATTGTCTCAGTAATTCATTTGTAGTCTTGCCTGAAGAGGGGGACTTTGAGCTCTGAAAGCTTGGAAATATAACTTTTTTGGTTAGCCGATAAAAGGTATCACTGCTACATTTTTTTGGACACAAGTACTTGAATCACTTTTTCTGGCTATGGCTGCTTTCACACTACCACTTTTTAGAATCTGTTGGGATGCAGGTAAAACCTTCATCCCTCCGTTTCCCCTGGAATCCCCCGCAATTGACAAACTGGATGCATCCGTATCATGGATGAGTGATAACACCAGTGCAGGAGCATCCAGTTGCATCCAGATGTGTACCTTTTTTTACACGGATCTGGTGGAAAAGGACATGCCTTTGGGAGGGTGTCATTTTAAACATGGTTCTGGGCATGCTCAGACCAAAAACCTGCATCCGGCATCAAGATCCTGTGGGTTCCAGATTCCACTGGATCCAAGTTCAATACAGCCCCATTATAATAATAATAATAATAATAATAATAATAATACTTTATTTATATAGCGCCAACATATTCCGCAGCGCTTTACAATGTAGGGTTAGAGTACAGAAAATACAGTAAGTAATTACAATAGAGAACAAATAAAGTACAATAATTGGATACAAAACAATAGGTATAAAATCAATGTGAAAAAAAAAAAAAGAAAAAAATACAATAAATAAAGCAAGAAATGAAGGTGACCCTGCTCAAAAGAGCTTACAATCTACAACGGGATAGGGGTTGCACAAGGTGCCGGGGCTTATTGCACTGGTGGTCCAGGCATCTTGAGGAAATGGGGTATAGGGCTAAGCTTACATGGATGGTCGTTATACAGTCTGTGTAGACCTTTATGGTTTGGTGGAGTTTGTAGAAGAGTAATGTCCAGAGGGATAGCCCATTCACTGTCTACAGTACAATGGACTTATTAGGGAGTATGATAGGCCGCCTTAAAAAGATGCGTTTTTAGGGATCGTCTGAAGCCATGCAAGTTGTGGATAGTCCTGATTTCTTTGGGTAAAGCATTCCAGAGGTTTGGTGCAGCTCTGGAAAAGTCTTGGAGCCGGGAGTGGGAGGATTGGATTAGTGCAGATGTTAGTCGAAGGTCATTTGAGGAACGTAGAGAGCGGGTGGGGTGATAGACAGAGATGAGGGAGGAGAGGTAGGGGGGAGCTGCACTGTGAAGAGCTTTGTGGGTGAGAACAAGCAATTTGAATTTGATCCTGTAATATACGGGCAGCCAGTGCAATGACTGGCACAGAGCAGAGGCATCTGAGTAACGATTGGCCAGATGGGTGATCCTGGCTGCTGCATTAAGGATGGACTGGAGAGGAGAAAGTCTGGTGAGGGGGAGGCCGCTTAATAGAGAGTTGCAATAGTCAAGGCGGGAATGGATTAGGGCCACGGTGAGGGTTTTTGTTGTTTCCAGGGTGAGAAAGGGGCGGACTCTAGAGATATTCTTCAGGTGTAAGCGACAGGAGCGGACGAGAGATTGCGTGTGGGAGGAGAAGGAGAGATCGGTGTCAAACATAACACCCAGACAGCGAGCCTGCTGCCTAGGCGTTATCGTAGTGCCGCATACTGAGAGAGAGATGTCCGGTTTAGGGAGGTTAGTGGATGGGGGGAGCAGAAGAAGTTCAGTTTTGGAAAGGTTTAGTTTCAAATAGAGAGTGGACATGATATTGGAAACTGCAGCTAGACAGTCATTGGTGTTCTTTACTACCGCAGGGGTAAGGTCAGGGGCTGAAGTGTATAGTTGTGTGTCATCAGCATAAAGATGGTACTGAAAGCCAAATCTGCTGATGGTCTGTCCAATCGGGGCCGTGTAGAGAGAGAAGAGGAGAGGGCCAAGGACTGAACCCTGAGGGACTCCAATAGTGAGGGGAAGAGGGGAAGAAGTGGAGCCAGCAAAAGATACACTGAAAGAGCGGTCAGAAAGATAGGAGGAGAGCCAGGAGAGAGCAGTGTCCTTTATGCCCCATTGTATTGTTTCATGCATTGCCCGGATCTGGGTGTGCACCGTTTTGTCACAGAGACCAAAATCGCTCCAATCTGCTTTTTTGGTCTCAGTGCAAAAAATAAGTACACCCATATCAGGGGCAACTGTATTGGACTGGATGCACCCATAAGTGCTAGTGATCCCATTGGAAATCAAATGGCTGAAAACAGATGCATGTGCATCCAGTTTAAGCTGGAATCATACAGATTCCAAAAACGAGTGTGAAACCAGCCTAACGTGGTACCACAATATTATTTCGTATTGTACATCATAACTCATGTTGACCGAATAAACTGTCAGATCAATTATTGGCTGCAGTGGTTATGCATCCTGGAGACAGGTTAAGCTGCAAACAGCAGTCACTGGATTCAGGAGGTGGAGGTGCTATCTGGCTTCTGTTCCCAGGGCATCAAGCATTTTTCTTATACCTTAAAAATGGAAAATTATGACCCTTTAAATTTCATAGCTTCCTGTTATAAGGTTGAAATTAGATTTTGTGAAACAGCATTTCTATTTTGCATACCTGAAAAGTCTGACTGCTATGGTAAAGTAACATTAATGAACACAAATTATAACCTGTGTTAAAATATTTTTTTTTCTCAGATTATCCACTTATACATTATCACATTCATGTACGTTGCTGGAAGCTATACTGCTGATTCAATGACACTTAATAAAAAATAATGGTACTAAAAGTCATCTAATTGCAAAAATCAAAGTAGAACTGAAATATTAATTGTCATTTTTATTATCTAACAAGACCAATTCAACCATTAACCTCCTGGAAAAAAAGACTGAATAATTGAAAGTCCTCAACAAGAAATATGAAGTGACTCTCTCAAAATGAATAAATTACAGACTTCTCATTGAATATATGTATTCATATATACATCAATAATGCTACGCAATTCAAATTGTTTTGGTAATATTAAAATAAAATAAATTATTTAGCATTTAATTACAAAATGAAACAAATATGCATTTAATCAGCAACTGTTTCACTTAGTCCTGTAATATGAAACAAAAATTTGTCTCCTTGTTTTAATGTTACTAATTGGAAGATTTGGTTGATGGTGGTAGTATCTAAGGGAGTTTCTTTGCTTTATCTAAAAAAACTTAATTGTAGGCATTTTTTATTCTATTATTAATAACTCAGCAGATATTAATAGCATCAACAACTCCACTTTATCATTTCTTACAAAGCATAGTCTACACCATGTTCTCAATTATTATGCAAATGTTCTTTTTCCCTGATTTTCCTAAATGGTTGGTGCAAATGACAGTCAATGTAATAAAAGTCATCACCCGTTAGAGCATACATTGGATGTTATTGAAGAAACCTCCCAATGATAACAGTATAATCTTCAAAATTAAAAATAACTCTTATTGCACTGTTCCAATTACTAGGCACAGTAGAGTTTCTAAATATTTGATATGCTTGAAAGAACTGAAAATGCTCATTTGTTGAATTTGCAGCATTTGGAGGTCACATTTACTGAAATAAAAAGCTATTTAACTCCAAAACATCCTACCAGGTCAAGTTACATATTAACATAAGAATCCTTCTTTGATATCACCTTCACAATTCTTGCATCCATTGAACTTGTAAGTTTCTGGAGAGATTCTGCTTGTATTTCTTTGCATTATGTCTGAATAGCCTCCTAGAGCTGCTGTTTTGATGTGAACTGCCTCCCACCCTCATAGATCTTTTGCTTGATTATACTCCAAAGGTTCTCTATAGGGTTGAGGTCAGGGGAAGATGGTGGCCACACCATGAGTTTATCTCCTTTTATGCCCATAGCAGCCAATGATACAAAGGTATTCTTTGCAGCATGAGATGGTGCATTGTCATGCATGAAGATGATTTTGCTCCTGAAGGCACGTTTTTGCTATTTTTACCATGGAAGAAAGTTCTCAGTCAGAAATTCTATATACTTTGCAGAGGTCATTTTCACACCTTTAGGAATCTTAAAGGGGCCTACCAGCTATTTCCCAATGATTTGGGCCCAAAACATGACTCCTCCACCTCCTTGCTGACATCGCAGCCTTGTTGGAACATGGTGGCCATCTACCAACCATCCACTACTCCATCCATCTGTACCATCCAGGGTTGCTCGCACATCATCAGTAAACAAGACTGTTCGAAATTAGTCTGCATGTATGTCTGGGCCCACTACAACCATTTCTGCTTGTGAGCACTGTTTAGGGGTGGCCAAAAGTAGGATTATGCAAGCTTTGAAGGATCTACACCTTGAGGTTCAAGGGGCTCTAAAGTGACCAGTAGCTTCAAATATCTGTTTGCTAGTTTGTAAGGCCTTTTAAGCAGCTGCTTACTTAATCTGATGAACTTGCCTGGCAGAAAACCTTCCTCATTCAGCCTTTATCTGCACGAACATGTCTGTGTGCAGATTCAGCCACAAATCTCTTCACAGTATAATTATCAAGCTTAAGTTTTCGTGCAATATCTAATGTTTTCATCCATTGTCCAAGACATTGCACTATATGTTGCTTTTCGGCAGCAGAGATATAATTTTTCTTTTCCATGTTACTTCAAAACTGTGGCCTGCATAATATTGTGGAACACTCAGTTTTCCTTTATTGGGCTCACCTGCCAGACTAATTATCACAGGTATCTGAGATTGATTTCAGTGATCCAATGAACCCTGAGACACAATACCATGAATGGGTTTCATTGACAAAAAAAGAACAAAAAAAAAACCCCTATGAAACTTAAAACCAATTTGCATAATAATTTGGAACTTGGTGTAATGCAAATATTATGGCTTTCTGAGTTGGTTTGTTCTTTCTGCATTTAACTCACAAGTGGGTATCAATGGCAATTAATAGACGATCAAGATTAAACATTAATATCTCAGAATAACCGGACACAAATATTATTGAAATAATACGTAAAAACGTATTAACATATAATGGACTTAAAGTGACCAAATATGATGCAGCAAATTTATAAATTCATATAAATAATCAGTAGGTTTGTCAAATAGAATAGCAAGGACTTACATGTCACAATCATTAAGAATAAACAATATATAAATAAAGTGCACTTTGCATCAGCCACACTTGAGGGGAGTTTCCCAGAAACAAAGTTACTTTTAATAAATAGATCTTGGAATGTTTAACCTTTATTTATTGAACAAAAGCAATTTTTTTGACAGTATAAAGTATAAGAAGAAATCAACAGTATCCAGTACAAGACTGGAAAGGTACAGCCTTGTAGGGTGTGAAGTATAGCGTTAATACTACAAGCCAATCATAGGTCATATGACTTTGTGTATTCTCCTGAAGGTCTAAACCTGCTCCTCAGTCATATTATGACTATCATGTTTGAAGAGTATTAAAAATAATAGTGCTCCTACTGGGTTTAATGAACTGTCATATCATATCATTTTGTACTCAACAAACCCTCTAATTGTGTGAAAAGTATCAGAACTAGAAGAGAGTAAGAAGAACAAAAGATAGAAAAAGAAGGGGACAGAGAGAGGAAATCTGAGAATATTGTCACGCTTCCGGGGGAAGGTGCCCTAGAGTGGACCCACTAGGCCGTGGTACCGAATTCCCCTTAGTGAGCTGATCCTAGTTTATCCAACCCCTATACAGGGATTGTCAGGGGCAAGCCCAGGGGGTCTAAGTACCACAGCAGCTAGTACCAGGGGAGCGGCTCATAAGGTTAGCCTATACTAAGGCACAGCGAAGGATTCCAGGTAACAGAGTACAAGGTTAGGAGTCCAGGAAGGGTGCTACCGGGGAACAGCACAGCTAAGGATTCCTAGTAACAGAGCACAAAGAGGGCCTAACCAACAGCCAGCAAAGCAGAAGCTCAACTAACTCAATAATCAGGCACTTCCCATCAGTGGAGGTGGCCTGATATACCAGAGGAAGAGCAGATATTGGTCAAGGGGTGTGTCAGGTTGGACCGTGCCGGCCCCTAGAGTCACCCAGTGCGCCGCTGATTGGTCACATGAATACGACCATTGCAATGTGCTCATGTGTGAGCCCGGTGGTCAGCTGACAGGAAGGGAACCCGGCGACAGCTCCAAGACACTGCACGCCTGGACGCCGGATGCCTGGTCGGCAGAGGAGCAGAGGATGCCGACCCAGGAGAGGTGAGCTGGGGAGTGGTGCCAGGGAACCTAACAAATATTAACTTACACAATTGGATGTGTTTAAAAAAATGTTGCTATGCTGAAATAATATTGTATATCTATCCCTGCTATGTACTGTGTAATGACCATGTCTCATCAAGCATGGTCTGCACATACCACATCTCCTGGGCAGGGGAGGAAGTAAAAAAGTATACAGACATTACAGCATGGGATTGTAAATGATATTTTCTTTAAGGTAAAACAATTTTTTTTTAAATCAGGCAAGGAAATGTTTTACCTCACAAAAAGAATCAGCTGCAATCCTGTGCTCCAATTTATTTATACTTTTGTGCTTCCTCCCCTGCCCAGAAAATGGGGTATAATCAGAACATGTCCCTTTATGGTCAAAATCCATTACACTGTAAATATCAGGGACACATTTAGAATATTATCTCAGCACAGGAACACTATTTTAAACACATCCAGTTTGTGAAAATTATAACTATTCTATTCTAGCTGTCGCTGAGTGGGGGAGCCATGTTGCTTTTGTAAGAGTGTGTACATTTTAGTTGTAATTATGAATATTAGTCACACCTGTAACAATAATATATGGCCACTAGATACTATAAAAACTCACTATTGTTCTGAAATTATTAAGAATTGAAAAACAGCAACAAAGCTTGAATAATTATATAAATGCTGTGATGTATTTAACAAAAGAACTGTGCAGTGAAAATGCAATTTTGTTGATGAATGGGTAAAATACTTTTAATGCATCATCGATGTGCCACTTAAGAGAGGTGAGAAACAAGGCTTGGGTGGTGAGGGGAAAATTTGTTGCCACGGAGATGGAGCAGGAGCAAGACTTGCGTTTTTTCAGCCCCTGCCCCTCGGTGGAGAGAGCAGGGAAGCCTGTCAGTGGATTAGCAATGGAAGAAGGTGGATACCTTGTCATAAGTACCCAGCATCCGAAGATGGTAAAGTACTTTGCATTACAACCAAGGATAAAGTATTTTTTCATTCACCTATATTGAATGCTATTTGACCAGTCCAATGAGGGTAAGCCAAGTAATTGAAGTAATCTAAATGACATTTCTTTAACTGGACTGTGTCAGCAAAGCATGAACTGTGTTTACATTTTCAACAACCGTGGTTACGACGGCGTGAAGATCCAAGTGGCCACAGCCCATGGTGAAGCTCTCAAGGCAGCCATTAATCCGGATTGAGTCTTCTGCAGAGACTGCTGATTAAATGAAATTGCTAAAAAGCAGATTCCTGTCATTAGGAATGAAATACGGTTGTTTTAAATATTATATTTGTTATGTGAACTTGATTTTAAATTGGACTAGCTGCACAGCTGGGACAAGGGACACGTGGGCATTCTCCTAGGGGCAAACAGAAAAACATAGATACAGCTCTGGCAAAAATTAAGAGACCACTGCACAGTTTTCTAAAAATCACCATCTCTATCTGACAGCCATTCAATTCCAGTGTCAGTTGGATTTCACCTTAATATTTCACTAATAAATGAGTTTATAGAGGTGCGCTACTTTCCTCCGCCCTACAGTATATCTTGTTTCAATGTGGATAAATTTAAATTAAACCTTCCAAGCACAGACAGTTACAATTAATGAGCTACAATTTATTCAATACCTATACATTATATATATTTTGAGTCCAAAACCGCAGATCCCAGCCGTTGAGCCGCAGGATTGTTCACAAATTTCCACTACACATAAAACACACAAAAAAACACACATATGAAAAAAATATAAAAAAGCTATAAAAAATTATAATACATTTTTGCTCATAAATTGTAACTGTCTGTGCTTGGAAGGCTTTATTTAAATTTATCCTCATTGAAATGACATGTAGGGCGGTGGAAAGTAGCACACCGCTATAAACTAATTTTATAAGTAAAATATTTAGGAGTAGTATTTTTTTTAGGGTACGGACACACTGGCGTGAAAGTCGAACAATTGCAATGCATGATTTTATCGCATTGCAGTCAGACCAATGTTATTCTATGTCTGAGAGCACCTCGGCGAGTGTCAGACCGTTTTTTCTCATCCAGATAACGGACGAGATACAAATCGCAATATTCTGCGACAGCATGCGATTCACGTGTGAGACTCGCCAATGCAAGTCTAAGGGTCCAACAAAATCACGGACCGCAGACAAACCACACACAGACCATCCAAGAGGCATCCGTTTTTTTTCACTGATACATTATCATTTTGTAGCTCAGACATCTGTAAATGATTATACAGTAAACAGCTGCTGAGAATAAAAACATATTGCACACAGACAGCACACGGATGCCACACGGATCAAAAAACAGATGATACTCATCCGACTTTCCTGGATGAGAATCGGACCTTTTTTTTAACACCAGGGTGTTTCCCCCCTAAGGCAGAAAGGGTGATAACCAGGGGGAGGAGCAGCAACTTGGTAGGATTATATGCAAATCTAGTGAGAAGCTAATTCATTCAGTTGAATTTCAACCAAAGTACACCTCATTTTACTTAATGTGCTTCTGATTAGGTGATCACCTGAACCAAATCTTATTAAACGAGGGAAAGTATAAAAAACTCTGCTGTGTTCTTCACAATCCTCTTGCAATAGGACAAGCTGGTTGGTAAAACAAGTGCAAGGAATAGCTCAAAAGTAATTTGAATGAAAAAGTAACTTTTTTTTTTAATACTTATTTATGACAGTCTACAAACAAGATAAAAATCAGTAAGATATATAGCATATAATGACAAATAAGGACATAATTTCCAGAAAGTGTAGCTTGAAAGGTTCAAAAGAAGATGGGGTTGTTCAATAAAACAATTGGTGAAATGGCGAAGAAGCATATCCCAAAACTCTTGTATCTTCGGACAATCCCAGAGACAATGAAAGATGTCAGGTGGAGAATGTAAACATTTGGGACAAGAGGGATTAGCCTATAGAGGCACCCTAGGGAGCCCAGGAGCCGAAAGGCCCTCAGTTGTACCTTGGCTGGGACCAGATGTGTGTGGGCCTGGTTGTGGTGATCAATCTGGGGGTTTTCAAGGCCTCTAGGAGGCTGGATGCTGCAGATGGAGGGCTTGTGATGGACGGCTCTCAGACACGTCCTTCTGGGATCACGGCCATCTTGGATCTCAAAAAAATAACTTTTAACCATGCCAAATGAGTTGAAAAGAAGCATCTTGAGTGAGGAAAAGAAGGGTTCCATTATGCCTTTACTAGCAGAGGGATACAGTGAGCGTTATGTTGGCTCCATCCTTGAATTTCAAAGATGGAAGTCCATTACAACAGGTACAAGCAGCAGACATTTGGGACAACAAAGCTACAGACCGGCAGAGGACGAAAGCGCCTCCCACTAACCAAGATGACCATAAGGATTGGACCATAGAGGACTGGAGTAATGTCTAATGGTTTGACAGAGACCTGGAGAGAAGTACAAGCCACAGTGTCTTGCATCCAGTATTAAATTTGGAGGAGGATTGGTGATGATCTGGGGATGCTTCAGCAAGGATGGAATTGAGCAGGTTAATCTTTGCAAAGGATGTATGAATCAAGAGGCATACAAGGTTATCCTTGAAAAACAATTGCTTCCTTCTGCTCAGGTAATGTTCCCTAACTTTGAGGACTGTTTTTTTTCCAGCAGGAGAATGCCCCATGCCACACAGCTAGGTCAAACAATGTGTGCATGAAGGAGCAACACATCAAGACCCTGTCATGGCAAGCTCAATATCGAGACCTAACCCTATTGAAAACCTCTGGAATGTAATCAAGAGGAAGATGGAAAATCACAAGCTATCAAACAAAGAAGAATTGCTTCAATTTTTGTTCCAGGAGTGGCATAAGGTCACCCAAAAGCAGTGTGAAAGACTTGTGGAAAACATGCCAAGACGCATGAAAACTGTGATTAAAAATCATGGTTAGTCCACCAAATATTGATTTCTAAACTTTTCCTGAGTTAAAATATTAGTATTGTGGTTCCTAAATGAATATGAACTTGTTTTCTTTGCATTATTTCAGGTCTGTAAGCACTGTTTCTTTTTCATTATTTTGACGATTTCTCATTTGCTGCCAATAAATACAAAATTTTTAGCTTTGAATTTCAGAGTCATGTTGTCAGTAGTTTATAGAATAAAAGAACAATGTACATTTTACTCAAAAATATACCTATAAAGAGAAAAATCAGAGAAACTGAAAATATTGCAGTGGTCTCTTAATTTGTGCCAGATCTGTATTTGTTGGGGTTAAGTTTTACTGTTTATTCCATTTACTTTCCTTCCCATAAAATCAAGGGCAAGTTTGTAACAATAAATCTTATTTTCATACCACCTGTTTGGAATCTCATCTTGCCTCTCATTGGCACCACTGTATTGAAATGTAATGGGACCGCTGTCGTTACCGGAGGTCTTAACATTTTTGGCGTTGTTGGCAGGATACAGGTTCACCATGGACTAAGACGATGGTGTGTTGAGCCTGGCGCTTTGTTGAACCATCTTACGAAGTTTGAATGTTATCATTTGCTGCTGTCAGATTGCACAGGGTTGCTGAAGAGTGCAATTGCCCTGTTCAGAATGGCTGCTAACGTACAGGTAGTGGTGGCACTACATGCTCTGAAAGGGCTTTTGACTATTTAGCCATGGCTGGACACTTAAGGGTTAGTTACGCTGTTTGCTCAAGTTCAGAGGGCTGGGGAAAGTTTAGCGCAATATGCTATTGAGTTAGAATAGTTATATTGATATGTTCGAAAGAAATTATGTTGGTGAAAGACACCATTGTAGATGGAGACCACACTTTGCGGGATCGTTTTCTGCATAGAATACAGAATGACGTGATATGGTGTGAACGGTTAGCACTAGTGCAGACAAAACCTGATGCAACTTATGAGGAAATTCAGAAAGAGGCAATGGATTGCAATATTGAAATGAGAGGATATTCTTCTCATAACTGTAATCAAGTAGTAGAAAAAGGGCATGGTCCCCCAGACATAATGCAGGAACAGCTGTTCTGCATGCAGAAGTCAATTGAGTGGTTGGAAGAAAAGCTGACTTGATTGACAGCATTAGAAAACCCAACGGGCCGCTCAAGGTTCAGTCCAGGAATGTCGGCACCTTCAACCCCTTTGGATTACCCGTTTTAGGAGAGACAGGGTGGAGGAGATCCTCTGGGATTATGAATGAAGGAACCCAGAGCTGGGTCATGAGGTGCTGCTGGAACTACCAAGAACCCCGACAATTGAGTCAGAACTTCTCAAGACAGGGTCCAGGAAACCCAGAGGAGTCATTAAAAAGGGAATCCATTAGCTGTAGTTTGGCATATAGCGAGGCAAGGGTGAAATTCCGCATCTGTTACGCGCCCAACAGACATGATAGTGGATAGCCTGGTGTTAGAAATAAATCTGGAAGGGAAGGCAGTAATATGTCTGGTAGATATGGGATCAGAAGTGACCACTAAGAACACTTTGGGAAGTTGGTGACAGGGGATTTCATGGATGAACATAACAGTGTATGGGCAGTAACTTGGTGCCAAAGGAGTGTCGGTGAAAGTCCAGGCCAGACTAGACATTCCAGTCGTTTTAGGAATGAATATTCTGACAGAACTAGATTCCTGGTGGTTCAATGGAAAGGGCCTGATTATTGGAAAAGGGCTAGGCCTCATAGAGAAATCCAAAGAGTGTTATGGAACATGGTGAGTACTTGTTGCATGAAGAAAAGTGCTGCCAAGGGAAGGCCTTGAGGGTAGTGCACGTGCCTCATTATGTGAACATTAGGATAGCAGTGGGTCAGAAAAAGATAGTGATGATGCCTGTAGGAACAGACAGGAGGTTGAAGGGCATAGAGGTTGTCCTGGAACATGTATGTAGGGCAGGAAACATGAGTGGTACGTTTGTGGCTTGCACGTTGGCCATAGCAAAAGATGGAAATGTGTCTATGAGTTGTCTGAATGTTAAGGAAAATGAGGTAGTCATGTTGGCTGGGACAACGTTGGCCGAGGTGTATATTTGAAATGAAGAAATTGATCCCAGAAATCTGTTTACTCTGGACAGGAGTGGGCATACAACCTGGAAGGTGACATGCCACGTTGCAGAGAAGGAGGAATTTATTCCTGAATGGAATGGTAGGAAAATCCTGGAGCTGATGGAGATGGAGTATTTCTCGATCACCCCTGTGTAGGTAAAATAGTTGGATGCTACCTTGTAGGAATTCCAATCAGCATTCTCGTGGGGAAATGAGGATTTTGGATGTACTAACTGGATTTGGCATGAGATCAGTACTAGTGACACCCCTCCAATTCAGGAAAGGTACTATCAAATGCCACCAACAGTGTACCGGGAGGTTAAAAACAAGTTACCGTATATACTCGTGTATAAGCCGACCCGTGTATAAGCCGACCCCCCTACTTTTGCCCCCAAAACCTGGGAAAACCTATTGACTCGTGTATAAGCCGAGGGTGGACCCAGCACAGGTATACAGCCCCCAGCAGTGTGGTATACAGCAGCCTCCCCAGTGGTATATACAGGCCCCAGCAGTATTACAGCAGCAGCCCCAGTGGTATATACAGCAGCAGCCCCAGTGGTATATACAGCAGCAGCCCCAGAGGTATATACAGCAGCAGCACCAGAGGTATATACAGCAGCAGACCCGGAGGTATATACAGCAGCAGCCCAGTGGTATATACAGCAGCAGCCCCAGAGGTATATACAGCAGCAGCCCCAGTGGTATATACAGCAGCAGCCCCAGAGGTATATACAGCAGCCCCAGAGGTATACAGGCCGCCCGCCTGCCACCCCCATCAGTATACAGGCGCCCCCCCATCAGTATACAGGGCCCCCCCCTTGCTGCCGCAAACCTGTAAAATAATAGATCATTATACTTATCCCTGTGGCCGTCCCCGCCGCTGCTCTGCATCGCGCTCCTCTGGGTCTTCATGCCTCTTCCGGCTTCCTCCTCTGGCGCACAAACAATGACGTCATTGCCTGCGCCCACCGTAGGAGGAAGCCGGAAGAAGCCGGATGAAGCCGGAGGAGCGCGATGCAGAGCAGCGGCGGGGACAATGATCAATTTTTTTACAGGTTTGCCGCAGCAAGGGGGGGCCCTGTATACTGATGGGGGCGCCCTGTATACTGATGGGGGGGCGCCTGTATAATGATGGGGGTGGCGGGCGGCCTGTGCCGTATGACTCGCGTATAAGCCGAGGGGGGGACTTTTCAGCCCAATTTTTGGGCTGAAAAACTCGGCTTATATGCGAGTATATACGGCATCTCAAATGTTGGATAATGGAGATGTTCACCTGAGACAGAGCCCTTGGGCATCCCTGGTGGTACTGGTCTGAAAATAGACAGTACTATCCAATTCTGTATGGATTATAAAAAGTTGAATACACACAATGTAAGAGATTTCTATCCTCTGCCCTGCATTGAGGAGTCTCTGTCAGCGTTGTATAAAAGGCTAGATGCTTCTCTACTCTGGATCTCACCAGTGGATACTGGCAAGATCCAGTATACACAAAGATAGGGCAAAGACAGCATTGTCTTGCTTATGAGCATATATGAGTTAAATCGGATGCCCTTTGGCTTAATTAATTTCCTTGTAACTTTCCAACTACTGATGGAGAATTATCTGGGTGAGAATAATTTTGAGTCAGTACTGATTTACATTGATGATGTGATTATATTTGGAGACACTTTCGAGTATCATCTCCAGAAACTGCGGCAAGTACTTCAGAAGTTGCTAGATGCAAGGCTAAAGAGGAAGCCCAAAAAGTATCATATGTTCTGTAGACAAATTCAATATCTGGGTTGGCTGAGGGAGTCAGACAAGCTGAGTAAAATTGAAAACGTTCAAAAGTGGCCTATCACCAGGACAGTTATAGAGTTTTGGGCCTTCTTGGGATTGGATTGGTATTTCCGCTGGTTCGTGAAGAATTTTGCCAAGCTGGCTGAACCTTTGAGTGAGTTATTGAGGGGTACTAGTTGGGAGCCTAAAACCAGGCCTGTTTGATGGGTTGAGAGACAACAAGAGGAATTTGTACGGTCCAGAATGCCCTTACACAGGTACTCCTTTATATACACGCTTTGCTCATCCTTTCAATTTGCATACAGATGGCAGCCTACATTGATTGGGACAGTGTTAGCCCAAGAGCAAGATGGGTGCGAGCAAGTGAGTCAGTCTGTAAGAGACGCAGAAAGAAATTACAAAAATTAAAGCTCTTTCAAATGCAGATGCTAGTAAATTCAGGGAAAGAAGGTGTACTCCGGTCCGCGCTGCCAAGTTCATCAAAGAAAACCCAAGACGAAGTTCTGATCGAATCCTTCTTTATTTTCCTCCTACGCGTTTCAGTGCCCACCTGGCACCTTCATCAGGGATGAAGGTGCCAGGTGGGCACTGAAACGCGTAGGAGGAAAATAAAGAAGGATTCGATCAGAACTTCGTCTTGGTTTTCTTTGATGAACTTGGCAGCGCGGACCGGAGTACACCTTCTTTCCCTGAATTTACTGGTTCAACCACACGTGTGTGGAAACGGTGGAGGTCCAGCAGCAGCCATCAGGATATTATCCTACATGCTTTCAAGCAGTTGTGGGTCACACAACTGGAGTAGGTGAGTGGATTGCCTTTTTTCACCGCTGAAAATTAGTGTCTAAGTGATAAGGGCACTATTGCGCCTCTTGTCCCCTCCCCTCTCTCTCTTTAAATGCAGATGCTGGCATTAGTGTGGGCCATGACAAAAAAATTTGTCAGTTACTTGGCAAGCCCATAATAATCCACTTGCACACCTAGGAAATGCTAAACGAGTAGCCCTTGAACAGAGGTGGATGGCCAGAAAGTCAAAATTCAATTACCAAATCTGGTTTTATTCTTAGAAGGGGAATCTGAATGCTGTTGAAGGGTAGCCCATAATACCCAGGAGGCAGCAACACATGAGGATTTAGATGACACAGAAATACTAAACCTAAGACGGTTGCCAGTATTAATAGATGTAGCCCGCTCAAGTGGGGGGGATACTCGGATTGCAACTCTAGCAGGTAGGACATGACAAGATTGGGTCCAGGTGCAAGATGCAGATTTAAAATTGTCTATGGTCAAGCAGTGGCCAAATAACAACTCTTGGCCTAAGAGTGATAAGCAAAAATAATTAAATCACGAAGTGCAGAAACTGTTGCAACAATGAAATTGGCTTGCTGTAGCTGATGGAGTACTGTATAGCTGGATGTACACTAATGCTAAACCAGGCCATCGCTAGCAGGTGGTGATTCCAGGATCCCTTTTCCCTGATGTTGCTTGGGAGGCCCACATGCAAGATTTCCATTTTGGTCCGGACAAAACTTACAGGTGGCTTCATAGGTTTTTATAAACCCCTGGTTTAGAAGAGATGAATTGCAATATGTGTAACCAATGTGGTGCCTGTGAAGTCAACAAATCGTGTGAAGAGCGGGATCAAGTACTATTCATTATAATATCTGCCCCGTTAGATGTTTTGTTGATTGACTAATTGTCTGTGGGTCCCACAAAGAGTGGACATAAGTCCTGTCTGGAAATGGCAAACCATTTAAAAAAATATGCTGTAGTGGTAGCCACTAACTAACAAACTAAGGAGACAGTGGTGCAAGCCATCTGCCAACACTTTATTCAATCTGAATTTCCAAAAACTTAACACACCACACCATAATATTTACTGTCATGGCCACTGATAGTTTACCATATTTGGTGTGTATTGTTAAAGGACATTATTGGTAACACTCCAACAAATTATTAAACAAGTGGAAACCACTAAGGAGTTATAGTTACATAAAATATCACCTTTATTTTAGTACAAATATAAAAGCAGACAAATACACATTTTACAATGAAGTACAATTGGGAGACTCCCACAAATGGCTACAGGCAGGTAATCACTTAGTGAGTGAACACATAAGGTATAAGGTCAAAAACCTTTGTGGTGGTAAAATGCAAGAAAATGGGACATATAATCAGGAATTACCACAAGGCACAAATCACTCACCCATGTAAAGCACAGGTAACAGCCTCGGTCACCCACCCTGAATCCCGCCAGGTAGCACGCCCCCTACGTCCGTTTCGCCACCGCTTGTTCACGGGGAAGTCTATAGTTGCCCAAAGAGAGTACACTCTGATCAGGGAGCCAGTTTCCAAGGTGAACTTATAACAAAGTTACTCTAGTTGTTCGGTGTCCGGCAGTCCCAGACAACCCCTTATTATCCACAAGATAATGGAGCTTGTGAAAGGATCAATAGAACTCTGTTGCAGATGTTGAGAACCCTAGAACGAGACCAAAAGAGTTACTAGTCTGAACTGGTACCAGAATTGATATGGGTGTACAATAATCGAGTGCATAGTGCAACTGTCTTCTCTCCATATATGATGATCTTTGATAGACCTGGAAGGGAAGTTGCAGAGTTGAATTATTCAGTGATGGAATAACCTGAGTATTAAACTCCTCATGAGTGGATACAGGACCATCAGTGCAAACTGGAGGCAGTAAATAAGCTGGCATAGGAGCAATTGTGAAGTTATCCCCACCACGACCGGGGTTGATGTGCAAGGAGACATTTCAGCAAGGGAATTGATTACTGCTATTAGTTACTCTATCTAATGGGAAGCTGGCTGACTGGCGGAAAAATATTCCACATATTGTGAATAAAGTCTCCTCCGAAGGCTGTGTTTATAAGATTATCCCTGAGGGAAGTGACGGCTCTTGTCACACGGTGCATAGGAATTGATTGAAACGGTGTGCCAGTCGCTGCGAAACAACAGGAGGAACTGCCAAAACTGCCCAGCTCACGGGTATTGATAAAACATTTAGGAGACATTTTGTGATTGTTTTGATGAGCCTTAGATAGAAATTAGATCCCGACTAAGAGTCCCTGAAATTCCAGAAATCTGCCACCAAACCCCAGCTGCCTAGTCAGAGATCAGCTGCGTTACTCTAGCTGACCTGAGGTGAACCTGATTGTGACATCACCCCACTCACGTCAGTAGTCAAAAATCAGCCAGTTTACAGTTCTGCCATAATAGGACGTTGTAGAGAATCGTGGATGGTTTCTGTGGAAGAAATAAAAATGAAAATGAGGATTGTGATTGTGTTCTTTTTCAAAATAAATTATTGTTCTTGGTGTGGTGTATTATTTACTATTTACTTAGAGGTTTCTCATAATGCCAGGCCGGGTCTAAAATTGGCCCGGCATTATGAACCTTGGGCTTAGTTCCAGCTGGCAATACATAACTGGCATAAGCCCCTTTATTACCCAGTTTGCCACCTAAGGAAACTGGAAGAGTGGGGTCCATCACTTGAAAATAGCATTTCTATGAATGCGCCATTTTCTAAGGTGGCTGCGGGCAGTAATTGCAGAGTGGAGGCCCAGAATGCTTGGACATCCTCACACTGACAATTCCAGCCCCAAGCTGCTTAGCTGTACCTGGCTGGCAACCAAAAATATGATGAAGCCCCACATGATTTTTTTTTCTAAATATTTCAAGAAATAATTTTAAAAAGGGCTACCCTGTATTTTTTATTACCATCCAGGTAAAACTAGGCATCTGGAAATACCTGCCTGCTCTACCAGTGTTGGTGACCAAAACTACAGCAGAGCCTCGTGCTAGCAGCATAAAATACACCTAATGGTCCCTTTACACGCGGCCACAGGAAGGTAGAAACAGGCAGGCATCGGACACAATTGTGTCTGTTGCCTTGAAAAGACCACGATGGGGCGCGTGTAAATCAGGACTTTCCTTCCTTCAGGGAAGACACAGGAAGGAAAGTCCTGATTTACACGCCGCCACATCATGATCTTTTCAAGGCAACAGGCACAATTGTGTCCGATGCCTGCCTGTTTCTACCTTCCTGTGGCCGCGTGTAAAGGGACCATAAAATCCATACTAAATATGCAGAATGTATGCACCGTGTGAACACTGCTACATATTTGCTGCATATTTAAGAGCAAACATTGAGGTATTCATGTGAGAATGTCTGCGTATTTTCAGGGTCGGCTTTTAGGTCGGCTATGGCTGTGAGAAAGTGACACTTGCCTCACAAAAAGGGCTTGTGCCGTATCTTATTCTGTTAAAATGTTAATAAAAATGTATGTGCACATGCTTATACTATGGGGAGACCTGGTGAGGGACAGCAAGAGTGGTTTCAAGCCACAAATGTATTGTAATAAATGATCAAAGTCCTGTCATCTTTTGCAGCTAGAGCAGGACTTACTCCTCTTCTGACAGTTCTCTACATAGCTCCAATGTTTCCTATGTAGAGAACTGTCAGAACTGGCTTACGTACCGCTCCAGTGGCAGAAGCCAGAAACCAAGTTGCGTCTATGAGTGTGATGTCATCACAGTCTGGTTCATCTGAGGTCAGCTACATCAACAAGGCTGAGCAGTGACGAGAGATGAACCAGACTGTGACGTCACCCCATTCACAGCAGTCAGTTTCCAGTCCCGCTGTAAAATGGATGTCTGTGAGGATCATGGAGGGTTTGGGTGGAGATAATAAAAACAGCAGAAGAGGGATGTATTTTTGTTCTTTTTCTATATAAATTATTTTATGGTGTGTTGTATTATTTACTATTTATTTAGAGGTTCATAATGGTCAAGTCTAATATTGGCATGACATTATGAATCTCAGGCTTAGTGCTGGCTGGCAAAATTCGGCTGGAATTAACCTTTTATCACCCAGTCTGCCACTATCACCAGGGCAACTGGAAGAGCATGGTAACCACCAGTTTTGGCATCTCTAATGGAGGAGCCAATTCTGGTGTGACTGCAGAGGGGGTGGAAGCAAGAATACTTTGGCCTTACCATGCTAAGTATTCCAGCCTCCAGCTGCCTAGATTACCTTGGCAGCCAATCAAAAATATGGTGAAGTGCATGCCCATTTTTTCAATTGTTTATTTATTTTCCCAGTAATCTGATGTCAGGTTGGTTGCCATACTGCCAACGAATCACAGATGCCGGCAGAGAGGGTGGTTGGGACTAATTCTAACACTAATCCATCTAGAGGGAGGAAACAGTGACGTTCAATATCAGGCCAATAAATTAGGGTGCTTGCGACGCTGAAGCTTGGTAATATTTTAGGAAGCTAATGTCTGTGAGAAAACAGAGGGGCTCCCATGAAAGAGCTTTGAGCTGTGTTTGGCAGCTTTTTGGCCCTTTGAAAGTGTTTTCTATGCCCTTGATTTTTCCTCCCATTGATTTGAATGAGGTACGGAAGTTTGACGAACATATGCCAGCTTGGCGAACAAGGCTGAACCTGAACATCAAATGGTTTGCTTATCTCTACCTATGAATAAGGGCTAACTTTAGTGCAAAACTGCTTAAGGTACATGTATTCTTAGCTTTTATGGCACTGTTTTTAGTTCTTTTTAAAGTTACTTCAATATAATATGTGATTTTACCTACAATAACACATACCTTTTATCAATGTTGGACTCCTACTTCCCCTTTCCACTCCCCTTTTTTACCATTGCATTAATCTAGGACAGCCATCCTGCAGGTTTCTGTGCATGGTGTATCAAACCTTTTATTTGCTGAAAGTGAGACAGTAAGCTGAATTTCTACATTGTATATCTAACATAAGAACTGACTATATTCAGTACAAAAGCTGTAGTAGACACCAATTGTTCAGTGTATTTTTACTAATGTAGGCCTATCAATCTAAACTATTTTTATTTAAAAAAACAAATACATCACTGATTACCACTCAACTTTTGCAGGACACACACACAGAAGTATGGAAAAGTGTGGGAAAAATGACCAGGAAAAATGGTCCTGGCCAAAAGTGAGCACTGATTCTTATCAGTGATGTGCATCACTGATCAGTTTCTCAGCAGCTGCAGGACACAAGCAAGAATGTGGTGCAAAAGGGGTAAATAATTGGAAAAAAGTCCTGGCCAAAAGTGAGCATGGACACGAATCGGTGATGTCTGTCTCTGATCTTCGCATGTCGGTTGCAAGACACATGCATGGAGGTGGTTCAAATGAAGAAAACTGGCCAAAAAAAGAGCAGTCAAGTACTGATCAGATATCAAATACTGATCAGTGCTTGGTAGCAGAAGGGAGGGAAGAAATTAGGGAGAGGGGGAAGAATTTAAAAGGGTAGGGAGGGATTGTGGTGATCTGGGAAAAAACAGGAGGCAGGATCAGGTCAGGAACAGAAGAGGAATGAATTTATCTTCTTTCGTCAGCAGCACAAGCACTGATGGCATCAGCTAAAATTGCTTGTGCCATCACAAATTTCAGCAGATTCAGCATCAGAACAGCACATTGAGCTCTGTACTCATGTCTCCTAGCGGGAATGAAGCACAAATGAGCAGTCACTGTGAGGTCAGACCGCATATCCGCTTTCTAATTAGTATGCTTGCATGTCATCGCATGACTGCTCTTATTAGTGCTGAAGCTGGAAACGCCACTGTTACCAAGCTCCAGCCTATGATTGTTACTATTATAGCGCCGATTATAGCTGGACTTCAATGTTTCAGACAGCTTCATTGTCTGATACATTCAAATCACTGTGATTGGCTGTTCAGAATTGAACTGCCAATCAGACGGATCATGGTTTTGGGAGGGCAGCGAACTCCCCTATGGTGACGAGCGTATGTACTGTCAGAAATAACAGACACCTTCATGCGACACTGTGGCTTTAGGTATCGTTCCACATTTTAGCAAGGATGTATCCATATATCCAACTTCAGGAACTCCTTCCCAATGAAGACATATGGATATGTCCAAGGTTGTAAAGAGTTTAAGTCACCACTCTAGGGTTTTTATTTCAGCAGTAGAGTGAGTTTGGAAATTTAAGGTCCCTATCCCTAGTATTATACTCACACAACTGGCATCTTATCGGGGCCGCTATGATCCCATAGTGCTATCTTGTGACTGCAACTTCCTACTGGCTGGAAATCACAAGCTCTGAATGCAGTCTTTGAGATCCAGAACAAGTCTCTCATAGGCTGGTTTCACACTGCAGTTTTTTCCCTGATCAGGCTTGATCGGTTTGTGTGCCAAAACCAGGAGTGTCTCCAAAACTCAGAACAGGTGTCAATCTTTCAATTATAGTTTTTCTCTGCAAGTTCCTCTCTGGTTCCTCTCCTGGTTTTGGCACGCAAACTGGATGGAATCTGATCAGGGAAAAAACTGCAATAAGAAACGAGCCTTATTGTTCTATTGAGTTATGACTTCCAGATTGCTCCACAAAACACTGGATCAGGTTTTAACCTGCTGAAGATGGGCATTACTAGCAGCAATAGAAGTTGAAGATGTTGGTGAGTGTAAAAAGGGTCAGGGAACTTAGATTAGAAGCACCACTCAAGTGGTAAAATAAAACAAAATACTGGAGCGATGCTTTAACTCTTGTGTCTTTATGCAACTGCACAATGTGCACAAATGGCATCTATATATTGGGAACCACAGGGTGGGTCATTTATATGGATGCACCCAAATAAAATGGGATTAGTTGCTGATATCAACTACCTGTGGGGCCATTCTTCATCAAAGGAAACCTCAATGCCACTGGATATCTAAACATTGCTACATGATTCAGGTATCCAGTGGCATTGAGCTATCTATTGATGAAGAATGACTCCACTATCTTTGTACCCCATATACCACACCATACCATCATTTTTTGTGTTACAGCAGTCTTGGAGGGATCTATCCACTGTGGGTTAGTGTCAGACCAACAGCGGTGGTTTTGTTAACTTCACCATTCACAATAAAGTTTGCCTCATCACTCATCTGAAGGCAATTATCTATGCTATGAAGATAAAGATGTGCAGCATCTGAAACAACAGATACTGGAAGCCTGTGCTAGCATCTCTTCTGTGGTGTTGCTATCAGTGTGTCAAGAGTGGGAGAAGAGGACTGCATTGACAATCCAGCAGAATGGACAGCACTTTGAACATATTTTATAAATGGTCATAAACTTGTAAATAACTCATAAAAGAATAAAGTTACGTTAAAACCAAGCACAACCATTGTTTTTCTTATGAAATTCTCAATATGTTTGGTGTGTCACATGACCCTCTTCTCATTGTAAAAAATAAAATTGGATCCAAAATGGCCGCCATGGTCAGGACCCATCTAGAAAAGTTTCCCCTCCCATATACTAATGTGCCACAAACAGGAAGTTGATATCACCAACTATTCCCATTTTATTTAGGTGCATCCACATAAATGGCCCACCCTGTAGTAACAGGATAAATAGAAAAATCTGAAGTTCTACATTTATTATGAATACAATTTTATGCATAATCTGGGATTAAAACTATTATTTCTAATCAATTATATTCTTCGTATATATTATTTAATTTTCAAAGATCTAAGATATTAATTTAGCTTTGAATTTCAAATGCAAACTTGATTTAATTGGTTAACTTTGAAAACACCAATTAAAATTTGTTTTGCTAAGATATGATTTTCAGCTGCACATGCCCTTTGATATAATGATTTATACAGTAATTGTAAATAATTGGAGTCTTGAAACCTATGACATGCATCTGAAATAGAAATGCTTTAAATAAGTAATCAAATATTATAGACTACCAATAATCAACTGAACTGACATACTTAATATTCATTTAGAGTGTCATCTTCAATGTTTTATAAAGCAACTATAAAGTTTATATTTGTACAGTTGGAGCAGATGAATGACATTACATTTAATGTGCTAGTAAAAATAACATTATCTCCCAAACGAGAAAGTAATTTTGTGTTAATTATATGGCAACTAGGTTTATTTCTCATGCAGTAATTATATGCAACAAACCGGCTTAATAAACCTGGCTACAAAAAGGACATAATAATATGCATGGCTGAGCACAAAGCAAACAGGCAGAAATTTGTGGTATTCCTATGGGGAAAAGCAGGAGTTATTAAAAGCAAATTGTATGTATAATGCTTTCTAGCATACATTAACAAAGAAGGAAACAAAAACATTTTTTGGATTTTAAGTTTTCTTACCTAAACTGTATATTTCTCGAAGTTTGAATTCTGTGCCTAAATTCCTACATTTAGGAAAAAAAGTTAAATTATATTATAATAGCTATGCTTAACAAGTGCTTGCTTGAGATTTGTGAAGTCTCATATCTTTTGTTGGTTCTGCAAAAAGATGCTTTTAATTTGCATAAAAATAACTGCAACAAAAAAATACTGAGTATGAACAAAACATAAATGTGTTGCATAACATATACAATGAGACAAATGGAAGCATAGGGACCCAACTTATTTATTGGGTACCTCTGGCTTTTGGTATGTTCAGTTTTAGGATTGAAAATAAGGCTACATTCCCATGATCAGCTTTTGGTGAATTTCTCATTCTGCACATTTTCTCTGCATCAAAAACTCAGTATCTTACAGTTCCAACAAAGTGGGTAAGATTGATAGAAATGTTATGCCCACTGTGCTTGTTGATTACTCAGTGTAAACAGACCTGTGGTGCATGTTTCAAATCTACAGCATGAATTTTTTTCTTGTGGATATACAGAGTGGGAATCTGTCAGGTCAAAAATCCATATGTAACTGATATCATTTTATAATTCCTCTCTCTAAGATCTCTCTTTTCATGTATTTCTATTATGTATACTTCCCTCCAATCCTGTGTAAACTTCAAAATAAAAGAATAATTTTATCTGTCAACTATAGTGAGCGATCGCTTCCTTCTCTGCTGCCCAGTCCCCAAGGAATGACTATTCATGCATCACTGCACTGTCTTCCCTCCTCTGGTCTGTATGCTGTGTGTTGTCAGCTCTCTAGGTGCTAACACTCATTGAGACAGAGGGGAAAGGAGGGGGGGGGGAGGTGTGTTCTCTTAGAAGATCAGATCTGGCATTGTGTGTATCTGAGCATGAGTATCTGATCTTCATTGTATGTATAATGTGTGTAATGTGTAATCTGAGATATATATGTGTGTTTATATGAACATTTTATCATTTGCTCACAGATACACACAATACATGTCTGCAGGACAACCAAAGTTCATATAAACAGAAATCACTTACAGACAGCACAGGCTAGTGATGTTACTACAAGAGTTGTAGCACAAAACACCTACCCCTCTCAATCTCCTCCCCTGCAACCAGCTGAAGTCTCAGATTCAGTGTAACTTCAGCAGAGGAGAGTGACAGAATAACAGCTTGGATAGGCTTGAATATTTAAATAACATTTACATATTGTGACTATTATGAATCAGGTAAATTACTTTTACAGCTGCCTGCTGGGTGTGCAGGTGCTTATAGCAATATAACTACAAAGAGTACAATAGTGATTCTTTCATATTCTGAAAATTCTGCCTGAGAACTAATCAAGAGTATTAATACTATCATGCTGAGAAATGACCTGACAGAGTCCCTTTAAAGCTTACCTTTTGATGCTAAAAATCAACAGGTAAAAACACCCTTGCTCTTATTAATTAATCTTATTTCAGCAATAATAATAATAATAATAATAATAATAATAATAGAAAACTCTTAAAAAAACGCATGTAATCGACACATAAGTATATCAATGAAGTTCTGTTGAAACCAATTACCATGCAATATATAAAACAAAGCAGTTTTTTTTAACTCCTTATTGACCGATTACTTATATTTACTTATTTGACTATGTGTGTGCTTAAGCTTCACAGCAGGCCCCTCGCTCATTTTGGTATCTGTTGAATGTTTTGTTACTCTATATTGTCTCAAATTGTCTGTACATTTCCCTTATGAATTGTAAAGTGTGTGTAATATGTTTGGCAATTTATAATAATAATAATAATAAATATTATTGTTAATATTATTATTATTTTGTTGCAGGCTTACATGCTGATCCCACATCTTTCCATGCACTTGATGACTGATTAAGGCACTAAAATTATGTGCCTCTAACAGCCTGAAGTGAATCTGAGATCCATCCGTGGCTATTAAACAGTTAAATGCCGCTGTCTATCACTGGCAGCAGAATTTAACACATGCAGACAGGAATCATGTCATTGAACCTGCCTATCAGCACACCTATCCTGTCATCATGGCGTTTATGGGTTGCCATAACAGCCGAGGGCCTGTTGATGACCCTGTTCCTGACATTATGATCCTCCTGTGAATTCATAGGAGATCATGATTTCTGCTATACAGCGTAATGTTGGTGCACTGCTTGGTATAGCACAAGTGATTATGAGTAAAAATCAATAGTGTATTATATAAATAAAATAAGGTACTTAGTAAACACTGTTTTTGATCAAAAAGCAAAACAGTAATCCCACCGCATCAGAGTGTACCCCAAATAGTACGGTATTACATTATCTAAAATTAAAACATTACCATTGACAAAACCAACCTCAATGTGAATAGGGACAGAGTAGGACCAAGTCTTGACTATTAGTGATGAGCGGGTTGTTCAGGGTTGACGGGTTTGGCTGGAGTTTAAAAGAAAGTTCAGTTTTGGACATAGATTTTACCCAAACTGGAGCCCAGACTACTAACTACAAAGAGGTCAATAAGGACCCAAACTTCTTTGCTGTAAAATAGCTCATTGTAAGGGTTATAGGCTGTAAAAGAAAGCATAATTAGTTTAAGGACATGCCAATTGCCCTACAAACAAATGTGGACACGGAAAAATGACTTAAAGGTGTTTTGTTACAATAGCATTTATGGTTACATATAAAGTAAAAGAATAAAGTAATAATTTTAAGAGTGAAACCACAGAGATGAATTTCAGAGTTTCCCAACAGAGCAACAATTTTATTAACGGTGGAGGCACAGTAGGGGTGTGAAAAACGGAGCATTTTGTACACTAGCCATTTCTGCCACTGCGTCGCGTATTTGTCTGTAATCGCGGTGTGAGTTGTGTGCGAGTGCGGTGCGAGTGGGGTGCGTTTTCAGTGCGAGTGCGATGCGAGTGCGTTTTTTTCAGTCACAAACAGCGATCCGTGTGTAAGGTGTTTTTGAGGCATGGAAGGGCGTGATTGGCCTGCCCCCAAGCTCTGCCCAGCAGCACCAAGGCTGTTCCTAGATTCCAATCAAGGACCAATTTGGGAGCTATTTAACTGATTCCAAGAATCATTCACCTCGCCATGCCCCTCAATGAGTACAATGAGCATCTCAACATTGAGATGTCTGGCCATCTTACTTCCACAGGATCCGACAATTACGCCACTCACACACAGCTTAATAGCGGCCATGAGTGCAAGTGCACTTCAGAATTGGAATCAGCTTGTACTTCCTGTTCTGATCATCACATACAAGCGTATTTCACGCATGTAACTCGCCTCATCTGCTGTTTTGATGCGAGAAAAACACGCACCCATTGACTTTCATTGCCCGCACAAGCGCCGAAATCGCACACAAACGCAGCATGCTGCGAGTGGAATCGCATTGCCGGCGACATGCGAGAGGCGGGCCGCGGAAAACGCACCACTGGCCCTGGCCAACTTCTTAACAGCAGTGCAAGTGACATGCTTTTTTTCCCGGCGTGAGACTCACGCGAGTCTCACGCCAGTGTGTCTCCTACATAAAAGCCCAAACAGACCCTGGTTTCAATTTGACACAGACAGCCTAGATTGGCAGATTTCACCCACAGAGCAGCAAATTTAAAAAAGGCCCCTACAGAGACATTTTTACTATTGACCCTCACATACAAGATTGGTAGAGACCTACCACGGAGTAATAGTTTTGAAATCAATTAAACACAGTACCCCAGCGAGTGGAGTCATCAAAAATCAAGTTATAGGTGCCTTGTCAAGTCTGGCAGTTTGTATGTTGTAAGGTGTCAGGACAGACCACCACTGCTGGTCAGGGGTGTTAATGCTTCTCATACCTCTGCACTCAGGTAAGTCCATTGCACCTCCAGGCATTCTCTAGCTCTACAGTAGTGGCCAAAAGTATTGACACCCCTGCAATTCTGTCAGTTAATACTCAGTTTCTTCCTGAAAATGATTGCAATCACAAATTCTTTGGTATTATTATGTTCATTTAATTTGTCTTCAATGAAAAAACACAAAAGAGAATGAAGCAAAAAGCAAAACATTGATCATTTCACATAAAACTCTAAAAATGGGCCAGACAAAAGTATTGGCACCCTCAGCCTAATACTTGGTTGCACAACCTTTAGCCAAAATAACTGTGATCAACCGCTTCCGGTAACCATCAATGAGTTTCTTACAATGCTCTGCGGGAATTTCAGGCCATTCTTCTTTGGCAAACTGCTCCAGGTCCCTGATATTTGAAGGGTGCTTTCTCCAAACTGCCATTTTTAGATCTCTCCACAGGTGTTCTATGGGATTCATGTCTGGACTCATTGCTGGCCACCTTAGAAGTCTCCAGTGCTTTCTCTCAAACCATTTTCTAGTGCTTTTTGAAGTGTGTTTTAGGTCATTGTCCTGCTGGAAGACCCATGACCTCTGAGGGAGACCCAGCTTTCTCACACTGGGCCCTACATTGTGCTGCAAAATTTGTTGGTAGTCTTCAGACTTCATAATGCCATGCACACGATCAACCTGTAAACGTGAGATAAATGCGCATAGGGTCTTATCCTTTTTACAAAGGGTTATAGCGGTGTATATTGGGAACTGCTCACCTGGCTCGGTTGTGTCACCCACAACCGGTATAATCGCCTGTAAGATGGCATGTAGAGAATGGCTGCTGCAGGGCCTCACCTTCACGATAACCTTGGAAACAGGAATGCTGTAAAGGGACAAAATGCCGAATTGCCCGCGCTGCCATCAGATGTTCCCTGAGGAAGGAGCTCGGATAGAGGCTCTGAAACGCGTAGGATAGAATAAAGAAACATCTGCCCAGTTAACACTTTGTTTCCTGGTGATTCCTGGTGGCAGCGCGGGCAATTCGGCATTTTGTCCCATTACATGCACACGGTCAAGCAGTCCAGTGCCAGAGGCAGCAAAGCAACCCCAAAACATCAGGGAACCTTCGCCAAGTTTGACTGTAGGGACCGTGTTCTTTTCTTTGAATGCCTCTTCTTTTCTCCTGTAAACGCTATGTTGATGCCTTTGCCTAAAAAGCTCTACTTTTGTCTCATCTGACCAGAGAACATTCTTCCAAAACGTTTTAGGCTTTCTCAGGTAAGTTTTGGCAAACTCCAGCATGGCTTTTTTGTGTCTCGGGGTTAGAAGTGGGGTCTTCCTGGGTATCCTACCATACAGTCCCTTCTCATTCAGACGCCGACGGATAGTATGGGTTGACACTGTTGTACCCTCGGACTGCAGGGCAGCTTGATCTTGTTAGGATGTTAGTCGAGGTTCGTTATCTACCATCCTCACAATCTTGTGTTGAAATCTCTTGTCAATTTTTCTTTTCTGTCCACATCTAGGGAGGTTAACCACAGTACCATGGGCTTTAAACTTCTTGATGACACTGCGCATGGTAGACACAGGAACATTCAGGTCTTTGGAGATGGACTTGTAGCCTTGAGATTGCTCATGCTTCCTCACAATTTGGTTTCTCAAGTCCTCAGATAGTTCTTTGGTCTTCTTTCTTTTCTCCATGCTCAATGTGGTACACACAAGGACACAGGACAGAGGTTGAATCAACTTTAATCCATGTCAACTGGCTGCAAGTGTGATTTAGTTATTGCCAACACCTGTTAGGTGCCACATGTAAGTTAAAGGTGCTGTTAATTACACAAATTAGAGAAGCATCACATGATTTTTCTAACAGTGCCAATACTTTTGTCCACCCGCTTTTTTATGTTTGGTGTGGAATTATATCCAATTTGGCTTTAGGACAATTCTTTTTGTGTTTTTTCATTGAAGACAAATTAAATGAAGATAATAATACCAAAGAATTTGTGATTGCAATAATTTTTAGGAAGAAACTGAGTATTATCTGACAGAATTGCAGGGGTGTCAATACTTTTAGCCACAACTGTATGTCAGGTCACTAATCACACCTTAGTGACCATGAGAGGTGGGGTGTCACCTCCAGAGGGTGGAGCTATTTTTTGTGCCCTTTCTGGCCATATATTGTGCTTTGGGAGGCTTACTTCAGGTTGTTGTACTGCTGGGAGGCAGTATGCCGTCACTCACAGCAATGATGCTATTCAGGTGTCCCGGGACATCTGCTTCCCTAGTGTCAGCTGTTGCTAGGAGATATGGGACAATGTGTCTTTTGGCTCAAACATGTGGTGAGGGATTTCTTCCACTCCACTCTTCTTGCACCCTCCTTTACCTTTCTGGGCTGAGGATGGAGACTGGGAGTTGCCTCACAATATCATCTGATTCATGAGAGGGATATTTAAACCAGCCATAACCTCTCTTCAGTGCTGATTATTTTCAGTTTTGCTTGGGTGGAAAGATTATTACATTTTCTGTATTTTTTCTGGTTTGCTCTCTTGCTCTGTTTTTTCTTTTTTGGGGGGGCAGTTTTTTGTCTTTCTCCCTATCCTTTCCTTATACATTTCATTGATCTGCACTCCTTGCCTGTTTGTACTGTTGTGATTAATCCAACTGCATCCTGTGTGCCCAGCCACCAGCCACGCTGCTTTTTGTCACTTGAGAAGGCCTCTGCCAAAGTCCTCCTTTCCAGGACCAGAAAGCAGGTGAAAAGTACCCCGGCCCTTAAGGTTGTGCATTAACGTGATAGCCAGTGCATAGTATTTCTGACATACTGCATTTGTTTGCCAGCAGTCTGGTCTTTCCATCGCTGTCATAGCATTACATGCCAGACTTGAGGCTCACGTTGCTTGGCTGATTTGCAAGGGGGTCATGTGTAAGAAAGATGCCCATGGTCCTCACGTGCCAACTCTGTGCTTTCAGCAGGACACTGAGTAGTAGTCCATATGAAGGAACTGGAGGCACTGTCAAATTTACTGTAAAACTGGTCAACATGTTCTGGTCTCGCAATTTCAACTGTGGCACTTGCATCTACGAATTGGTGCAGAACATCCCATGGCCTGCATGCACCAGAGGAAGGTGTTTCATTTGGGTGTCTGGAAGGTACAGATCCACCACCTCCTTGTTCTGAAACAGTTACACTACCAGCTATTTGACGCTCTCCTCATTTCCACCACAAAAAAGTGAAGGGTATTGCATGGCCTGTGTAAAGGGAGCGCCTGCTCAGTACAATATTATACTGCCTGTTTTCACAGTGGCCCCACAGAAACAAAGTTTTAGTTCCAGTAGTGTATACTGCAGTTGTTGCAGTTAAGCTAGTGTCAGACTTGCGTCTGTCCATGAGCCTGGCCCATCCGTCAGAAACTTAGTTTCTGCACGGAGCAGCACATAGCGTTACCAGGAGGCAATGCTATGCACTGCTAAGCTATGTATCTCTATGGCAACCGGATGCTTACCGCAGCCGCCGACTCCATAGAGATCTCCAGGATATGCGCTTTTGGAGGGCGCACAGGAAACGCAGCTTTAAAATGCTCACAGTTGGATTTGTGATCGAGCTGGTGGTCCGCTTGCTTGGAAATGCCTCCACACAGAGCAACAGTTTTTAAAAAAGGAACTTCAACAGCATCTTTATAGAATTGACTCAAACAGCCATCATTTGCAGAGTTTACCAACCGAGAACCAGTTTTAATAAAGGCCTTTAAAAAGCATGTTTTCAGAATTGACAAAGACAGCCTATCTTGACAGAGTTTACAAACAGAGCAACAATTTTACAAAAAGCCCATACAGAGCCTGTTTTCAGAGTTGGCAGACAGCCTATATGGGCAGTGTTTACCAAGAAAAAGCCAATTTTCAAAATGACCCTTAGGCTAGGCTCACATTAATGTCATGGAAGCACTAAAAGCTTGCGTTTTTATCATGTTGAAATGTGAAAAATCGCTAGCGTAACCTGACTCCAGCAATGTTCCTGTCTCTCACATGTGCGTTTTTGCACAATTGTGTGAAAGAGACCTAACTGTGTTTCTTTTGCTGAACATTTAACCTCTGAATCTGAATGAATAGTAATTAATTTGCTTCTTGTTCAAAATTTTTTATTGAATTTGGTATTAATATCATTACAATTGCATAGACATTTTCATACGTATTTAGTTTAAACATTCAAGATCAATGTTAATAAGTCAACATTTTAAAACTGACAATAGTAACTATTCTAAACAGATAGAATAAAAGTAAGAAAGAAGGAAGGGAGAGGGGGAAGGAGTGGGGAAGGAGGGAGTGGGGAGAGGTAATTTTCATTATAATCATTAGTTCAGTTCATGGTCCACAACAGGATTGATCGTATTTGTAGTAAAGTAGTTGTTCCATAGTTTCCATTTTTTTGTGTATCTCTTCTGTAGATTGTTTCTTGTGGCGTGAGTCCATTCGTAGGCGTTATGTGTCGCTATGGTGTCAATCAGAGAAGTAAAAGTTGGAGGAGTGGTTTCTTTCCATTTTTTTGTTATTAAAGTCTTGGCCGTTAGAAGAATGTGTACCACCATTGCTCTCAAGTGTGTGGGGACCTCGTCGATGTTTATCATTAGTAGGGCTAATTCCGGTGTCAGATTAATTTCAGTTTCCGCTATTTCGTTGATAAATATTTGAATTTTCCCCCAATAGTCTTGTAGTAGGGGACAGTCCCAAAACATATGTTCCATAGTTCCTAAGTTATCGCAGTTCCTCCAGCATTTAGGGGATTGGCCCACGTCAAATTTGTGAATTTTTGTTGGTGTATAGTACCATCTTGTGGCAGTTTTATAGAAGTTCTCGATAAGAGATGCGTTAGTTATGCTTTTGTAAATTATTTTGTGGGTCTGTTCCCAGGATTCCAGCTGGATTGGTGTTTGTAGTTCCTTAGCCCAAACCTCCATGGCCGGTGATAGAGTCATTTTTGAATCCTAGTTGAACTCCGAGTATATGTGTCTTAGAGTCCAGAATAATTTTGTTTGTCCGAATCGTATTAATTGAGTTACAGTGTGTGGTAAATGGAGTTTGTTGTTGATTTTGTCAAGAAGTTGATTTATTTTATTCCAGTTTAGTAGTTCTTCTTTGGGTAAATTAAATTTATTTTGAAGTTGTGAAAAAGGTAGTAGCTGGTTTTTGTTGTCCAGTATATCTGTTAGAGTTTTGATTCCTTTGTCTATCCATGTTTGAGTCTTGATATTTGTAGTGAAAGCTGTAAGCGCGTTAATTGGGATCCATCTCGGAGGCTTCTTTGGTTGGGTAGTTGACGTAATTGCTACTAGTGATCTCCATGCACGAATCGTAGCCTTGAGTATTGGTTCTTTTGGTAGTTTTTTGTTTTTATCGCGAAGGTAAGCAAGGAGAGTCCACCTTAGGTCTTCCATTTTTAGGTTAGTTTTCTCTAATTCTACCCATTTTGGTTTGTTACTGTTATCCCACCATTTTTGGCTAAGTTTAACCATTGTGGAGTTGTAGTAGGCAGAGATGTTTGGGACTGCCAGTCCTCCCTTATTTCTGCTCTTTTGAATTGTTGTTAGAGAGACTCTTGGTTTTTTCCCTCCCCATATAAATTTAGAGAGCTGAGATTGTAATTTCTTGCACCAGGATTGTGTGAGATGTAGCGGGATCGATCTAAAAACATATAATATTTTAGGTAGGATGAATAGTTTGTAGGCTTCAATTTCCCTATCCAGGAGAGTTCGGTTTTGGAGATGTGAATGATGTCATTTTGGATTTTTTTGTATAATGACTGTAGGTTCGTCTCGTAGGTAGTATTGATAGATTTTGTTATGGTTATGCCTAGATAATTTAAATTATCGGTTTTCCAATTGAAGGGTGTATTCAGTTGTAGATAGTTCATTGTTTGTTCATTCAAGTTGAAGCTTAGCACCTGAGTTTTTTCAATATTCAACTTATAACAAGAAATGCTTGCAAATTCTTGCATTGTTGCAAGTAGGTTGGGAATGGAAGATATTGGATTAGTGAGTGTTAGAATAATATCATCTGCAAATAAGCATATTTTATAATCAGTTTGATTGATGTTTATACCGGTTATATCTGGGTTTGTCCTAATCTTCTGCGCTAGTGGTTCAATGAACATATTAAATAAAGATGGGGAAAGAGGGCAACCCTGTCTCGTTCCATTTGACAATGGGATCGGATCAGAGAGGTGATTGTTGGTGAGGATTCTTGCAGATGGATTTACATAAAGGGCTTTAATAGTGTTTAAGATATTTCCTTGAAAGCCAAACTTTTGTAGTACCTCAAAAAGGTAGTCCCATTGGACTCTGTCGAATGCCTTTTCGGCATCGACAGAGACCAGCACCAACTGATTGTTTGTGGTTTCTGAATTTGAAATCAAATTTAATATTCTCCTAGTAGTGTCTGTCGAATTTCTATTTTGGGTGAATCCTACTTGATCATCTGTAATTAGTTTTGGTAGAATGTGCTGTATTCTGGAATTGATAGTTTTTGTAATTATTTTTAAATCAGTATTTAACAGAGATATGGGTCTGAAGTTAGTTATTAAATCTTTATCTCCTTTGTTCTTAGGAATGACTGATATTATGGCTTGTAGCATTTCTTTAGGAATCGTCTGTTTTTTGTCGGTTAAGGAATTTATTAGTTTCGTTAGGTAGGGTGTGAGTATGGCTTCATTATTCATGTAGTATTCATTTTGTATCCCATCTGGTCCCGGTGATTTACATTTGCTTAGTGAGTTAATAGTTTGAGATATTTCATTTTCTGTATAAGGTTTATTGAGGATATTTAAATCTTCGTCCGAGATCGACGGGAGTGAAATTTCGTCTAGAAATTTTTTAATATTTGATAGCAAGGGTTTAGTTTCAGAGGTGTCATCTTTTAAGTTGTATAGGTTGCGATAGAATTCTGCGAAGGTTTTTGATATTTCTAGTGGGGTCTTTTTAATCTGGCCATCTCTATTTTTAACTTGATATATATTGGTTCTAGATCTGTGGATTTTAATAAGGTTTGCAAATGTTTTAGTTGGTTTATTAATGTTCGAGTAAAAATTGGATTTGTTTAGTCTAACAATTTTGTCATAGTCGTGTGTAAGTAAGGATCTAAGATCAGATCTAAGTTTCAATAAGTTCCGATGTTTCACATCTGTGGGACTTGAGATGATATCTTCCTCTAGCGTCTTGATTTCTTGACTGATTTTTTTTGTTTGGTTTTGAAGTGACTTCTTGTGTTGTGCATTAAGTTGGATCAGTGTGCCTCTTATTACAGCTTTATGCGCTGTCCACAAAGTTGTAATGGATATGTCTTTGGTGTCGTTTGTCTTGAAATAATTTTGTAGTTCCTCTTGTATTTTTTTTTTATACTGGGGATGAGAGAATAGGTATGAATTTGCTCTCCATGGAGAGTTATTGTTAAAAGGAGGGTTGGTAGAAGTTTCAAATATTATGGGTGAGTGGTCTGACCACGTTCTTAGTAGTATGTTAATCGATTTAATTTTATGTAGCGAATGTATATTTGTCAGAACTAGGTCTATTCTTGAGAAAGTTTTATGAACGTTTGAGTAGTGGGTGAATTCAATTGAGGATGTGTGTAGGCATCTAAACACGTCAAAGAATTCTTCGTTTTTGATGAGGCCATCTATCTGTGTGTTGATATTTCTGGATTTGTTGGATGAATCTAGAAGGGGGTTAGGTACCGCGTTAAAGTCACCAAAAACTAGGAGTGTGCCTTTTTGGTTTTCCTGGACTATTTTAAAGAAACACTTAATGAAAGTGGTTTGGCCTTTGTTAGGGGCGTAAATGTTTGCCAGTGTGTATATTGCATCATTTAGTTTACAAATTAGTACTATAAATCTGCCTTCACGATCTTTGATGATGTTGATCTCCTCAAATTTTAATGAGTCTTTAATGATGATTGCGACTCCTGCTCTTTTCTTGACATTTGACGATAGAAAAATGTGTGGGAATTTTTTATTGCTGAATTTTGGTTGCTTCCCTTCTGCAAACCTGGTTTCTTGTATTCCCGCTATATCTATGTGGTTCGAGTTTAATTCTTTCCACACATGGAAACGTTTTTGTGGAGAGTTTAATCCATTAGCATTTACAGTCATAAATTTGATGTTCATCGCTGTAGGTAGTATTGATTTGTTGTGGAACGTTAACACTATAGGTTAGGATAGAAAAAGGGGGGATAGGGAGAAAGAAAGGAAGAAAGAACTAATTCAAAACCTGTTGAATTTAAGTCTTTTAGGAAGGAAGTGTTCTATGAACAGTTGTAAAACTTCCTTATTGGGCTCGTGTTCGGGCCTTAGGTGCATTAAATTTTTAGACCTTTCTATTATTGAGGGGTGATTTAGCCATTAATGTGTAGGTTTTTAAGTATCTTAAGTCCCATCTCGGTGTCCTCTATTGTGACGTTCTTCTGTTTGTGTACAAATAAAATGTGGTTGGAGGGTCTTCCCCATCTGTACATAATCTGGTTTTTCTGCAAGATTTCTGTGATGGGTTTCAGAGATCTTCTCTTTTGCATGGTATCTTTGGAGAAGTCTGAAAAAATCTTGAGTTTCTCGTAAGGAGAAGGTAGTTGAGTATTTTGTCTGGTGTAATTGTTAATTTTTTCTTTGGTCCGGTAAAAGGTGAATTTGACTATAACGTCTCGTGGGGTGTCGTCCGATAGGCGTTGTGGTCTGGGTAGTCTGTGTGCTCTTTCAATAGAGGTTTCTATTTCTGGTAAGGAAGGGTATAGTTTTTTAATAAGAGACGTGATGTAAGAAGGCAGTTCCTGGGTTTAACCGATTCCGGTATGCCTCTTATTTTTAGGTTTGATCTACGATCACGATCTTCCCTGTCAATTATTCTGTCTTTTAGAGTTTTTATTTCATTTTTCGTTTTTATCAGTTCTGTGTGTTGGGATTCAATTTCTTGTTTGAGTTCTTCTATTTTTTTTTCACTCATATCCATCCTAGAACTAATTGAGTTAATGGATGCTTTAACTTCTGAGAATTGTTCTTTAATTTCTACTTTTAATGAGGAAAAGTGTTTGAGGAAGAAGTCTCGGTCTGGGGGGTGACCAGAATCTGGGTTGGTGGTCAGACTTGTCTCTTCTTGGGTAACTTTTATTTTTTGTCTGACTGGGCTCCTAATTTGCGATTGGTTCTCTACATTTTCGTTTTGTTTGGTTCTATTGTGGGATGGTGAGCCTATTTCTTTTCTTTTTGCGCTAGTGAGCGTAGGTTCGAAGACCATTAAGTCTTCTAAGAAATCTTCCTTTTCAGATTTTTTAAGATCTTGGTTGGGTTTGTCTTTGTTTTTTGTAGTTTTGTTTGGGCTGTAGGCAGGAGCCGGAATTTTGCTCTTTGTGTTTGTATAGTTAGATTCCATTTTTTGTTCTGGTAAATTTCCTTTGGTTCTTGAAAGCATATCCCTCTGTTAAGAGGGTCCTGTAGTCAGTCCTATTTAATTGAAATGGATATTTATCTCAGAATAATTCTATGGATTTATTATAGGAAGTGTCTCTTTAAATTGGTGTTGTAGCCTATGTCCTGTGTCCTGATTCTGCGAAGCTGGGGTGCGCTGGGGACTCAATTGTCCCACTTGCTAGTAGGTGTCTTTCTGCTGAGTGGGGATTCTTTTAGGTTGTGTTGGTTATATTTAACTTTTGGGGACTATTTTCCTCTTAGTAGTTTATTAATGTAGTAGTTAGCTTAGATCAGCTGAAATCTCATTTGTTTAGGCTTGAGAGTATTGTTTATGTATGTGTAAAGACACACACAGACTTGTTTCTGTGTGGGTTCAGTGGTGAATCCACAGCTGCTTCCTGCAGCTTAATAGTTAATTTTGCCTCCCACACAGCCTCTAATGTGCTGGTCTTATTTCAGTGTGCGGTGATGTAACATAAGGGGCGTGGTTAACTGGCGCGATCTACTTCTCCCTTGCATATCCCTCCGCCGGCCGCCACACTGAAAATAGTGCCCGGTATTCTTAGCCGTTTCGACTGGTGCCTGAGCGGGACCGCTCGGACTTACCCTCTGGAGCCTCCTCACTCACCGGCGCTCCTCTGAGTTCCGTCCCCTCTACTTTTCCGCGATGGTGTCGTTTCAGCTGCAGGTACTGTGTCTGTGTTTTCCCCAGTCTGCGTCGGGTCTATGTCACAGCTCCCGGTGCACGGGTCTTCTGTCACAGTGTTCTGGTTGCTTCAGCTCTCACAGGAATTCACCTATGTGAGAGATCTGTGTTGATAGGGTTAACTGCCTCTCGTCCTCCCTCAGTTTCAAAATGGCGCTGAAACTGTGGAAATGCAGGGACGAGTTTGGTAGTCAGTTCCTCCGGTATTTGCAGCAGGAATTCTGCAAATGGGCCACCCCGTGTGTACTTGGGGGGTTTCTTCTTAAGGTCCAGTCACTTTGGTGGGTTTAGTGTCCGTGTGGACACCAAATCCGTTGCTTTTTGTCACAAAGCACCTGAGCTCCTAGCAAACGTGCCTACATGGAGCCGCAGGCCACGCCCCATCTATTAATTTGCTTCTAAGTGCATTACCATTAAGATTTTTATTCTAATTTTAAAGAGGACCTGTCACCAAACCAGGCATGGTGATCTAATTACAGCACTGGATACAGCTTGTCTGCAGCATGCAGGCAAGGGGTCCCCCAGCACGTGAGCAGCCCTGTACCCCGAGATAATACACTTAGAAAACTTACATGCTACAGCCACTAAGGAGGTGGCTAGGGGCTGCAGCCAAGGGCAGATTCACACCCCCTGCATGTGTAATCTGCCCACCGCTGCCAATCATTCTCTCCCTGTCTGCAGCATTTAAACAGAGTTTTTTTCTCTCTCTCCCAGAAAGTTCGTTAGGCCCGCCCCCTAAGGGGCGGGGCTAAACAGGAGAGAGAAAAAACTCTGTTTAAATGCTGCAGACAGGGCGAGAATGATTGGCAGCGGTGGGCAGATTACACATGCAGGGGGTGTGAATCTGCCCTTGGCTGCAGCCCCTAGCCACCTCCTTAGTGGCTGTAGCATGTAAGTTTTTTAACTGTATTATCTCGGGGTACAGGGCTGCTCAAGTGCTGGGGGACCCCTTGTCTGCATGCTGCCGACATGCTGCATCCAGTGCTGTAATTAGATCACCATGCCTGGTTTGGTGACAGGTCCTCTTTAATGTTTATTAGTAGTTTTATCATGAAAAACTCATGGTTATTTGGTAGTAAATGAGAAATTTGGTTATTTTTGTTTTAAAATGTTTTGGTTACTAAATGTTTTGTGTGGCATCTCTTTTTGTGTACTCTTATTTAAATAGATCCCTATAAACATCACTAATTACTAATAGGTTATGTCCAGATGTAAGAGAGTAAACTAATAAGCTGCTAAAACCAAGCAGACTGCCATTTTGTAGTGGCCCAGGGAAGTGAAAACACAGTCTCTGGTTGCCATGGTGACTGCTCTGTGTCTAAGAAAGTGAAAGCACAGTCTCTGGTTGCCTTGGTGACGGCTCTGTCAGTTGCTCCTGTTGTTGTTAATCTCTCTTTGCGGTGGCCATTACTAGTGTAAGGATTACAGCAAAGCCAGTGCAAGCTATATGGGCCTTTAAAGTTGTTTGCAAGCCCTGTTGTGTGGACTAAAGACTTTATCTTGAACTGAGCAAGTGTCCAGCATCTGAGGAAAGGCTGAGGAGATGTTCCCCCTGATGGAGCGAGTGATTGGCGTCCAGGAAGGCCGTGAGTGACTGCGAAAGGAGAGCCGGCGTCCGGTGCCATCCACATTGGGAGGATCCTGACAAGGTCCTGACAAGCCCTGGAAAAGAGTGCTCCACAAATTGCACCCCAAGCTTACAGAACTATAGTACTGGACATGTGAATCTGGCATTGGCTGGTAAGCTGCCAAATTTTGCTGTTTTACAATATGTTTTTTTTTTTTGCGCAAAATGTTTTTTTTTCTTTTCTTTTTCTGGACTTGCTGCAGCCCACGTGGAATATACACCGGTGTAAAGCTACATTTGAGGTTGATGGTACCATAGTTTTGAGATACCTGGGTATCCCTGTGCTAAATGTATAGCCAGCATTGATATAGTGTAATGTATTGTTATTAGCTGTGATAAGTTACCGTATATACTCGCGTATAAGCCGAGTTTTTCAGCCCAAAAATTGGGCTGAAAAGTACCCCCCTCTGCTTATACGCGAGTCAGTGCTGTATACCGATGTATACATCGGTACATACCGATGTATACATCGGTACATACTGATGTATACATCGGTATACAGCAGCCCCCGCATCCCCAGTAATGCAGGGCCCCCCCCGCCTCTCTCCGGTCACCTGTAAAGCAAACTATACTTATCAGTGTCCCGCTCGCACCCGCTCGCAGCTGCCGTACGCGATCCTCCATCTTCATGCCTCTTCTTCCTGTTTCTGTGCTCGTCGCCGGCAATGACGTCATTCCCTGCGACGCGCACAGGAAACAGGAAGAAGTCGCATGAAGATGGAGGATCGCGATGTCGGCAGCGGCGGGCGCGGACAGCGGGACACTGATAAGTATAGTTTGCTTTACAGGTGACCGGAGTCAGGCTGGGGGGGCCCTGCATTACTGGGGCTGCCTGTATACTACCGCTGGGGCTGCTATATACCTCTGGGGCCCTGTATACTAACACTGGGGCTGTATATACTACCACTGGGGCTGTATATACCTCTGGGGCCCTGTATACTACCACTGGGGCTGCTATATACCTCTGGGGCCCTGTATACTAACACTGGGGCTGTATATACTACCACTGGGGCTGTATATACTACCACTGGGGCTGTATATACTACCACTGGGGCTGTATATACCTCTGGGGCCCTGTATACTATCACTGGGGCTGCTATATACCTCTGGGGCCCTGTATACTAACACTGGGGCTGTATATACTACCACTGGGGCTGTATATACTACCACTGGGGCTGTATATACTACTAGGGCTGTGTCTATACTACCACTGGGGCTGTATATACCACTGGGGCTGTATATACTACTGGGGCTGCGTGTATACTACCACTAGGGCTGCTGTATCTACCTCTGGGACTAGTGTATACCACACTGCTGGGGGCTGTATACTTGTGCTAGGGTCCACCCTCGGCTTATACACGAGTCAATAGATTTTCCCAGGTTTTGGGGGCAAAAGTAGGGGGGTCGGCTTATACACGGGTCGGCTTATACACGAGTATATACGGTATACTCAGTGCGCCATCTCAGAGGTCCCATCAGACTGCCCACAGTTGATGTACATAGCCTTTAGTTAAGTTAAATCCTTGATAAGTCTAACGTGTAGGTAAATTTGCTCCTGGTTCTGAGTGTGATTCACATGCCCTGGGAACTCAGAAATCGGTGCATTGATGTTGGCTAACGCTGAGTGTGTGAAACTGTTATTGGTAATATTTTAAGGGGATTTTGAGACTTATACATTCCATACTGAACCATACTTTGATCCCCATATCAGTAAAAATACTGTTGTTTATTTCTGCCTCCGTCTCAGTCTGTGACTCACTGGATCTTAATAGAACCTCTGGTCATTACACAGACACGTTGGTTTTTGCAACTTCAATTCCGCAGCAAAACCTAGGGAATGCTTTCTTCTTTTGATTTCTTGTCATAATGTTTGCTGGGTTGTTTAAAGGGAACCAACCACCCAAATGACCCCCCCGGACTGTTTATATAGGTCCCTACACCCAGCACACCCATTTGCTGCAAGCGTTTTTGCTAAAAAAACTGTTTTATAGAAGTGAAGATCTACCTTTGTAAAGTTTAAAACATGAAGCCGACTGGGCGTTACTTAACTCGTTCTCCAGCCGAGTTGCACCTGCCCGTCATCATCCTCTCCTCCATCGCTGCAGTGAAGCCCAGCCCTTTCTTCCTAGTCGCAGGCTGGTGCACGGGATCTCATGCCCGTGCACACGTCATCAGCTAGAGCCGGGTCGCGAGCACACGCTCTGACTTCCTGCGCTCAGCTGTGGATTATCCTGCATTACTTGTGCATTTTTACTGAAGATTTGCAACAGAAACAATAGCAAAAATGCAGAACAGAATTGACATGCTCATTGTTTCAAAAACGCAGAAAAACCTGTGGTGTTTATACTTTCTGCACAGAAATAAAACCAATGTGTGTGTACAGCTTTTCCAGAAACCACATAGGCTTTGCTGGGAACAAAAATACAAAAATACAGGATTATATTAGCATAAATTTACATAAAACCAAGGTAAAAACGCAGCAAAAATGCAGTAAAAACACAATGCGTGAACATAGAGTCATGAAAGTCATATAATTAGATATCATAGGTGGTTTTCTAACCTGCGCTAGTTAGGCACACTGCGCTTTAACCCGAGAGTGCAAAACGTGCACCTATTGGAGGGTTAAGCACACAAATCCATGTGCAAAGTGGCTACTCAGAACTCTTTTTAAGGTTAACCCCACAGAGTCTGGTGCAGTGGCCACAAAGAGATTTTATTTTTTAAAATTAAGCCCAGAGATCCTTTTTCAGAGTGGTACACATAACTTTTTCTAAGGCCAGAGAAACACTGAGTTACTATGTACCAGCATCTGTGAGCTTAAGGCTGAAGGCATACCGTGCGAGGGACTCACGCGAGTGCAATGCGAGGGAAACTCGCATTGCACTCGGACCAGTGTTGCCCTATCAGGCAGGTTAGACTGGTGCGATTCCCCCGCACCTAACTCGCATTGTGAGTCACAAGCGAGTGCAATCGCAGCATGCTGCGACTGCACGCGATTCTGACGCGCGTGAGCGCCATGCAACTTTATGGGGGCGAGAAATTCTCACCCCCATACAGCACACAGTGCGAGTGTGGCACCAAAAACACTTTAAATTTGCTGGCTGTCAAAGCCGACAAGTTTAAAATGACCGCTTTGCCGGTACAGTAAGCCATCATCTTGTACCGCTGTGACAGCAGCGGTACAAGATGTTAAACTAATGCAATAATGATTGTTGTAAAATAATTTATACTGGGGTTATTTTATTGATTATCCCAATCAGCATCCTCTGCGCCGCATGTGTGCGCAGAGGATGCTGATGCGGCTCTAAACCCAGTGATGAAGGAGTTAATATGCAGCTGATGTAGTGGCACCATGTATGTTGAGAGTGTCCTCACTTTCTACAGACATGGTGTCATTACACCAAGTGTGTGAAGGGGTTAATTTTTTTATGTATAATAGGGTTAAAAGAACTGTCGGGTTTATAAATTCACAGAGAAAGCCGGCGCTCTGTTACTGCCTATGGGGAGCTGTCCCCTCTCATGGTGCTTGCTGAAGCCCTGTCTCGCCTTCAGCACCTGCACTGTTCACCCTCCCCAGCAGCAATATGGCAGCTGTGGTTCTACTAACCACATACCCCGGGTATCGTCACGACAAAATCCCCTGTAAACACCCCCTTTTTGGACAGATCACAGGCTACGGGACCGGGTCACAACTACCGTGATACCCCAGAGAGACAGCGCTGGCCTGGCTCCCAAGTACCCCATAGCCTGGGGGTGCATCACAGGAGAAAGTGAGGAAGAACTCCAACTTCTGAGTGTTTGTAAATGAAGTGTAAGTATGCTGCATTATTTCTCTGGAACCACTGAGTAGAGCATCATGGAGCCTTGTGAATGTGGTGGAAATGAAGTCCAGTCCAATTAGAGGTAGGTTCAAATTTGTATGTCCTACTAGGACAACATCAGTGATTGAAGTTGCGCAAACTTTCTAACTACAGTAATTTCTTTGGTCAGTGCTTAAAATTTAATGGATTAACTTCTTGGTATTGTCATTTTCATTTAGTTTCCATCTTATGTTGTTTGGTCGAAAACCCTGGTCGTGGCCATAGTTTTATGTAAAGGAGCTACAGTGGATGACAAGAGTAAAAAGCAATATATCTCTGCAATTTGAACCTGGTGTAACATTCATTTAATCAGTTGTGAAACCAAACCACTATGGTAAAATATTACAAGTGTGTAATGTTACCCTGAAATGAAACGGTGTCCTTAATTGAATCACCTCTATTGGTTTGTGTTAAATGACTGTCCAGCAGACTGAAGAATATGTCAGATCCTTTTGGTATTATTAGAGCTTCAGTAAAAGCATTGAGAAGACCTTAAATCTAACTATATTCCCCAAAAAACGTATATTTCTGACAAAAATGAGTTTCTACAAGTCAGAAAGATTGTTTAATTTAAATGTAAATATTTGCCTGAATCATTTTAATAATTGGCAATAATTTTTTTCATTTATAAAAATGGATCAGTACAGCGATGAAATAATGCATTTGTCCCACAAAACTAATGGTATATTAAAATAATATTTTTCACATCTTGACTTATTCAAAATTAAAATTCTATTGATTGTAATCAATTCTGTTCTGATGACTTTTAGGGAAAGGACAAAACATCTTGAGTGATATTTTATTTACAAACCTTGCTTAATGAGAAGCAAAACAATGATTGGATGGAAAATCTATAAAACATTTTTTTTTAGAAATGTTCATGGCTAGTCTTGCAAGATGTTGCTTACCCTAAATACTTGATTTTTGACCTCAATTAATTTTCCAGAAACTAGATTTCTCTGCAACATACAATAGATTACAAATGAATTCTGTTCTGTTCACAGCTCATTCCCAGTCTTCCAATATTCCAGAACATGTTTATATTCTTTACCATTGTAAGTAGGTATGTGTAACATGAAAGCCCTAATGGAAATGTAAAGCTTTTTCAAAAAGAGGTCAACTATTCTCACGTTCAGGAAATTGACTTCAATGTGCCTAGAATAAATTATACAGGTAGACTGAATATATTTATTATCAATGTCTATGCAGTAAAAAAGAGGCTTAGAGATAAGTGATAATGCATCAACTCTTTTATATTTTTGGTCTATATTTATGCAATGACACTTAATACATACATAGCATTTAAAGTACACATAGATCAATTTATTCTGTTTTATATGTGTAAAGCAAACCTCCATATTATTACCATCAAATGATGACAAAATATTATCACCACATAACATTAGCATAAAAGCACTTTCATGATGATTATTCTTATTAAAACAAATCACGATGAACCAGAAAGTAATTTCTATTATTACCGTAATCTTCGGGCTATAAGATGCAATGGTCCATAAGACGCACCCATATTTTAGAGGAGGAAAAAAGATTTGACGCAAACAATTTGGTAAAATATTTGCTAACACAAATAACATACTATTATATGTTGTTGTGTAATTATATATAATAATATGTTATTTAGTTGGAAGCTACGGGCAGAAGATGGTGCTGCGGGACTGGAGTGGTGTCACTAATATATCATATGAAGACACTGGGAGGTGAATATAAGAATGAGGGCAGGGGGCTTATATTTAATGTAGCACTCAAGCGCTGAAAAATAAACATTGGAGTGCTGTTTTAGATCTCATGGGAGATCTATAACTCCTAGCATGTCCTGCAGATCCTATGGCATGCTGGGAGCTATAGTTCACTACAAGAGTGGTGGACTGCTTTTCATGTACAGTAATTTATAAACTTTTAATTAATTATTACTTCTATAATGTGTGCTCACATCAGTGCAGGTCCTGTAGCCAGCCAGCCATGCTTGAAATAAGGGAGTCTTTCATCTACTTAAGGACCTTCAGTGATGTAATGTAAAGGGAGGGCTGTAGCAGCACATGACAGCACAGAGCCCTCCCTCTTCATTCCATCACCACAGGACCTTCTGATCTAGATAAAACTTCCTTGTTTCTAGTGCAGTGGCTATAGGACCTACGGAGATGTAATGAAGAGGGAGGGCTCTACACTGTATTGTGCTACTTCAGCCCTCCCTCTTCACTATGTCGCTGCAGGTCCTACAATTGAACTGAGCAGACTGCACTGTGCTGTCAGACATGCCATGCCTGGCCCTGTGACCTCAGTGATCTGTACTCCCTCTGAGCCAGGCACAACTGCAGCAATCACTATTCTTGCTTCCCGGCCCAGCGGACACAAAATCTCCCTATTTGCTGCAGAAATCCTGCAGCTGGGGAAATCACATGTGCTTAATGTTTAAAGTAAACAAATATCCATTTGATGACCCCCATACCAACCTCTCAGCGCTGAAGCCAGCACTGTAAAGTGAACATGGGGACCCTCCCCTAGAGCAGTTAATATTAGAGTACTTTAAGCAGTGGGCACACATGCTTTCTTTGCTAAGGAAGTTTTGCAGCGATGATCTTTTCCTGATTCCTGTGCTCCCCCCTCCCCACAGCAAGTCCTCACATGTTACATTCGGACTATAAGATGCGCCTTACTCTTTCCTCCAAAATTTGGAGAGAAAAAAGTGCATCTTACAGTCCAAAAATTACGGTATGTATGAGAAATTACAGAACAATAAAATAAGGACCCGGTCCTTGTATGTTCATCACACTGCATTTCAGGGAGAGATAATCTAGGAGGGGAAGTTTAGATTAGAGGACATTGCGGCACTCACCCGGGTTGCTGACACATGTCAGGATTTTAATCCAATCTAATAGGGTACATTGCATTTTAATCCAATCTTATAGGGACACACACACATACACACCCTATAGGGACATATGCACTCACCCCACAGGGACACACACACCACAAAGAGACACACACAACACAGAGACACACAAACACCACACAAATTCCCCCTTCCCCCACAGGGACACACACACATACACACTCTATAGGGACTCATGCACTCACCCACAGGAATTCTCTGCACCCCTCCCTCCCTGCACTATGTACCCTATAAGACTGGATTAAAATCCTGACACGTGTTAGCAACCCCGGTTGCTTCGTTATCTCGACAAATACACTTATGCTGTTTGCTGAGGACTGCCGGAGTGATCTCTGCCTACAGCAGGGGTGGATGATTGGGCCATATTGTGAGTGTCTGGTGCACAGATTCCTCTTTTATGCTTAGAATAGAAGAGGCTTATAGGCAAGATTTATTACCTTACAGTCCATCTAAAAGTGATGCTGAAACCTAAAGACAGAAGTCCCTTTCAGGGCTAAATACTATCATTTATTCAAGTAAAATTGCTTTTAACTGCATTTAGTGCAGGAATATCTGCTGCAGTTGGGCTAGTTTTGGATTAGTGGGATATAGACAGAGTTTACTGCCTTACTACGCTTTTACAGATTTATTACCTTACAGACCATCTAAAGGTGTACTGCTGCTGCAACCTAAAAACAAAAGTCCCTTTGAGGGAATAATATTGCCCTTTATCATAATAAATCTGCTGTCACCTGAATTTAGTGTAGGGGAACTGCTGTAGTTTTGAATTAGAGGCATATAGGCATGGTTTATTGCCTTACTCTATGTTAATGAACTGACAATGAAATATACAAAACCGAAGATAAAATTAATTTTATAGGAAAAAATGTTAGTAAACATATTTCCTGCATAATGACTTGTATATAAAATTAAATTAAAAACAGAAAAAATGCCTCCTGTGTCCCATAATAGCTGAGCCCTATCTTCTCCTCCATCTTTAGTAACTAGGCTATTACCGTATATACTCGTGTATAAGCCGACCCGTGTATAAGCCGACCCCCCTACTTTTGCCCCCAAAACCTGGGAAAACCTATTGACTCGTGTATAAGCCGAGGGTGGACCCCAACACAGGTATACAGCTCCCAGCAGTGTGGTATACAGCAGCCTCCCCAGTGGTATATACAGACCCCAGTGGTAATACAGCAGCCCCAGTGGTAATACAGCAGCCCCAGTGGTAATACAGCAGCCCCAGGGGCTATACAGCAGCCCCAGGGGTAATACAGCAGCCCCAGGGGTAATACAGCAGCCCCAGGGGTATACAGCAGCCCCAAGGGCTATACAGCAGCCCCAGGGGCTATACAGCAGCCCCAGGGGCTATACAGCAGCCCCAGGGGTAATACAGCAGCCCCAGGGGGTATACAGCAGCCCCAAGGGCTATACAGCAGCCCCAGGGGTAATACAGCAGCCCCAGGGGCTATACAGCAGCCCCAGTGGTAATACAGCAGCCCCAGTGGTAATACAGCAGCCCCAGTGGTAATACAGCAGCCCAAGGGGTAATACAGCAGCCCAAGGGGTAATACAGCAGCCCCAGGGGTAATACAGCAGCCCCAGGGGGTATACAGAAGCCCCAGGTGCTATACAGCAGCCCCAGGGGGTATACAGCAGCTCCAGGGGGTACCCAGCAGCCCCCTGGGGGTACCCAGCAGCCCCCAGGGGGTACCAAGCAGCCCCCAGGGGGTATCCAGCAGCCCCCTGGGGGTACCCAGCAGCCCCCAGGGGGTACCCAGCAGCCCCCAGGGGGTAACCAGCAGCCCCAAATGCTGGCACTCACCCCCCTTGCAAGGGCCCCCCCCCGGGCGCTTCTCTTACCATCCCGGCCTTCTGATCCGCGCCACTCCTCGGTGCTGCGTCCTCGCAGCTCCCGTCCTGCTGCATCCGGGATCCCCGGGCGTCGCACGATGACGTCATCGCGCGATGGCCGGAGATCCCGGATGTAGCAGGACGGAGCACCGAGGACACAGCACCGAGGAGCGGCGCGGATCAGAAGACCGGGATGGTAATATAAGCGCCCGGGGGGGGGCCCTTGCAAGGGGGTGTGAGTGCCAGCATTTGGGGGCATATGCACTGCTTCCCCCTGCCGCTGATTGACAGGGGGAAGCAGTGCATATATATAATGAGCGGCCCCACGTGACGGGCCGCTCATACAGCAGCCTGCCCCCCCTCCTCCAGCCTCCGCCGGCCCCAACTACCGTATTGACTCGTGTATAAGCCGAGGGGGAGACGTTTCAGCCCAAATTTTGAGCTGAAAAACTCGGCTTATACACGAGTATATACGGTACTCACATTATTACTCCATCATCTATAATTAAAGTAGATGTCATAATAGAGGGGAGAAGAAGATATAAAACTACACCAACCAGTTGTTACCAGTGAATTGTAATTTTAACATTTTACTATCTTATGTGGGCATGTATTGTGTGTGACATGGTCAGACCCATCTTGTTTAATTTGTGAAGGAAGGACTCTGAAACTCACAAAGCCCCTACGGACAATGCAAGAACTGTCAAAAATTAGAAGGAGGGGAACTCCGATATACCTTGTATTAGACATAAAGGAAGGTCTCATGCCCATTCTTTTAAAATTGTTAGGTAGGGGGATTCTAGACTCATATAGCCTATGCACTTAGGTCCGTGTGACCTTGAATTTACCTGATCATGAACCTCTCCTACCTGAATCCAAATGTTTTCTGCCTGAAAATGAAATGGTCCTGTCTGCACCGGAACCTAATTCTGTTCCATCTCTACCAGCCATCCTGTCTGAAGCAGAGCCAGTATTCAACCTGCTTGTGATCCTTATTTTATATATTTACGATGAAGCTTGACTCACAGACTATTTCCAGTGCTCAAAGAAAAAAAAGAACCTATATACTATATGAGCTCTTGCACATAGGAAAAAGGAAAGAATCAGGTATAGAATGCTTGCATTTATTGAGACACAAAAGAGTCAATCGATATTGATCAGCATATCACAGGACTTTTTGGCTAGATAGATAGCCTTCTTCAGATCATATGTTTATCTAAGTATAGACGTACAGAAATAAAGATACTGTGTTTACAAAATCATACACAAATAATTTGAGTGAATCAAAAATATGTAAAAATTACACTTCATACCTAAAACAAAACAAAATGTATGGGTCCAATAAGTACATATCTTCCAAGTATATAAGGACATAATATGGTAAAATATTAGACGCATGAATATGACAAGCATGTGGTCGGTAATTAATAAAGTCACAGCTTATGAAAATAAAGGTTATATCTTATAAAGTTTGAATATGTATTACTACTATTAGTATTTCTATAGTAGAAAGATGTGACCGTTACGACACGGTAATTGTAACTTGGACATGAGAACAAGAAAAGGAGGAATAAAAAAGGATGAAAAAAAGCTACAAAAGAGAGACACAAAAAAGCTTATTTGGTATAAGTTATTTATATGTTTCAGTGAGTGCAGAAGGAAAAGGCAGTAGGTACATATTCTGTGATCACATTGTTGTAATTGTGGAACCAGTTCATGAGGAACTATAATAAACTTACAAGTGGGAAAGTACCGTATATACTCGTGTATAAGCCGACCCGTGTATAAGCCGACCCCCCTACTTTTGCCCCCAAAACCTGGGAAAACCTATTGACTCGTGTATAAGCCGAGGGTGGACCCCAGCACAGGTATACAGCCCCCAGCAGTGTGGTATACAGGCCCCCTCAGTGGTATACAGCAGCCTCCCCAATGGTAGTATACAGAAGCCTCCCCAGTGGTAGTATACAGCAGCCTCCCCAGTGGTAGTATACAGCAGCCCCAGAGCGGTATACAGCGGCCCCAGAGCGGTATACAGCAGCCCCAGAGCTGTATACAGCAGCCCCAGAGCTGTATACAGCAGCCCCAGAGCTGTATACAGCAGCCCCAGGGGTATACAGCAGCCCCAGAGGGGTATACAGCAGCCCCAGAGGATATATACAGCAGCCCCAGAGGTATACAGCAGCCCCATAGGTATACAGCAGCCCCAGAGAGGTATACAGCAGCCCCAGAGGGGTATACAGCAGCCCCAGAGAGGTATACAGCAGCCCCAGATCGGTATACAGCAGCCCCAGAGGTATATAGCAGCCCCAGAGGTATACAGCAGCCCCATAGGTATACAGCAGCCCCAGAGGGGTATACAGCAGCCCCAGAGGTATACAGCAGCCCCAGAGGGGTATACAGCAGCCCCAGAGGTATATAGCAGCCCCAGAGGTATATAGCAGCCCCAGAGGTATACAGCAGCCCCATAGGTATACAGCAGCCCCAGAGAGGTATACAGCAGCCCCAGAGGGGTATACAGCAGCCCCAGAGGTATACAGCAGCCCCAGAGGGGTATACAGCAGCCCCATAGGTATACAGCAGCCCCAGAGAGGTATACAGCAGCCCCAGAGGGGTATACAGCAGCCCCAGAGGTATATAGCAGCCCCAGAGGTATATAGCAGCCCCAGAGGTATACAGCAGCCCCATAGGTATACAGCAGCCCCAGAGAGGTATACAGCAGTCCCAGAGGGGTATACAGCAGCCCCAGAGGTATATAGCAGCCCCAGAGGTATACAGCAGCCCCATAGGTATACAGCAGCCCCAGAGAGGTATACAGCAGCCCCAGAGGTATACAGCAGCCCCAGAGGGGTATACAGCAGCCCCAGAGGTATACAGCAGCCCCAGCTGTATATAGCGGTACCCAGTGGTATACAGGGCCCCCCCTTGGTTGTGGCAACCTGTAAAAGAAGATATCATTATACTTATCGTGTCGCCGCCGCCGCTCTGTCACCATCACCGCACTATTACGGGTCTTCAAGCTTCCTTCTCCGGCGCACAGACAATGACGTCATTTCCTGTGCGTCGGTGAAGGAAGCATGAAGACCCGGAATGGCGCGGTGACGGTGACAGAGCGGCGGCGGCGACACGATAAGTATAATGATATCTTCTTTTACAGGTTGCAACAACCAAGGGGGGGCCCTGTATACCACGGGGGGGGCTGTATACCACTTATACCGGTATATGACCTGTGTATAAGCCGAGGGGGGACTTTTCAGCACATTTTTTGTGCTGAAAAACTCGGCTTATACACGAGTATGTACGGTAACTAGCCAAATGAGAATCTCTATAAAAACAGTAAAAAAGTGATTTCCATATGGAACAATACCTCAATAGCTCTGAGGCTATGTCTAGTTGAATATGGGGTATAAGGACTAGGTTTAGAGAACTCAAAAAGTGTTCTAAATAAAGTACGGTATTCATAGTACAGCCATTAAGCAGAAGCACAAGAAATCTCTGTATGCATGTATACCACACAAATTAAATCCAGTTTAAGGAAGTAAATTATCTACCTTAGTTGTAGGTTTTAATAATTAGAAATTCAAAGGGTAATGCCCCAGGAGTTAAATGGGCTTTGGACAGGGCAGTAAAAAATGTTGACCCTATACCTAGCCAAAAAATGTTAAATAAATAAGGCAGAATGATGAAAACAGCAGGATCCAAGCCAATTATGGTCACCATTTTTAGCAAGGTGACCCTTTAGGGTTCGTATATTTGCTCTCATTGTCTGCCATTGTGTTGGAGAAAAGAATTCAGACAAGGAGCTTTGCTGTCAGAAGGGTTATCTGAAACGTATGCAAACTCAATCAGAGGGAAATCCCCGCTTACCTGTCCCTTTGTGCACTGATAGAAATCCAAGATGGAATCCACATAGTAGAGGAAGGTTCCAGCACCGAAGAGGTTATGTTCTAAAATCTTTTTTCCAAACCATTTAAAACCACAGGCAAAAGAGGCAACAAAATTCCAGCAAAGAGTGGGTCAGCCACCAGTTCATGCCAGGTGTGGGCTACCTCTTAATCATAACCTTGTGTAGGGACCAGTGCACAGGGTTTTTAAACTCATCGGGGTTGGAAAAAAACTCACCCCCTGGGTCACATGATTAACTTGCTATACGTACATTTTCTTAAGAAACAGATATATACAGTATATATAACAAGTGCAAAAATACAAAGCAGTACACAAATTTTAAAACCATTGTTAGCTGTGGTCCATATTTAAATACATAATTCTTAAAGGGATAGAATCAAGTCAGTACGTTTGTTGAGACTTGTTAGATGGTAGGTCTCTAGCATCGGGATCCAATGCACCTCTCTGTTCAAGAGTATCTGCCTCCAGGTGCCTTCTCTCTTCTGCCTATGGACTTGTTTGATGCCATGGAACATTAAGCCACTCAAGTTACCTACATGGACTTGGAGAAAGTGATGGAACACGTTGGACGGGTTTGGTGCATCTCGACTAGTAGAATCTCTAAAATGTTTATTAAATGTGCTGTCACACCTTTCCATTGCTATATCCTACATACAAAAGATTACACATTATACAAGTAATCAAATAAACCACATATGTGCTACTGCAGTTAATAAACTGTATAATATTCACTTGTTCAGATGTCGCTACTAGGGGAAAATCTTTCATAGTGGCAAGTCTCATATTTTTTTTAAACCACATCTGAAAAAACCTTGTGTTGACAACCCTATTTTTTGGTCATTTCTGTACCAGATTAGGTGACAGTAGGCTAGATAGAGTAAGTGCCGTACTGGTTGAAAAATGTGTGATAAGAGAGAAAGAAGCGGTCTCAGAGGGCGCCGAGGAAGGAAGGGAGGAGTTTTGCCTCCCTTCCTTCCTCAGCACCCTCTGAGACTGCTTTCTTCTCTCTTATCACACGTTTTACACCCCTTGGTGAGTGGTGAGGTGCTGCAGAGGAAATTTGAAGAGGCTTGGAACCATAACATCCTTGTCAGCGGAGCAAGAACAATCACCGATTAGGATACTTCAGGACCTGGGGTGACATCAGCAGCACGTGACGCCCCACGTGTTCAGCTTCCCCTGCTGTTGAGATCTGCGTGTGGTGCACGCTAACAGCACTAGAGGCTTCCACCCCAAGTTATGCAGGCTGCATAACCTATTCAGGTTAGTGCATCACCTGCACACATTCAAATAGATCCATTATACTATCGGGTATAACTCCAGGAGCGCCTTCCTGCTTTTTTTATGCTTATGTACTGGTTGAAAAAGACAACCATCTTTTATAACATTACTTAGCAAAGGTTTTTCTTTTAACATTGATGAAAACCTATGTTGCCGTATGGTGGACCTAAAAGAAATTTTCGGTCAAGAGATAGTAAGTGTCCCCAGGCCAGATAACTCTAAAGGCAAAAAAATATCGCTAACGATATCGTTGCATCGTCACGGGTTTTGTGATGTTGCAGCGACCTCGTAGTGATGCCGCTGCGTGTGACATGTACCAACGACCAGCGATCAAATCTCTGATCACTGATTGTTGGTAAATGGCCAGGACCATTTTTCTGTCGTTAGTCTCCTGCTGGGCGGCCGGCATCGGCGTGTGTGACAGCAAGAGACCAACAATCAATGACCTCCCAACGCCGCACAATACATTAATTAAGTGGAAACCACTATGGAGTTTTTGTTACATAAAATATAACTTTTATTAAATATATAAAAGCAGACATATAAACGTTATGAACGAAGTACAAGGGAAACTCACAAAAGGCTGCAGTCAGGTAGTAACTCCCTGAGCGCTGCAGGCCAGGGCTCCTTGAGTAACTGCCAGGTTATCATCACAAGTGTGCACTATGGGTGAGTGATTGGTACTATATCTTTTATGCGGGTTTACATACCCAATTACATTGTGCATCCTGCTATTGATGTGAATTTGTACCTTATATGTGCAGTGTTTGCTCAGGGAGTTACTACCTGACTGCAGCCTTTTGTGAGTTTCCCTTGTACTTCGTTCATAACGTTTATATGTCTGCTTTTATATATTTAATAAAAGTTATATTTTATGTAACAAAAACTCCATAGTGGTTTCCACTTAATTAATGCTTGAGAGGAGTGTTACTTATTCCTATGTACGCACACCTTAAGGGATGATGCATCTACAACCATGAGATTATTTGATATAAAGTGTATGGTGATTTTGAATATTTATACTATGCCGCACAATACATGCTGGAACAGGTAACCAGGGTGAACATCGGGTAACTAAGTGCAGCGCTATGCTTAGTTACCCTATGTGTACCCTGGTTATCAGCGTTCTCGCTTGTCGCTGATTGCTGGTGAGTCTGCCTGTGTGACAGCTCACCAGCGATCATATAGCAATGTCCCAGCGATCCCGATCATTGGTTGGATCACTGGGACATCGCAGCGTGTAACGGGGCCTTAAGTCTAATATGTTTTCCTTAGAGTCACTGATGGTACACAAAATGAAACTCGGGTGGAATGCTTCGTCACTAACAATGTATTTGGAGAAAGAAATAATATCAAATGGCCTTAGATTAAAAAAAATCCTGCAAGTAACAGTGATGAAGGGTTCATAAAACAATGGAGCTCAACCCTGTCTAAATGCTCTAGGGAGCTCATGAATTTGATTATAGATAGGGAATAAAAAACCTTAGGGTATTTAAAAAAAGAAATCAGTGCAGTTTAAAAAGTCTTAATTGATTCTGTCTCAAATCAACACTTTAAGAGTTTAAATAAAAAAAATCAAAGAAAAAAAGAAAAAACCTGGAGACAACAATAACATAGACTAAAAAAAAGCAAATTGTACAGAGATCTTAAAGACTGTGAGTCAGGTAACATTTACACCTGGTCAAAAACATAAAATCAGCCTGTCACTCTCAAACCGATCCTGAAAAAACTTAGAATTGAACCACCGAAGAGCACCGGCCCCAAATTAGGTTTTAGTGACCCAGAAACATTATGACCCAGATGAGGGGTCCTCAATGAATACTTCTGGGAATTCCTTACAGGATCTTATGCCAGAGACAGAAAAAAAAAAAAAAATTAGACAAGGAAGGAGGAAACACAGGAAGAAGCAGATATCCCCACAGACACAGGGGAAAACAGAAATGTGGTGAACATATCCTCCTATGTTTTGAATCAAACCAATTAAATCTGTTGTCCCAGGGCTTAGGGTTTACTCCCGTATCCAATTTTGATTTTTCCCATACAATGTTAGACATAAATCGCTTTGTCCAGAGTCTACCCATCAAAAAAACATTTCTATAGGGATCCTATTGATGACCAGGAAAGCCTGCCAACCCAGTCTCACTGTGTCCTTCATTTGTCCATGGATATGAATGATCAAATTACCGTATTTTTCGCTTTATAAGACGCACCTGATTATAAGACGCACCCCCAAATTTGGTGAAGGAAAAGAGAAAATAAATAATTTTTAATGTTAAATGGGGTCCGTCTTATAATGTCAGTGTCCGTCTTACAAATCAGTATATACGGTATGTCCCTCATCCTGGTACATAATCCCCCCCATCCTGGTATCCCGGGATATATGTCCCCCCCATTCTGGTATATATATCCCTCATCCTTGCATATATGTCCCTCATCATGCCATACATGACCCCATGCTGTAAATATGGCCCCCCACCCTGGCATATACATTCCCCCATCTTATCTATATATTCCCCATCCTGTATATATGCCCCCCATCCTGTATATATGGCCCCAATCCTGTATATATGCCCCCCCATCCTGTAAATATGTCCCCCAACCAGTATATATGCCCCTATCCTGAAACTATGTACCCCATCCTGTAAATATGTCCCCCAACCAGTATATATGTCCCATCCTGAAACTATGTACCCCCATCCTGTATATATGCCCCCATCTTGAAATTATGTCCCCCCATCTTGTATATATGTCCCCATCCTGTGTAGTGTCCTGTTTATGTACTTTTGTGCCTCTTCACAACCCCCCCCTCCCGGACCCCAATGTCTTACCGACATGCGGCTGCTGAGTGGGGGTCCCGGAGGCAGGTTCAGGAAAGGCACAGGTGCAGGACTGATGCTGTAGGGGGGCTCGGATGCAGGAACGGAGTACCGGGGGTTGAGAGGCGGCAGCGAGCGGTGGGCGTCGCCATATTGTCTCTGCCCGGCTGCATTCACTGCTGCTAACTGTGCAGCCAGTCGGGAGAGACTTCAACAAAATGGCCACGGCCATAACGGAGACCCGCGGCCATTCTGGAGTCTCTACCTCTACCGGCCGGCTGCACACTGCTTAGTGAATGCAGCCGGGCAGAGATAATATGGCAGCGCCCACCGCTCGCTACCGCCGATCATCCCCCCGCTGCTCCGGTACTGCAGCTGTGCCCCTCACCCTATGGAAGCTGCCTCCGGCACCCCTACTCAGCAGCCGCACACCCCCCCCCCCCCTTCCTGGTAATATATATATAATTTTTTTTTTTATTACTTATTTTTGCACATTCGCTTTTTAAGACGCACCCCCTTTTACCCCCCCAGGTTGGGGGAGGCAAAAGTGCATCTTAAAAAGCGAAAAATACGGTACCTATAGTGACCTCTTACTGCTGGAAACAATATCTTAAAGGCTCACAGCAGTCACATCACCTTCAGAGAACTTTACAATGGGGAAGCCCACATTTTACCCTGTGCAATCTCGGATCCCCATTTTGGATCATTTTCAGGAGATAGTTCAGGAGGAACTGAAAGTCCTGTATAAAAAAAACTGCACAGTTGATGTCTAAATAGCAGACAAACGCTGAGATAGAACACAGATGTTGATGGGCCGTTGTCTTCCATTCATTCTGCTCTGATCCCTCCGCTGCCAACCAGTTTGTGACGGGGTGTGCAACAGAGCAGGAAGGGACACCAGGCAGATGATCAATCCAATGAGATTTATTGAACAGTAAATGGAACCGCACAAATGAAGACAATTCTGCCGAGTCTGTAAGAAGTCCACAACCAAGGAGCAGTTCCGGGGGCATCACCTGGCAATCCTGACGCCAGGTTAATGGAAGACATAGTCCAGATAGAGTCCACTGAATCCAACCAAGGAAGGACGCTGCACAATCCCGTGGGCACCAAGATTTCGCCTTAGCTGAAATATTGGTCTCTTCCACTTCCGCATTCAACTAACTGACTGATCCTAACATGAATGTATTATTTGGGCTCCTGGGATCAGCCCATGTGTAGGGGGGTTCACCTCTACCATGGAATGGTTTGCTCCAGTCAGAACATTCCAGACTCTCAGAGCTTCATTGTCTCTAACAGGTTTGGCTATTGGAGTCACCTCCTGCTGAGAGGAACAATGACACAATCCCCCACTAGCTGTTGACCACAGCCTAATTACATTATAGTCCAAGGATACAGGCCAGGCAAATTGTTACAGGTTAAGTTACAGCACAATAAATTGCATAGTATACATAAATACAGGACAGAGAAAAGTATACACCATTACATTGAGTACTTCATGCATGAACCGCCACATGGATATGAAGCAAAAGTCGCAGTGGGAAGCTCACTGTGTTACAATGCGGCCTAGCTGGCCAGGCCAACCACCGTCTGCCCCATCAAGTGCATCCGCAGCCTCTTCATCCTCTGTGACTGTGGGGACAGCAGCCACATGCTTTGGATGCAGACCTTACACCTCTTTACCCGCTACAGCCAGTATGATTGGCAGGTCATCAGTTCTTTTGGAAGTGGAAACACCTGCTGGTGTTGAACACTGTCACACATCGAGAGCACCACCTTTGGATGAAGGCAACATAATATCTATGCCTGCACCTTCCTCACAGACCAGCAGTTTCCGGGGACACACTACTTAACTCCGTCTCAGCACAGCAGCCAGCCCTCAGTCCCTCAGATGTGGACAAGTAAAAGACCATTTCCTCCTAGCCATTTGGAAGCTAAAAGGTTGAATTTCACGATCTGCAAGCTGTTGGCTACAGAAATGCTGCCTTTCCGCCTGGTAAACACAGAGGATTTTCAAGACCTTACGCCCGTCGCAGTGCCCCATTACCAGATGCCCAGTCGCCACTACTTCTCAAAGAAAGCTGTGCCTGTGTTAGACCAGCACGTCGTACACAACATCACTGCTTCCTTGAGAAACTCTGTGTGTGACAGGGAGCATTTCACCACAGACACTTGGACCAGTAAGCATGGACAGGGGTGTTACATGTCACTGACTGGGCACTGGGTAACTATGGTGACAGCAGGAGAAGGGTCTGCTGTCCAAGTCTTGCCATCACCACGAGTTGTGCGTCAATCCTCTGTATGTAGACGTTCCTCCTTACTATGCTAAACAAACAGAAAGCGCTGAGTTGAAAGAAATCACCACGCTGACCTCCAATGATGACAAACAGAGTAATGGTGTATACTCTGTTTATTTAACCACTTGCCTACGTATTTCGTTGTGTAAATACAACTTCATCAGGGCATGAACTTAGAGGATATCACTCTATGTTCACTCCAATTATTTTATTTTCTTACTATGCTGGCAGCAGGGCTCAACGGCATCAGGCGGTGTTTACGTTGAAATGTCTGGGAAATGTCAGTCACACAGCTGAGGAGTTGTGGTCAGCAGTGAAGACCGAGTTATACCAATGGTTGTCTTCACTGAACCTGCAGCCAGGGAAGGTCGTGTGCGACAGTGCTGCAATGCTGGGTGTGGCCCTTCGCCGGGGCAATGTGACAAATGTGCCTTGTATGGCTTACGTCTTGAACCTGGTTGTCCAGCAATTTTTAGCCCACTATCTCGGCCTTGATGGGCTTCTGCAGAGGGCACGGTTGCTGTGTGCTCACTTCCACTGTTCTCATCCCGCAGCTCAACAACTTGCATCTCTACATCTCTACAGAAGTCGTTCGGCCTGCCAGTTCACTGGCTGAAATGAGATGTGGCGACACGATAGAATTCAACTCTGCACATGTTGCAGCAACTGTGGCAGCACCGACGAGCCCTGGTGCAATACATTATGACGTATAACGTGGGTGAACGAGATCCAGAGGTGGGGCAAATTACGCTGCTAGAGTGGTCTCAGCTCAAGGACCTGTGCACCCTTCTGCACAGTTTTGAAATGGCGACGAAGATGTTTAGTGCTGACGATGCCATTATCAGCATTACTATTTTGGTCATTTACATGCTGGAGCACACTTTACACAGTATTCGGAGTCAGGTGGTGGGACAAAAGAAGGGGGAGGAAGTACAGGAGGAGTCGCATGTGGAAGGGATAACAAGATCTCCAATGTCAAAACGGTCGGCAGCACCAAGGCGGCAGGCATGGGAGGGTGGGAGAGAGGGATTAACAATGGCGCATGGTAGCAGCCAAACTGTTGAGGAAGGTGCGGGAGCCGAGGATCAAATGGAGGACGAACTGGCGAAGGGCATGGAAGACTCATCAGATGAGGGAGACCTTGATCACATTTCTGTTGTGCGAGGTTGGGGGAGAGTAAGGAAGCATGATTCTAACCTCGCCTCCACCAACACAACAAGGACTTGTACCTCCTGGATGCGCAAGACACATGAGTGCCTTCTTGCTGAACTACCTGCAACATGACCCTCGGATTGTCCGAATTTGAAGTAATGCTGACTACTGGGATGCCACACTCTTAGATCCCCGGTACAAGAGTAAATTTGTCTAAATAATTCCTGCCATAGAAAGGGATTCACGCATGCAGGAGTATCAGCAGAAGCTGTTACAGAATCTTAGATCTTCTTTTCCACACAACACCAGTGGTGCACATAGTGAATCTCACAGTTGTAACTTGCCAACTGTGGGACTGTCGAGTCATCAGTCAAACCGTACCGTTAACACTGTATCTGGTGGTAACAGCAATTTTGTGGAATTGTTTCACCAATCTTTCAGACCATCCTTTGCAAGGCCAAAGGAGACAAGAAATCTGACACATAGTCAACACCTAGAGAGGATGGTACAGGAGTATCTCCAAATGAACATCAATGCCATGACTGTGGAACTGGACCCTTGCTCATTTTGGATTTCCAATCTGGAAAAATGGCCTGAGCTCGCCACTCACACCTTGGAGATCATGTTGTGTCCCACAGCCAGCATTCTCTCTGAATGTGTCTTCAGCGCTGCTGGTGATGTGCTGACAGATAAGCGCACGCAGCTGAGTCCAGTGACAATGTAGACAGGCTAACGTTCATCAAGATGAACAAGTCATGCATCCGCAAGGACTTTTCTACCCCTAAGTCATCCTGAGTTGGGTCATCCTTTGCGATCTCAAAAAAGGCCCAGGATAGGCAAGGCTTAGAGCCCATGCGTCCTGAAGAAGAGTTGTTGAGGATGCAGTTATTGACGTGCTTCCAGTACTCTCTCTCTGTCCAGGAAGGTGCATCCTAACCTCGTCATCACTAGCATCATTCTCCACCTCCTCTGTTGACTCTCATCGACTGGCTGACTGTGGGTTGACAGTAAGTGGGATCTCCAACCTCATCATCAACCTGTGTGCTTTCACACCCGTCGTCCTCAGAGACAACCTCTTCCTGCCCTGACCGAAAAGTCAGGTTGTTGTTCTAATTAAGTATCTCAGTCTCATCAGCATCTTCCTCATTGTCTCCACCAACAGGACTTACAGTTTGGGAATGAGGATCTACATTATGCTTGCTCAGAACCTTCTTCATCTGGGCCTGGATCTGACTCACAAAGCTTCTGGGCATGAGTGGAAATCATTTCCATATCTGGACTCACAGAATCTTTGGAGCAGACCTCTGATTCCCAGGCTATAGTATGAGTGACCATCTCTGCATACTCAACCATCTGTCTTACCCCATACTCTGACGGATGGCTGGAGACTTAGGAGCTGTGAGGAAGCAAGTGTAGGCATCTTAGTTTGGCTGGAAGATGGTCTTTCTTCAGCAGATGTTACTGTTGCTTTACCACCTACCTCACGGACACAAACTTTTTTTTCCTTTCCACCATGCCTATTCCCCTTTCCACCAGCAGCAGGCCTTTTGCCACTCATTTTGTATGTGAACGAATTGGCAACTCTGCAGTTGTTGGCAAAAAAAAAATTCGGATGGAAATTGAGCAGAGCTGAGTGGCCAAATAGTGCTACTAGGCCCAAACTATTACCTGGGCTAGATGCAGTTAAAAAATACTATGAAATAGACAGGCATTGTAGCTTGGTTCACAACTAGGCTACACCACTGACTAACAGACACTGCTACTATGCACCAAGTACCTGGGCTAGGTGCAGTTATAAATTAGTCTAAACTAGACAGCTGGTGTAGCTTGTTTCACAAGTGGGCTACACCGCTGACTACAAGACACTGCTAGTAGCCCAAAAAGATTGCCTGGACTAGCCGCAGTAAATAATTGCCTACTGAATAGACAGGTGGTGTAGCTTACTTTACAGCTGGGCTACACACCACTGACTACCAGACACTGCTACTAGCCCAAAAAAATTGCTTTGACTAGCTGCAGTAAAAAATTGGCTACTAAAGACAGGTCGTGTAGCTTTCTTCACAGAAGTGCTACACTACCTGCCTGAAAGGATTGTCTGAGCTAGATTTGGCCAGATGCTGTGAAAAACACTTGCACAGCACTGGCACACACCTGCCTGGCAAAAACTAATAGGAACTGCTCTAACCTAGCCCTCAAAAGGGCTGATATTATAACTAGTCCCTACTTCTATGAAGTAGCCCTGAAAAGGGCAGATATTTACAACTAATCCCTACTCCTCACATGTCTGAAGTAGCCCTCAAAAGGGCTGAGATTCTAACTAGTCCCCACTCCCTAAACCTATCTGTCTATCTAACTTGAGATTCGCTCACTATCTATCTATCTAACTAACTAACACTTTATAGCGCCCAGAGCAGCAGTAGAGGTGCCTGATTGACACACAACTGTAGCACTGAGAAAATGGTGGCGATAGGGAAAATGGCCGGGTCTTATAGGGAAAGGATATATGACATACACAGCCAATGACACATGCCCTTGCTTGTGTGCAAAAAAATGCACTTTGCTGTGTGTGTGTGTGATTGGCTGACAGCCTGCACCGCCCCACAGTATATGCAGTTAGGAGTAAAAAAATGGAGATTGGCATTATTTCTGCAGAACTGATCTAAACCACGCCCCTTTCCCCCACCTTCCCCGCACACTATACACTGAAGCTGGATATTAACATTCATTTACAGTATTACTGTGAAATGCCAGTTACACTTTGGTGATTGAACCATTATTAAACATAACCTCGTATTGCCGAATTTGAAGCTAATTGTTTGTATTCGTTGAATGACTGGAACACCGCCCAAAACAGCTCAAATTTGAGATTGGAGAACATTTAAAATCGAACACTGCTCATCTCTACCTCTAACTCCAAGATTGGCTCGACCATCTCACGCTTTCCTGCCATTACCTCTAGGGAGACCTGTGTCACATCGCCATTGGACTCGGTGGCTGGTGTTCCTGCCTCGCCGCTGGGAGGAGCCGGATTCCTTCGGCTGGTGGTACCGGTGATAGGAGGGCCTTGTTCTCATATGGAACTGCTTCCACGACGTCTGCCTCTGTTGCTGAGCGCCGCTGTGTTTCCCCTCTGGGTGGTGTTGGTCGCAGAGGAGCGGGCCCTGCAGAGGTGTCCGTTAGGCGCAGCCTGCGTTCTTCTGTCAGAGTGGGGTGGGTGGAGCCAGTCATGCATCTCCATCTGGCCTGGTTCTAGGGCGGTCCGGATGAGGTCATCAGGCTGTGAGCTCAAGCCTATGGGAGGTAACCGCGCCCTTCAAATACATTGGAGAATGTCTTGCAGGCCGCCAGATATAGTTTTGGTTCCCTAAGTGATATAGTGTGTGTAGTTGTGTGTTTGACCCTTGCCTGGATTTCTGACTCTGCCTCTGCCTATCGATTTTGTACCTCAGCTGCCCTCTTGGTTTTTGCCCTTGACCCTTGCCTGGATTTATGACTCTGCTACTGCCTGATGATTTTGTACCTTCGCTGCCCTCTCGGTTTTGACTCGGACTTCTGACTTTGTTTTTCGGGTCTTGATTTTTTCCCTGGTGACCTTCCCTGCTCTGTTGCTATAGGCAGCTACCCCCTGGGCTTCGCTGTAATTCCAGATCCCTGTATAGGGGTTAAGGGTCTCGGGGTTTCTCGGGTGCTGCCTACCAGCAGCTCGGCCTCACAGCGATGGTCGTCACAACCTGTCGGGATTACACTCTGTCCCTATATTGGTGACCCCTATGGCAGGTACCCCAGATTCAGGATCTTCGGTCTCAGGGCCTGGACTGTCCATTATATGGGGAGGATTGGTTTGCCTCCTACACAGAGTCCAGAAAAGAGGCAGATCCCTCCCCAGAATCATATCATAGGGAAGTGTTTTTAACACCTCCACTTCATGCTGGACCTCACCACATGGGGTCGTGATAGAGACCACCTCTGTAGGGTACTCCCAGAAGTCCCCATGGATACAGAGTTCCCCAACAATACGACCGGTGGGTATGGTCCCGGAGATAAGGAATGCATGCACAAGACTTACTATGCTTCCCGAGTCCAATAGGGCAGTCACCTTGTATCCATTAACATGCTCATGGCACAAATAAGACTCATTTCCCAAGGTAACAGTGGTCGCCGTGCAAACAGTCTGGGCATACATCGATACCCGACGGGTATACCCGCAGTCCATGGGCTCTGTACTGAGGGGATACTGTGCCATTGTATGTCCAAACCTTGAAATCGCCAACACCTCATAGTGGCGGTAAGTCTATTCAAGGTGCCGGGTTTAGTGGACACCGGCTTTCAACCTTCTTTAGGGTGGGACACATTCTCTGCCTGGATTGGGGAGGAGTCTAGTGCAGATCCGGGTTGGTGGTCTTTGACTACTGGTTTGGTGGATGCGGACCAACGGGCTGCACGTAATGTCTCAGAGTCCCGGATTAAGTCCTGTGTAGCCACATGATGCTCCACCAAACTCACCAACTGGTCAAGAGTACCCGGGTCACTTTGTCCCTCCCATCGTTGAATGGAGACAGGCATAGTGTGTACAAACCGGTCAACCACCACCTTCTCCACCATCTGCGCTGTGTTCAAGGTCTCACCAGGTGCAACAAGACATACAGTATGCCTGAGACCGCACGGGCTTACCCTCCTCGAAGGACAACTGGCTTACCCGCTAGGGCCTTACATATGTATTAACACTCATCCAAGCAAGGATCTTACCTTTTAGGGCCCCATAGTTCCTGGTGTCCTCAGCGCAGAGATCCAGGTAGGCTTTCTGATCATTGCCCACCAGAAACAAGACCACGACATCGCCCAGCAGTCAATTGGCAGTTCCTCACGTTCCACTATAATTTCAAACACAGTGAGGTAGGCCTCCGGCTCATTATCCACAATCATCTTGGTCAGCACTGTTCTGACTCATTCGAGGGCGTCAGGATGGATGGCGGGTGTGGCAGTGCTGTGGATAATGCCTCCCGGAGGGCTGTCTACTGCTGGGCAAGCAACTTGTTGGTTTGCTGCTGTTGGTACAAGGATTGCAGCAAGTGTGCATTGGTCTGTTGCTGTTGTACATTAGCCTGCTGCTGTACATTAGCCTGCTGTTGCTGGGCATTAGTCTGAGCCAACTGCTTTATATTGTCCTACATGGTAGCTGCAGGTTTATACTGTAGCATAGAAGGTTTAACCACTGACATGTGTGAACTGAGTATGCCTCGTGCTATGTCGGCATTCTCCGCCATATGTGAGGTAGCGGCGTTGGTTATGCAAGATGTGACGCAGTGACCCAGACACTTGTTCACACAACACACAGTTTATTTACAAGTCCAAGTAATTACAGACCTTTTGAGATTCGGGATGCAGCCGGTACAACCCTGTTCACACAGTCCTGCAAAGTCTCTGCTGCTAGGTTCTGTCTTGGCCAGTTCCCCTTGGAAGGGCCAAGTTCATAATGCCAGGCTGTTAAACGGCACACAGCCAGCACACAGAGCTTTTCCTGCTCTGTTCACCTGGCTCCAAATGAGAACCCCGCCCTGTGCTGCAAGCCCGGTTTTAAACACATTCCTGGACATGAGAATTATGGAACCCCAGAATGGAGGAAGACTCCAGCAGGTCTTATAAGGTTTCAAGGCACATTCTGGGAGATATGTACCGACCTTCATAGATGACACCAATCACTGCCTCACAATAGGTTTAGAATAAACCTGAGACAACTAGAGATGAGCAAACATTTTGAAGTTCAGGTTTAATTTGGTTCGCCAAATTGGCATATGTTTGATGGATTGATCGACAAACAATTCACTGAAATTCCAAACCCCATTCAAATCAATAGAAGGCAAAATCAAGGGTCAAGGAAATACTTTCAAAGGGGCTCAAAATCTGTCAAACACAGCTGAAACCATTTTACAGTTGTTTGGCACAGACATTATCTTCCTACACTATCACGTAGCAAGCCAGCGCCACTGTCACCATGCTTTCGGGCCCGCTCTTGTACCTCAGAAATACTGACTGCTTCTCTCCTTAATTGGTTAAAGACTGACGTACCCCCACCCACCCTTTCTGCCAGCATCTGTGATTAGTTGCCAATATGGAAACGAAACTGATGTCAGATTACTGTAACAATAAAAAAAAGAAAAAATTGGCATGGGGTCCCCCTCAATTTTGATATCAGCCAAGATAAGGCTGCCAGGTGTGGACTGCAGGCTGCAGCTGTCTGATGTAACATAGCTGACAAAGAAAACTGTGGGATAACCTATGCCCTTTTTTATTCATTTATTAATTAGTTTTTTTAAATGCTAAATAGAAAGTCAAAACACTCTTTAGGGCAACATGAAAGTCACTAAAGGGTGCCAGCTTACAAAAGATAGAGGGGTGGGAAATTATATAGCTGTTTGACATCTATCTATAAATCTATGTTTTCATATAACTATAAATCTATCTGTACTTTACAGTCATATATACATCTCTTTATCCATCTACTTGAAAAGTAGAAGGTGTACTAGCTGAAAAATTGACTAATCTTTAAAATCTTAAAAGATTTTACAATTTTGAAAACAATTAGCCAGCCGCAGCCTCAATTGACGCGCTACTCCTGGCATTTCGTCCAGGCTCTCTAACTACCCAGATGCATTGGCAAACAAGGTAATATTATTTTTACTTGATACCAGCTGGTTAACGTCAGCTGGCAGCAAGGCCAGAGGTTTGTAATGTTGAGGTGTCAATCAAATACCCTATGATACTAAACAAGTCAGTAATGACACCACCACCTAACCCCAGCATGCCCCATCATGGTTACTGCTGGAGAAGATGATGGTGGAATTAGGAGATTACCATCTCCTCTAGGAGAGACAGGAACAACTTGGGCAACACCAACAGGCCCTTCAGGATTGATGACTCCTTTGACTTTGGGTTCAAATGGCTGGCTAATTAAGAGAGAGCTGTCCTCCACCTGACACCACATTCTCTCCTGGTCAGCATTCTCCTGTTACTTCTCAAAGTCGTTGTTGATGGCAACCTGATTTACGCCAATGGCGAATCAATCCTTGCTGCACAAAGATTGTGCTGAGTATTTTTGGAAGGTGGCAACGCAGCAGTGTGGACCGGTTGATGTAGCACTGATGCCCAATACCTTGTTTGACAAGGAAGCCAAACCCCTTCTGCTGGACAAATGCCACCATCTTGCCTCGAGTACATTGGTCATGGAAGTGGTTGCTCTTGGACCCATGAAACCACTCGTAGGTGATATTATCTGCAAGCCGAATCTCGTCAATAAAGGAGACAGGATCTGGTGATACATGCTGTACCAGATATTTGCTTGGAGGGGGTAGACATGGCATTCTTCCAGTCAAAATCCTCTGGCGGGGTGCTACATATGGCTGATAAACAGGGCCTTCTGCCTCTTCTACCTATTCCTTTTCCACATCCTCCTCAGCCTCCTTATCATGTTCATGCTTCTGATCCTGTTAGATTTGCTGAGCCAGTAGCTGCATCACTTGCTGCAGGTATAATACAGTCAGAAATGCTGCTAGATCCTCAGGAGTCTGATGTCTTTTTCTCTCGGATGGCATGGGGAATGGGTCACCTCCTGACTGTGAGTTCCCCAGATCCTCCTCTGGCATCTGAGCCCAGCAATGGATCCAGACTTCACTGCATATGAGGCACAATGTGTGTAGCACAGTGGAGCTCCAGGTCATATATGTGTCCATTTCCTCTGCAGCCGGCTCTGGACCTTGTGCTGGAGCACCCTCTGCCCCTCAGGTTGTGAGGAAGAAGACCTCCTCCAGAGAAGGCATACCTTGCAGGGGATCCATAGCCAATCTGTGTAATGTAGGCATACATTAGCAAACAAAAGAGCAACTGTAGTAAAATGTAGATGTGTTATACTGCACCACATTTCTAAGATAGCACCAAGCTCCGCAGTGACTCCACTTTGCCTTGCCTATGGGCCTGCCTCTTCCAGTGCTAGGAGTCAGGCACAAGCAATCACTTACAGGATATTACTGTTTGCACAATCTTGTTCCCCAGCTCTTCATAAACCCCTCCAGGGGGTGAGATGAAGAACTCACATCACTGACAAATCCAATTTCTGATAATTCAAGGTAACACTGGGTTTGGTGGATTGATTATTGAAGCCTGACATATTTGAAGGAGAAATAATAATGAGAAGAAATAAGTTTATTCAGGTTAGCATTCACCAATTCATTTGGAATGGTGAATAAGGCCAGTGGGCAGCAATGCAAGGAGAAGTACAAAATGAATTATACATATACAGTAACACACTTGTGCACATGACAAAAATGTGGATTGTAAACGTATGGAATTAAATTAAATAAACTTATTGCACATTTTCAAGTAGACATATCCATAATATGGTGTGTCATGAGTGTGAGAAGACTTATAAAATCATGTGTGTGAAGCAAGTAATGGCCACATGCTATTTTTATATAAATTGCTGTCACATAACTGTAGAAGAGATGGCCTCACATGCTGCTGACCCTGTGCAATAATAAAGAATCTCTCTCCCCAAAAAATATAATAATTAAATAGTAATATTAATAATGATAATATTAATAATAATGATATGCAATAATTAATGTTCTCTCTGAAAAAAGGAAATAATAATTAAACAAATAATCTAATATATAAAGCTGAATGTGTGTGTGTATGTATGTATGTGTGTATGTATGTCCGGGATTGGCATCTACACAGTCGCAACTACAGCCACAAAATTTTGCACAGTCACACGTCTGGACCCCGAGAGCATCATAGGCTATGTTATGAGGCGAAATTTTAACCCCGCGCGTTCCAGTTCACCAAACAATTTTGCCACTATCTACATAATGGGGAAAAAGTGAATGGAAAAGTGTTGGAGGAAAATCGACAGCTGTCAGCTATAGCCACAAAATTTTGCACAGTCAGACATCTGGACCCCAAAAGCGTCATAGACTATGTTGTGAGGCGAAATTTTAACCCTGAGCGTTCCAGTTCACCAAACAATTTTGGCCCTATCTACATAATGGGGAAAAAGTGAAAGGAAATGTGTTGTAGGCAAATTGACAGCTGCCAGATGTGAACAAGGGGGACTTAAAGAATGAGAGCGATGCCGCCAAAGAGTATATACCATACAGTTGCTAAGGTGGGGCCCCGACATAGGATACTCACCACACACGGGGATATGAACACACACACAAAATGCACCTCACACTACCACGTGCTTGAACACATATACCACCTTCAACACACATTTCACCACACATACACCAACCTCGCCACATAATCGCCCTAAAACATACACAAGTCTGGTATTATCCTTCAACAATAAAAATCTGATTAATAAGCAGCAAAACTACAAGAGAAACAAATGTACCATATAGGAAATACGGCAGCTGTCAGTCACATGAGCTGTCTATTATGTGTATGTGTGAGCTAATATATACTGTTAGGGGGGAGGGTTTCCTGTTGCCTGGGGATTTATCAGGCTGCCAATAGCAACCAATCACAGCTCTACTTCTATTTTGCTACTGTTAATCTGAGCTCTGATTGGTTAATATAGACAACAAAGGACATTCTCAGTAAAGCTTCTGTGAGGTAATAGGATGTCTGTGAGGTAATAGGATGTCAGTTAGGGTGTGTTGGTGGAAAGGCTGATGTCAGTCACATTACCTCTATGTGAGAGGATATAGAAACTGCCAGTTACAGACTATTTTTACCACAATAATGCCCGGGCTAATAAATAACTGCTGTTAGCTATAACAAAATAGAATTTGAATATGTCATATTAATGACCTGTAGGAAAATAGAAGCTGAGCTTTGATTGGTTGCTATAGGCAGCCTAATAAATCTCCAGCCAACAGTAAACCCTCCCCCTGGCCGGGCAGTATATGTTACCTCACACATACACATAATAGACAGCTCATGTCACTGACATCTGCCTTAATTCCCTATATGGCACATGAGTTGCACATTGGCTGTTTTTAATCAGATGTTTATATTTGGAAAATAAAGATAGCACACGTATGAGGCGAGTTGTGTGAGGTGATTTGTGCACATCTGTGTCTGTCTGTGTGTGTATGTGTGTGTCCCTGTGGGGGGAGTGCATGTGTCCCTATAGGGTGTGTATGTCCCTGTGGGGGGGGGTGTCTGTGTGGTGTGTGTTTCTGTTGTGTGTGTCTCTTTGTAGTGTGTGTGTGTCCCTGTGGGGTGAGTGCATGTGTCCCTATAGGGTGTGTATGTGTGTGTGTCCCTGTGGGGGGGGGTCTGTGTGGCGTGTGTGTATCTGTGTTGTGTGTGTCTCTTTGTGGTGTGCGTGTGTGTCCCTGTGGGGTGAGTGCATGTGTCCCTATAGGGACATGTTTTGTGGTTTTTGCGTGCTGAATAAATTTTTGTTAACACATTCTATTTTGTTAACAGCGGGTAGTACAGCTAGTAATAAATAAATAATAAAAAGAAAAATCCCAAAAGGTATTAAACTCTCTTACATGGATGTTTTAAGGACATTGTAAGCTTCCTGGACTTCACAGCTGCTGCCACATCTGGCAGGGTTTCCAAAATTCACACCCTGCAAGCTTTAAAAACCCCTGAAAGCTTTAGAAAGCTTAAAAGAATAATTTAAAGCTTCAAAAAATTGAACAGCTTTACACGAACCTCACCGTAATTTTAGGTATTATTCCCAGCCAACAGATTTTCCGCCGAGCTTTTTTGTCCCATACAAACAGAGAAAGTTTTATGACAATTTTAAATTTCAAACGTTTTACTCGAACAAAGCAACATTCAATGATTTATGGGGAAATTGCTCGAGTTTCCCATACCAAACAAAATCTGCAATGTTTGTGCCGAATTTGAAATTGGTGAACATACAGTATTTGCCCATCTCTAGTTACATTGCAGTAGAAATGTTTATGTTATATATGTCTCATTAGCTAAAAAATGCTTTCCCATATGACAGCTACTGTACAATACTCTTCACCTATTTAAATAAATTACACACCTCTGATCCTGGCACAAGTCAAAATAAGTCAAGCAAGAATGTTATGCACTAAATGGAGGGGTCAGTATTACTTTTTGATTTTCTATGGACTTATGTAAATCTACTAGTCTGGTTGTACAGAGAGAGTAGGATTTGTTTTGAAATACAGTGGGGGAAATAAGTATTTGGTCCCTTGCTGATTTTGTAAATTTGCCCACTGACAAAGACATGAACAGTCTATAATTTTAAGGGTAGGTCAGTCAGAACAGTGAGAGATAGAGTATCAAAAAAGAAAATCCAGAAAATCACATTGTCTAAATTAAATAAATGTATTTGCATTTTGCAGAGAGAAATAAGTATTTGATTCCTCTAACAAACAATACTTAATTCATGGTGGCAAAATTCTTGTTGGAAAGCAAAGCAGTAAGACAATTTTTGTAGTTGATGATAAAATTTGTGCACATGTCAGGAGAAATTTTGGTTCCCTCCTCTTTGCAGATAATCTCTAAATGATTAAGATTTTGAGGTTGTTGCTTGGCAACTTGGAGATTCAGTTCCTCTATACATTTTTTATGGGATTAAGATCTGGAGACTGGCTAGGCCACTTCATAACCTTAATGTGCTTCTTTTTGAGCCACTCCTTTGTCGCCTTGGCTGTATATTTTAGCTCAAATTTAATGTCCTGGGGGAGGGAAAGAGGATGTCACTCAGGATTTTAATGTACTTGGCTCCATTCATTGTACCATTGATGCAGTGCCCTTAGCAGAGAAACACTATGGCTCCATCCATTGATGTGGTGAAGTAGTCCTTTGCCCTTAGCAGAGAAACACCCCCCAAAACCTGCTAAAAGCTCTCCCATGCCGCAAATACCACCCCCTACCCTGCCATGAGTGACACCTACCCGCTGCCCACTGAGCTCCTACTAGGTGCCGCGGGAGGCCACGCAGAAAATCCGCTGCAGACGCGGCGCTGCAGGCATGAGGGCGCCTCAGCGGGAAGCGGCGTTGGAAGCCTCCCGCACTCGAATCCCGCTCCTCCGCACCTGAAGAGAATTATCTCCTGCCAAGCACTGCTGATCAGCACCGGCACCAGGGCGTCTTGCGGGAGCACGGACTTGTGATCCGCCCGGCGGGGAACGGAGACCGAGTGAGCGCGAGCCTGTTGGGTGAGAGCGCCCACCCCCAGTACCGCCGCCATTGAGGATAAAAGTGGCCGGCACTCCCTTACAAGCGACCTGTGCTCACTAACAACAGCACCTGGCAGATAAAGGTGCAGCACTAAGTCGCAGGGCAAACATTACAGGTGCCCAAATCACTTGTTGTTAAAGTGCAAGCTTGTGAAGCCCATACAAGTGTGGGGATTGGGGGTAACAATGTGAATAAGCCCCATAGGGAGACCCTGTCCTGCACAGGATCATATAGATGGACACATTATTTGTCCACAGAGCTCTCTGACCTAGAGACCTGCTACATCTTATTCTCTCTAATCCTGGTGCACAACATCCATAGCACCAGTAGGATCTCCTTATTACTATTTCCAGATTAACCCCTTCATTCTTCTATACATGGCATGCTAAACCACTCCATTGCCAGCAGGGGGAGCAATTGAACCATACATCTTATATTCACTAGTGAATAATTCAAAAATATTATGGGGAAAACAACCACCAAAGCCCCAAAAACGTCTTTCAAAACCTCCAAATCTGTTACCCAAGTGGATGTAGACCAGTCATTAAAGAAGCAGTGTGCTTCCTCAGAAACCCCGAAATCTACCAAACAATCTGGACTACCATATATAGAGGACTCAGATTCAGATATGGATAGCGACCTGACACTGGCACCTCGACAAGGGACTCCACTTTCACCAGGTCCTTTATTAAACGCATCCAGGCTAAAGCCCTGGAACCCATAGGGAGGGAGCTGGCTGAAATCAAACAAGATCTCAATCTTCAGTGTCATAGGATCGAGTCACTAGAAAATGCCCAGGTGACAATGACACAACGATCCAACTATCTATTAGACTGTCTAAATTCCCACGAACAGCAACTTCACACGATTCATGCCACCCTGGAAGGCCATGAAAGCAGAGATCGCCGCAATAACGTTAGAATTAAGGGCCTCCCTGGGTTGGTGGCATTCAAAGCTCTGGGTAAAGTAGCACTAAAGATATTTACAGCTCTACTAAGAGATGACGACCCTCATGAGATTGAGATAATTCGGGTGCACAGGGCACTCCGCCCCAAACCAGCCCAAGGAGAAATCCCCTGTGACGTGCTTTGTCGCTTCCTAGATTACCGCACAAAGGACGTAATCCTAAACAGAGCCAGAGAGCAGCAGGAAGTTACCTATGAGGGCACAAAAATATTACTTTTTCAAGACCTCTCAGCTATTACTCTGAGGAAAAGAAGGCTACTGAAACCCTTCACGGATGCAGTTCTCAAAAAGGGATATAAATTCTGCTGGCTCTTCCCCTTTGGCATACATATTACAGCTGGGGATAAAATCATTGCCAGGACCTCTATGGATATCAAAACAGCCTGCACCTCCCTGGATATAGTCCTGGACTCTTACCCGGACTTTGAAACTTTTCATTCAGCATCGCTGCTTCTTTCGCTTCCGAATCCAACAGCATGGCAATAGGTGCTGACACCGAGTTCACAATGCTCCAAACGAAAGGCAGCTAGATTCCCTTCCTCCAAAGGGCCAGAAGACGCCACCTGAACTTGCCTTCCATGAGTCGATGCTACTTACTTACCACTAGCCCCCTATAATGACCAAACTGGCGGAATCAGCTGGACATGCATAACTCTCATTTTCTTTTATTTTTTCCTTTTTTTTTCCCCTGCCGTAAGCAATACCCGGACCAATAATATGTATTGGTTAGATCTGTTTTCACTGTCCCCTAGACTGATGGGGGCTCTGTATCCTACTCGAGTTTACGCCTTACTACTTAACTCCTGATTAATATTCTCGACGGATTCTTGACCATCATTGTATAGATGATGTTTAGCCAAACTAACTGAATGTTTCATTACTGTGAAAGTGAAAATGAACGGGAAGAACCGGAGCCCTCTTCTTCCCTAACTATTAACCCTAACCTCCATCCCCACCCACTTTTCCTGCATTCCCCTACCCCACTCACAGTCCCAAACCACCGCCCTTTTTACAACCGATTCCTCTAACCTGTTCTCTGACCACTCACCCTGGAGTCTTGAATACGGGATTCTGGGCTATTCACTGGTTCTTCTTCTCTCACAGAAGCACCTTAGCCCCAAGCTGGCAACTAATGTTAAATGCTAACACCGATGTTAACTTTTAATTCTGGAAATATTACATGTACTAGTTTGTTAATGGTTTTATTAACTATCTCTGTTTTCCCTCCCACTACACTCTTACTCATTACCTTTTTTCTTCTCCAGCCTATCTTCCTCCCTCCCCCACCCCCTATAGGCACGAACAGATACTCTTCAACCAAAGTATCAAACCTCCTTGATGTGCACACCAAATTTGGATAAAAGAAAGGTACTCACATTAGCCTCACTGAATGCACATGGTCTTAATTCACCACGCACCAGACACCCAACACTACATACACTTAAAAAATAAGGGGCAGACATCCTCTTCATACAGGAGACTCATTTTAAAGCAAACAAAATTCCCAATTTTGACAGATCGATCTACGACAAATGGTATCACTCCGGGCTCGAGAGGTGTATCAATTGCTTTTGCGAGAAATATTCACTTTCAACCCCGAGAGATCCTAGCGGATCCACTAGGTAGATATATACTGGTCAAGGCCTTAATTAATGGCTCTTTGATGACGCTTTGTAGTCTCTATGCTCCAAGCAAAAAACTATTGAAGTGGCTAACTGCTACTATGAAAAAAAATAGAAAGGTTTGGAGAGGGCTTGATCTTGATCAGTGGCGACTTTAATTTAGCTATGGAGCCTCTTCTAGACACCACCAAACAAAAAAGTGCCATTTCACCTAGAGATCTGTCTAGAATCCAAACATGTTTGAGGTCCATGCAGCTTGTTGACTCTTGGAGGTACATGAATCCCTCTGATCGGGACTACACCTATTACTCCAACCCGCATAAATCATACCACCGTCTGGATTATATACTGGTATCGAGAAGAGCCCTGCCCGATTTGATAACATCCACTATAATACCTAACATCTACTCGGACCATTCAATAGTACTAACAACAATCTCCACCTCCAAACAGCCCCCACTCCGCAGATCCTGGCAAATAAATGAATCACTATTGGGTCTCCCTGACATTAAAAAATGTCTATATGAGAAATTACAACAATATTTCACACAAAACCAAACAGAAGGACCTTCTATACAATTTCTGTGGGAGGCTCACAAATCTGTGATCAGGGGGGAACTGATTTCTGTTTCGTCATTTTTCAATAGAAAAAGACAGGCAGAAACTCAAAAACTATCTGACGAAATAGCGGAATTGGAGCTACAACACAAAAAAACCATAGACCAAGCTACCCTTGATTCACTAACTAATAAAAGACAACACCTCAAAGATCTCCTTAACTCTAACTCAGCAAGACATTATGCGGTATCTACGCACATGGAGATAAGGCTTCTAAATAACTACTCTCCTACCTACAAGCAACAAGCTCTCACCCAGATACACTCGATTAGAAATAAAAATGGAGTGGCCTCACAAAACCCAACACATATTGAAAAAGCATTTCTAGAGTATTACACACAACTTTACAATTTATGTCCAGGTGACACAAAGAATGATATACTTAAAAGACGATGAGAAGCAAAAGGTTTTCTACATAAACTTCATGTCCCAACTGTGCCAGAAAACTGTCAGCAAAAACTACTCAAACCTTTTACACTCCGGGAACTCCAGACCACCCTGTCAAGGTGCCCTAAGGGAAAGACCCCTGGACCCGATGGGTTCTCAACTCTTTACTATAAGACCTTCTCCTCTCTACAACTTCTACATCTCTTGATGCTGTGCAATGTCCCACTCGATGGTCAGCCACTCTCTCGTCAGATGCTTGAAGCCAAAATCTCATTAATTCATAAAGAGGGTAAGGACCCAACCCTGTGTAGCAACTACAGGCCTATCTCTTTACTAAATGTAGACCTGAAACTACAGGATAGTATGATTGCACGCAGATTAGCGGAGCTTCTGCCGAACTTGATCTCATTGAATCAAACAGGCTTCGTGGGAGGTAGAGAGGGAAAGGACAATGCACACAAAATATTACATCTTATTCAATACGCCAAAACCCGCAAAATCCCACTTGTCCTCTTGGGCACAGATGCGGAAAAAGCCTTTGACAGAGTGGACTGGACTTATTTAGAGGAAACGCTTCATAGATTTCATCTACCGCCCACAATGGTTTCAACTACTATAGCAATGTACCATGAACCCACAGCACGTATTAAAATAAATGACTCACTAACTGACACATTTACTATTAAAAATGGTACCAGACAGGGCTGCCCATTATCCCCATTGTTGTTCGTGATGGCAACGGAGTCCGTCAGTGGCAATACAACACAATCAGGACATAGAGGGCATCGAAATAAATAAATCCCACTTTAAGACTGCAGCCTTTGCAGATGACTTCTTGGTACTTATGACTAATCCACTGAGGGGACTACCCGCCCTCATGAACCTCATGGACCAATATTGCAACCTATCCAATTTTAAAATTAACATACCCAAATCAGAAGCTCTAGACATACAAATCTCCTCGACCACCCTCCAAAAATTGAAAAAGCTATATCCCTTTGCCTGGCCCAAACAATACATTACATATTTGGGAGTGAAATTGGGTAGAGGCTACGCCGACCTATTCAAACTAAATGTTCTTCCTCTACTTACGTCCACCTCTGCTCTTATAAAGAGTTGGAAAGACACCTATCTTTTGTGGATGGGGAGGAAAACATACTGAAAAGCCTGGTTCTACCTAAGTTAACCTATCTATTTCAGATATTGCCCATATCAATACCCTCATCCTTCCTCTCTAAAGTGAATTCACTATTCTCAACATTTATATGGAACTCCAAAAAACCATGTATATCTTACCCTACTTTAACTTTACCTAAAACTCTGGGAGGAACCAGACATTTTGGCGTACTACAGAGCGGCACTACTCTCTAGAATAATGGACATACTTAGATGATCCGAATACAAACAATGGTTAGAAGTGGAAGACGCTCTTGCACCACACAGTCTTAGATCTATATTCCTAGTACATTCTCAGTTGAAACATAAACTGTCTCTCTCAAACCCCTACACCAAAGCCACTTTAAAAATTTGGCAGGAGACGACACATGCATTGGCGCCAACACTCTCCCCGCTGATTAAACTCTCAGACCTCTTAGCCTACCTGGCAACAAAACCTGGTACTAGCTTCAAGGTAGAAAACAGATACTCCTACTACTCTATTGACCAACTCATCCACGATGGAGCTCTCCTATCTCTGAAGGAAATTAATAAGCAACTTGGCCTCTCAACATTGAATTTCATACAATACAACTCTATCAAAGATATACTTCGCCCACTCCTCAAAACCACAGATCTCTCCAGAAATCTAACCGCATTTGAGACTCTCTGTGCAGCATCCACGAGACCTAAGAAAATATTTTCAATAGTGTATCAGACCCTACTTACTGCAGACACCTGCCTCAAAAGAGCACACATCTTGACCTGGGAAAAGGACCTGGGATACAATTTTACATCCATACAAATCCAACACATTTATACATACTCCCATGGCCCGACCCAATGAGTGAAAGCACAAGAAAACTCGTTCAAGATTATAATGGGGTGGTACATCGCACTGGGTACATCGCACCCAGTCATGGTCATGCATGGAACACATGCAATTCATCTGTTTGCTGGAGATGCGGATCACCCACCGGCAACTACTTCCATATATGGTAGCTATGCCGTAACCTAACTCAATTCTGGAAACAGGTTGAGACCCTCATCCAGAAAATACTACAAAGAAACCTTACCTTAACCCCAGAAATAGCCCTATTAAACTTTCCTATCTGGCCGGGCCATGGGAAGGCCTCAATACTAGGGTTCTGTTTCAAGTGCAGAGAGCATCATGAAGACCAAGGAACACACTAGGCAGGTCCGATACTGTTGTGGTGAAGTTTAAAGCTGGATTTGGATACAAAAAGATTTCCCAAGCTTTAAACATCTCAAGGAGCACTGTGCAAGCAATCATGAAATGGAAGGAGTATCAGACCACTGCAAATCTACCAAGACCAGGCCTTCCCTCTAAACTTTCATCTCGAACAAGGAGAAGACTGATCAGAGATGCAGCTAAAATTTCCATGATCACTCTGGATAAAATGCAGAGATCTACAGCTGAGGTGGGAGAGTCTGTCTATAGGACAACAATCAGTCGTCAACTGCACAAATCTGGCCTTTATGGCAAGAAGAAAGCCATTTCTCAAAGATATCCATAAAAAGTCTCATTTGAAGCTTGCCACAAGCCACCTGGGAGACCCACCAAACATGTGGAATAAGATTCTCTGGTCAGATGAAACCAAAATCAGTCTTTTTGGCCACAATACAAAACGATGTTTGGTGCAAAACCAACACAACTCATCACCCTCAAAACACCATCCCCACTGTCAAATATGGTGGTGGCAGCATCATGGTTTATGCCTGCTTTTCTTTAGCAGGGACAGGGAAAATGGTTAAAATTGATGGGAAGATGAACAGAGCCAAATACGATTCTATTCCATTCTGGAAGAAAACCTGTTGGAGTCTGCAAAAGACCTGACCTGGGACGGAGATTTAAAGGTGGCGCTACAAAGTATTAACTCAAGGGGCCGAATAATATTGCACGCCCCACTTTTCAGTTATTTATTTGATAAAAAAGTTTAAAATATCAAAATAGCCAATAAATTTCGTTTACCTTCATGATTGTGTCCCACTTGTTGATTCTTCACAAAAAATTTTATATCTTTATGATTGAAACCCGAAATGTGACAAAAGATTGAAAAGTTCAAGGGGACCAAACACTTTCACAAGGCACTATATATATATATATATATATTGTGAGGTAGCACCCCAGGGAACTCACTTGCAGCATAATGATACCAACACAAGCTTATAATGTAACAAATGACTACCCATTTGTTTCTCACATACATAACCCAGGTAGCATGTATAACACATCGTACATTTCACATAATACATTACATTACACTAGAGAAACACGTCACATAACACAATACATTACACATTACATTACAGATATTATAGAACACATACATTTACAATAACTATCTATCACCGGGCCCTTGCTTGATGTTCCTGTGACTACAGTTGCACATATAATTATGAAATGTAAGATCTATGGGACTGTAGCCAGCCTCCATGGACATGGCCACGGGAGGAAAACTGATGACAAATCAAAGAGACGGATAATAAAAATGGTAACAAAAGAGCCCAGTAAAACTTCTAAGGAGATTAAAAGCGAACTTCAAGCTCAAGAAACATCAGTGTCAGATTGCACCATCCGCCATTGTTTGAGCCAAAGTGGACTTCATGGGAGTGGACCAAGGAGAACATCATTGTTGAAAAAAAATTATAAAAAAGCCAGACTGGAATTTTCCAATCTATATGTTGACAAGCCACAAAGCTTCAGCGAGTATGTCCTATGGACAGATGAGACAAAAATGAAAAGTTTTGTCAAGGCACATCAGCTCTGTGCTTACAGATGTAAAAATGAAACATCAAGAATAGATCACTGTCCCTATTGGGGAACATTGAGGAGGCTCTGTTATGTTCTGGGGCTGATTTTCTGCATCTGGCACAGGGTATCTTGAATCTATGCATATGCAAATAGAGTCTGTGGAGTTTAGGAGTCTCAACACAGGACTAGCCAGATATCCCTCCAGGGAAGGACCTAGTCAAAATTCCCAAGGGGCAATGCGCCTAAGAATTCGCTGTGTTGAGCGCTTTAGCCGGCTGCCCGCAGTGTTTTTTTGGACTGGTCTCCTTGAGATCAGTGAATACTTTGTGTTGTTGGTCTACAAGGCATTGCTCCTACACAGCCAGAATCCTACTCCACACTGATGAGGGGCAACACCCCGAAACAGCTATCTTTGGATGGATACCTGGCCTTGGTATTCCCTTGTCATATCTTTAAGCTCGTAATGGGCTGGATATTGACTTAAAGGGACACTTAATATGGTGGTTATGGTGGTGTCCTCAAAGAGCCACCCCATGGCTAGGTCCTTCCCTGGAGTGATATTTGGCTAGTCCTGTGTTGAAACTCCTAAAAGAGGCTCTGCAGACTCTATTTGCATATTCATAATTCCCAGGGGGCAATGCGCCTAGGAATTCACTGTGTTGAGCGCTTTAGCCGGCTGCCCGCAGTGTTTTCTTGGACTGGTCTCCCTGAGATCAGTGAATACTTTGTGTTGAATCTGTGCATGGCACAATGAAATCTCATTGCTATCAAGGGATTCTAAAGAGAAATGTACTGCCCAGTGTCAGAAAGCTTGGTTTCAGTTGCAGGTCTTGCAACAGGATAATGACCCAAAACACACAGTTAAAACTAAGAGGGAAACATTGGACTATTCTGGAGTGGACTTCTATGAGCCCTGACCTAAATCCTACTGAGCATCTTTGGAAAGAGCTGAAACATGCAATCTGGAAAAGGCAAGCTTCAAACACGAGATAACTAGAATAGTTTGCCCCTGAGGAGTGGGCCAAAATATCTGTTGAGAGGTGCAGAAGTCTCACTGACAGTCACAAGAATCATTTGATTGCAGTGATTGCCTCAAAAGGTTGTGCAACAAACTATTAAGTTATGGGTACCATCATTTGATTCCAGACCTATTTCATGAGTTTAATTTTTTATTCTGTGGAAGTAGGGTTGAAAAGCAATGTCTGACTTTCATTTGTTCATTTCTCAGACTCAAGTTATTTCTGTGAATATTGTGGGTTTTTCTTTCATTAAACTAGGGGTCTCAACAATTTTGACTATGTGTATATATATATATATATATATATATATATATATATATATATATATATATATATACTAGCTGTGAGCCCGATGCGATTGCATCGGGATTCTAGAACTGGTGTATAGTTTATTAAATTAGATTTTTAACTAATAATCCAATTATTCCATGATAGATGGCGGCCCAATTGTAAAGAATCGGGAGTGTAGCATGCATATATACATTATTCATTCAAATTTGACAATAATGCACATAAGACATGATATCTATCTATCAACTACCAATGTTTGTATGGTACATTTCAGTGTAGTACATGTCATGATTCTAAGGCAAGGCTTTTCGTACAGATACTGGCACTGATGTTTTGTACAGATTACGTATATTCAATTTATATATGAATATTAATAATCTATGATTAAGCCAGTACATGTTTCCCCACCAACCACGGGAAGGTAGCCTTACAACTGGTGGGACCTACTCTACTCTACCCCTAATAATTAATAGTTAGACTCCTTTTAAAGCAGATATTTTTTGGCTATTTGCAGAAGGTGTAGAATAACCAAATACAATTTCTGCACTTGTCACCAAAGGACCTACCTACAGCTGACTTTCAGCAAGTAACATGTAATGTATATGGAACTTGCAATTAGCTTGCAATAAATACGGCAAGCACAGCTTTAACAGGTTGACTAAATGCAACCACTAAAAATCAGAGCTAACTGTGATTTTGGCAGTTGAAACTGTTGAAAGCACATGTGCCGCAACTACTGCAAGTAAAGCACAAATTCCATTAACATTTCATGCAACTTACAGTAAGAGTGCTGTAGGTCACCATTAGACAGCAAGTGTCAAAATTGATGTGTTCACACTATAAATTCCACAAATAGCAGAATAAGTCAGATTTAAAAAGAAAATGTCTATTCTTTCCCTATGTGTCTAAATATGTATCTATGTGTCTAAATATGTACCTATATGTATGTATGTATTTATATGTACAGAACACACTTCAAGATAGAGATGTGTGTGAACAGCTGTCCCACCCGTCTCTAATGCTGCATTCAGACTTGCAGATGCATCTGCAGCATTTTGCAGATGCATCTGCATGCAGACAGTAAACCCTATCTTTATAATGGGACGCACAGTGTCTGCAGATGCTTCCAGACAGCCGAGCACACGCATTCACTCCTATATGTGATCTCTGCGCAGGCAGATGCTTGGGTACAGATCACAGACTCTACTCCGCACCAGGGACACGACATGTTGCATCCCTGGTGATGGTGGGAGTGTGTGATTTGTATTCAGGCATCCGCCTGCGCACAGATCACATATAGGAGTAAATGTGTGTGCACAGCTGCCTGCAAGCATCTGCAGACACCATGCGTCCCATTATAAAGATAGGGTCTACCGTCTGCATGCAGATGATTCCAGATGCATTTTCAAAACGCTGCAGATGCATCTGCAAATCTGAAGGCAGCCTTAGCTGTTCACAAAAACCTGACCCTGTGTAAAAAGAAAATGAAATCTCGCAGCAGCTATCCTGTTGAAGCTTCAGGTTCTTATCACTAAATGCAAGCATTTAGATGATACACATCTATAATCTACTATAAAATGTGTGTTTATATACATATACTATGAAATTTAAAAAGAAAGTTCAAAAGCTAAAAAAGTAAGTACTATATATTTTAAATAACTATTTTATATCTAAAACCTATTTATAATATCTTTATAAAGAAAGTAATATTTGTGGTATTTTTGTCTATTTCTATTCTTCTACATCTATAGCTAAATTAAATTATTGTAATATTTGTGTTTAATTAGAAAGTATGTATGTAAATAGAATATGTATGTAAATAATTAAAAGTAAAATATTTTTATACACTATATTTTTAGTGAAAAGTGAAACTAAAGACTATATTTCTTAAAGACCTATTTAATATTTAATAACTAATTATAATGTCTATCTAAAACTAAAGTAATTTGTTTGGTATTTTTGATTATTTCTATTGCTATACATCTATTTGTAAACTATTTTTTTATAATTTTTTTGGTCAATTCCTACACATCTATGGGCAAAGTAATTTTTTTTTTTTTTTTAGTACTATACATCTATGGCTAAACTATTTTATGGGAATATTTTTGTTTAATTAGAAAATAATTATGTATCTAAATGTAATATGCATATAAAGAATTTAAACTAAAATATTTCTATATACTATATTGTTATTGAAAATGAACACTAATGACTATATTTATTAAATAACTATTGTATATATAATAACTAATTTTAATATCTTTTTGTATAACAAATAATATATATTTTTTTTTTCTATTGCTATACATCTATGGCTAAACTAATTTATTGTAATTTTTGTATTTAATTAGAAAGTAAGTATGTATGTAAATCTAACATGTATCTAAAGAATTTAAAATAAAATATTAGAGAGAATATTTGTAGTAAAGAGTATTTCACTATTGGGCAGCAATTTGACTTGAATGGGTGTATCCAACACTTTCACCTTATCATTGCATCGTGTTTTTACTCGTGAAAAATCCACATATAACTGTCCATGTCCAAAAACTGTTTGTGACAAAAAAATCCCTACTTTCTTCAGTGTATGGCCTTAGGATTTGTTGATGGTCATGGAAAAAGTAGACTTCACGGGAAATTGTTGACGTCTTAACTTGAAAGGTGAGGCAGTTTCTGATGGAGATAAATAAATCCTTGGAATAAACACCACATTTCCTTCTGCAGACCCAGTAATGACTTTTGCTTGAATGAGATTGTCAAACAAAGTGATGACAATGAAGCGATTCCCATTGCAAAGACCTTTTATGCTGTTAAAGGTGTGCAAAAGCATGACAATGGTACCAATGTGTAATTTGAGGCGATGATAAGGCATTCCCATTGGTGTGAGTGAATTTTAAAAATTCCACTGGATATTGGTCTGAATCTTCAGTCTGAATGGAATCATCACTAATGTACTCAGTGTATTCACCAGCAATGCAATCCATAACCTGAGAGTTCACCATTTCCACATGGACATTTTTAGGACAAAGATTGTCATGTGATGCAGCAATGTGAATGCTTTCATTGTTATATATTACATTTACATACATGATAGATATATCTAAAGAATTTAAAATAAAATATTCTTATAGACAATATTTTTTGTAAAGACTTTTTCTGAATGAGGCAGCAACTTTCCTTGAATGGGTGTATGCAGTACTTTCACCTTAACAATACATCTTCTTTTCAGTCGTGAAAAAGCCACATCTAACTGTCCATGTCCAAAAATGGGTTGTTGGGCAAAAAATCCCTACTTTCTCCAGTGTATGGCCTTGGGATTTGTTGATGGTCATGGGAAAAGTAGACTTTATGGTAAATTGTCGATGTCTTAACCTAAAAGGTAAAGCAGTCTATGATGGAGATAAATCAATCCTTGAAGTAAACACCACATTTCCTTCTGCAGACCCAGAACTGACTTTTGCTTGAATGAGATTGTCAAACAAAGTGATCACAATGAAGCGATTCCCATTGCAAAGACCTTTTATGCTGTTAAAGGTGTGCAAAAGCATGACAATAGTACCAATGTGTAATTTGAGGCGATGATAAGGCATTCCCATTGGTGTGAGTTAATTTAAAAATTCCACTGGATATTGGTCTGAATCTTCAGTCTGAATGGAATCATCACTAATGTTACTCAGTGTATTCACCAGCAATGCAATCCATAACCTGAGAGTTCACTATTTCCACATGGACATTTTTAGGACAAAGATTGTCATGTGATGCAGCAATGTGAATGCTTTCATTGTTATATCCATCATGTATGTAAATGTAATATATATCAAAAGAATTTAAGATAAAATATTCTTATAGACAATATTTTTAGTAAAGACTTTTTCAGAATTAGGCACCAACTTTCCTTGAATGGGTGTATCCAGCACTTTCACCTTAACATTACATCGCCTTTTCACTCGTGAAAAAGCCACATATAACTGTCCATGTCCAAAAACAAGTTCTGGCAAAAAAATCCCTACTTTCTCCAGTGTTTGGCCTTGGGATTTGTTGATGGTCATGGCAAAAGCAGGCTTCAAGGGAAATTGTCGACGTCTTAACTTGAAAGGTAATCCAGTCTCTGATGGAGATAAATCAATCCTTGGAATAAACACCACATTTCCTTCTGCAGAGCCAGTAATGACTTTTGCTTGAATCAGATTGTCAAACAAAGCAATGACAATCAAGCGAGTCCCATTGCAAAGACCTTTTCTGCTGTTAAAGTTGCGCAAAAGCATGACAATGGTACCGATTTTTAATTTGAGGCGATGAGAAGGCATTCCCGTTGGTGTGAGTGAATTTAAAAATTCCACTGGATATTGATCTGGATCTTCAGTCTCATCAGGATCAATGGAATCATCACTAATGTATTCAGTGTATTCACCAGCAATGCAATCCATGACCTTAGAGTTCACCATATCCACATGGTCATTTTTAGGGCAAAGAATGGCATGTGATGCAGCAATCTGAATGCTTTCATTGTTATCTACATCAATGACAATGTTTTCACCAAATATAGCAAGAATGATTGAGCCAGTGCAGATCATGTCTTGTGGGATTTCAATGGTATCATCTCCAAGGTTGAAATCATTGGACAATTCACCATTTCCCAGTTGAAGTAACCAACGGCTATAATCAGGATCAATGGAGCGCATATTGTTGAAGAGTGGCAATTGAGTGAAAAGCTGCCATTGTCGTGAGTATTTAATACAACTCTCTATAATGTCAGTTCTTGTACCATGTGGGATGATAGGCAGACACTGTCGAAAGTCTCCTCCCAGAACAATGACTTTCCCTCCAAAAGGTGTTGTATTTTTCTTGGAGATATCTGTTGTCATGACATCCCGTAAAAGTTGATCAATCACATGCAATGCATATTTAGATAACAGAGTGGACTCGTCAATAATGAAAAGTTTGGTACTTTTCAAATGTTGTGCAGCATCTGTATCATTTTTAATCCTTGAAACGGAAGTTTCATTGATTGGAATTGGTATTCCGTAAAGTGAATGGATGGTTCTTCCTCCTTGCAGTAAGTTAGCTGCAATCCCTGTACTGGCTGCAGGTGAGACAATTTCGCCTTCTCCTCTTAGTTCATGAATTAATAAATCATACAGCTATGTTTTACCACTGCCACCTGGACCGTCAATGAAAAAGCACTTAGGTTGTCCACTTCTATCGTGTAAAGCTTGATTGATCGCATCATAGGCCAAAAGTTGGTGGTCATTTAAAGTAGCTTTCATTTGCTGAGCTCTTCTTAACTCATCATCCTTGTTGTATAGTGGAGCGATGTATGGCTTTCTTTTTGGTCGTGGTAGATTAAAATCAGTAAAAGTTTTGCCATGAAATTTTAGAATAGTTTGGACATCAGTCATAGCATATCCTTCACAATTCTCACACTCCTCAGTGTTGGAGTGATATGCATGGCAGTAGTCTTGGATAAAGTCTTGTTTAAATTCTTTCCACAACTCCAATGGATGAGCTGGAGGACCAAAAATACATATATATGCGAACATATCACGAAGCTGTGCAGGCATGTTGAGAACACAGGCATCCAATAAAGTATTTCTCCAAACAGTGTCATCGAAGAGCAATCCAAGAGCTAATGCTGCCTCTTTGAAAGTTGGGTATGTCACTTCATTAACAGTCTTAATGTTGTCAAAACTTGTTGCTCCTTTGACATGCAGTAACAACAACCTCAAATAGTACCGTTCTTGATCTTTCATACTAACAGTATACATTCTTCCAATCACTGAAGAACCTCCTCGCTTTCTAACTTCCTATGCACCTTCTTTCCAAACATAGTGCTCTGGAATTTGGCGGTAGAAGTAATCATGAGCATGCGGGTTACTCTCATTCAGCTCAAAGTAGCCCATCAGAGTAGATTTTCTGTGCATTGTGCAACTGATGTCGTCAACAGAGTCATCCTCATGAAAATAAAGCGGTTGAGAATGTGGGAGATGTACGGCCAGGCGAATAATGGAGTGCGATTGTCTATGCATCGGGTAAGCAAATATTCGCCAAGCTGCCTCCGGTGCACTCACGTATCTTGAATCCATGAATTGATGTGTTTCATCATGGTGAATATTGGTTTGGCAAATTTCAAGATTGGCTTTATCATGTCCTTTGTAGACATATTTGAATAGGTATTTTACACTTTGAATGGAAGCACATACCTCAACATTAATATGACACTTGTATGTTAATAGTAGGTAAGGGTTATAGGGAACAACCCAAGAATTATCAATCATCTTTGAACGGATTTGAAAGGATGATCCTTCCTTTCTTTGATAAGTAGGGTATGCATCCTTAGCTATGAGTGTTCTTGGTTGGAAATCTTTAGGAAAACCTTTCTTACACTTGCCAAGATCCATACATGGAGAATTGGGGTTGTGTTGACCACAGGGTCCATGAATCATGTGTTGCATCACAATGTCATGGAGCAGAGGGTATTCTTCTGGATCAGGGATTTCAGCCCAAACTATATTATCCACTTCAACCTCAGTTCTTAGTTTGGATTTGCTATCCAGAATGATCAAAATATGAGCGTGTGGTAGGCCACGCTTTTGGAATTCAATCACATGAACCATTGCACAAACTTTGCCAAATAATCCAGTGTTAATTTCTTTTAATAGGGCTTCCAGTTTAATTCTGAAGACACGGGCCACTAAATCAGGTCTATGTTCCACACGCTGCCATGGCTCTAAATTGTTTGTAATCTCCCTCCATTTAGGATTACAGGTCATGGTTACAAAAAGATCTGGTCGTCCAAATTTAGTCACAATAGCCATGGCATCCTGATAGCGTTGCTGCATGTTTCTGGGACTGCCTTCAAAAGAAGATGGTAAAATGACGGTCTTGCCAATGGGAATACCTTTCTCAACAGATTGTTTCAGAAGATGTTCCTGGAGTACGCAATAATCCTCCACTTTTAAATCCTTTTGATGATGACGGATAAAATTTAAGCGATTAGCCTCGATTTTCACATACGCATCCACTAAGTACTGCTGTGTTAGTTTGCCACCATTCAGGACAGGATTGAACTGATTCCGTACAGACAGCAAATAGCAGTAATACTGGAGCTGTGTAACCCGGCGTTGACTTTTCCCTTGATGCATGAGTCCCTCATGCCAGCCTTGTTCTCCATGAGGAAAAAATAAAGGATAGAGTAATGCATCTAAATTGCTGTGTAGAATACTGACTTGCTGTGTTTTTGGGGCCAAGGGGTTATTTGGATCAGGTTTCAAATTAATTAAAATGTCTCTATTGAATGGTGGCTCTCCATCAGCATTTTCAAAGACCACAGCAACTTCATTGGCAGTAGGATTGTTATAGCGTCTCGGGTCTTGGCCTCTGTCTTGTTTAATGGCCATGATAATATTTGGCATTTTTGTGCCATGTTCTACTGCCTTCTGTTCTTCTTCTAATTCAACTTGACGTAGCATTTTGTAGGCCGAAACAAAGGGATTAATATTATCCAATTGAAGAGCAATGATACTCATTAAAGTAGGATTACATTTAACATTTTCTGGAGACTGTAGCCGTTGGTCTGTAGCGCTTAGAGTATCTAAAATGTACAGTTGTGCATATGCTGGAGTTTGATCTTGAGCAGGATGGAGTGTTCCAGTGCGATGATAAATTTGCCCATGAATACGAAAGCAGTATGGTCCATGTCCAGGAGGTAGAGAAACATGGGCACCCATGGAGGCAAAAGCAAAAGAACTATTAATGCTCCTTATATTCTCCATCAAATTTTGACTGTACTCACTCTCTCCTTTCAGCAGGCGTTGGAACACGTGCGGGTATTGAGGTAATGGTACCTTTACTTTTCCCTTGTGGCAACAAAGAGTAAACTGTTGATCTGATGGTCGTTCAGCAGTAAAATGTCGAGCCTCACAATGTTCACATATTACATTCATGAAACCACAGAAATGTTCTGCAATAACATGATCCTGATCAATAAATCCCCTTTCATGTAGGAGAGGTGAATAGAATGAACGTAGAAATTTATTATGTAATCCTACATAAATGAGACGTGGAAGGGATGTAGATTCCAAACATTCAATAAATGAAGAAGTGGAATATAAATTCCGTTCTGCCTGTTGCAATATAGAAGTGGAAGAAGAAGTTTGACGTTCTTCACGACGTAATGTAGCCAAATGGGCCAAGTGGACTTGTCTAGATGTAGGAGATTCTGTATCTTGACGCATCTGTCTTGTCCTTTTAAGCCTCAAAATTTTACACTGTTTGCTGTATGGCGTCTCCTCAGCACAGTGTTTTCGTTTTGATGTGGCCTTGCGATGCAGTAAAGGCTGTTCAGTTGTAGTCAAGATAGTAGAAGAGGTGGCAGGAGTCTGAGCATCAACAAAGAGGTGGCAGCAGTCAGAGCATCAGATGAAGAGGTGGCAGCAGTCTGAGGATCAGACGAAGAGGTGGCAGCAGTCTGAGGATCAGACGAAGAGGTGGAAGCAGTCTGAGGATCAGACGGATCTCCTGCAGGCATTAACTTTTTCTGTTTGCGTCGTTGAGGCAGAGTAATTGATTTTTTGCCTAATCGTTCTGTCCTTCCTTCTAAAGACTGTATTGAAAGGGGTGTTTTCAAAGCAGACTTTTCCTTGTCCAAGGGAAGTTGTCTTTCTTCAGAACTCTCCTCCACACCCTTTTTGCGCATACGCACAGACACCTTGCGAACCTTTCCTTTTTTGATTTCCATAGAGGTAATGGGAGGTATTAAAGGCAGTTCACTTGGTAAAATGTCAGTACACGAAGAAGCTGGAGTAGCATCTGTGTCAGACGGTTCTTCAGTGACTGGAATTTTTGTTTGTTTGCATGTAGAACGCGCAGTCATGGCTCTTGTTTCCATTTGTTGGCTTGTTTTTTCAGAAGACACTCCCGAAATACGTGTATGTAAAGCGGTCTTTGCAGCATCCAACGAAAAACGTCTCAGTGGAGAAGAGAGTTTACCAAACCGTTTGAGTTTAGCAGCCTTAGCCCTATCTAACCGAATACGTCTCTCTGCAGAAGTCTCATTTGCAATACGTTTGGCGTGAGCAGCCTTAACACGATCTAAGCGAATACGTCTCCTTTCTAAGGTCTCTTCAGCAAGGCGTTTTGCCTTAGCAGCCTTATCAGTATCTAAGCGAAGACGCCTCTCTTCTGAAGTCTCCTTTGCAGTACGTTTCTCCTTAGCAGCCTTACGCAGATCTAAACGAACACGTTTCTCTTCCAAACTCTCCTGTGCAATGCGTTTAGCTTTAGCAGCCTTATCTTGATCTAACCGACGGCGTCTCTGTTCCAAAGTTTTCTCTGCACGCTTCTTCTTCGGTGTAGATGCAGCCTCCTTGGCAAGAGTGATATTTTGTGTTGGAGAGCTCATCTTAGTAAGAATAGTCAGTGAATCAAATGCAAAATGAGCTAGAGTGTGTTAGTTAAGGAAACAATGAATACTAACTGTGTAAACAGACAAAAACAATAAAACTAAAGTATGGTTTTCCAAAACCTGTTATAATGAAATGATAGACTTATTTAAAGTAACAAACAAAGATGTAATGATGTTAACTGTATGGAGTATTGAATGGCAATGAGTGTGTTAAAATTCCTTAAAAACTGCCGTGAAGGCAAAACAAATGGATGTAATGGGCCTTTCCGATACACGGTATCAAAGCAAATTTTCAACATTGTAATAAAAACGTTAATAGAAGCAGGATGACATCAATTTCTGCATAACCACCAGCAAGGTTGTTGTTTCATAAGGTGTTGAAAAAAAGCAGAGTTACGGTTAATTTCTACCAAGAACTGAAGGTTTTGGTATTATAGCAGAAGTAGTGGTTTTTATTTTTGTTGGTGGAATAGGGGAAACAGCGGCCTAAACGTGAAGTATGAAATAGCAGAATGTGACAAAGCAGGGTGAAAAAAGAAATAAGGCAACTTGCGTATGAGATATTGTAAGAGTCAGGTCAATGTAAAAAGTAACGTAAATGCGGTGATGTAGTGTAACGTTACGCAACTACAGCCCTGGTGACGGGTATGGAGAAATCGAGTTTAAAATTTAAATCTTAGGCCATGTTATAAAAGTATGTAAATGTGCATATACAATGGACGTGTGAAAGGGTACCCAGTCACTAATAGAGTGTAAAATATTATGTATGTAAAAGTAGTGAATATCCTACTGGGATGACAGAGACTTTGACATGAGCATTAATTTCAAATAGCATCATAAGCGTTGGAAAAACAGCATCTGGTGCATGTGGCGCATAGCCACAGCATAACTGCAGGACTTGCAAGCGTTTACGTGAATCCCCATACTCATTATAATCGGCATAATAGTCAGTATCTATTTATTTGCAGTAGGTGCAGCAATTTGGATTTTGCACTTGTAGCAGGTCCTGGATGGAAAAAAAAAGATGGGTGACCACGCTTTTTATGGTGGCGGGAGCTGTGGCAAGTTCCCCTATACGTACAATGGGGATTAGCGGAACGACACTGCAAGTGCAGCAGTTATGCGGTGGCAATGCAGCAAAGCAAGCGGATGCAATTCTGTCAGGACATCTAGTGCAATTTCAAATAACCGCTGATGTCAACTGGGCAGGTAGCATTACCACCAAACTGTTAAAAATAAGACAGGTAGTAGTGCAACAGAGTCATTACTAAGAAAAATAATAAAAATTGACATATAATGGGTTAACGTACTCGTAACCGTGTGATGACTGACTCCTAACTCCAAAAGAAAAAGTCAAAGAGCCTGTAAGTAGTTAATATAGCATTGGCACGCATAAAAAATACTGGACGATTAATAAAAATAAAATTAGTATTAAAGTATTTAGTAATTAAATGCCAGTAGTATACCACATAGTGACATAGACAGTGAATAGGCAAAACAATAGGAGACGTTAATGTAGCACTTACATCCTATAAAAGAGTGTGGATGTTAAAATAAATTTCAAATAGTATACAAGAGTTTAAATTGCAAATGCCCTGAGTACAGCACGTAGTAACACAGTTAGTGAATAGCAAACTGAAAGTAGGGGGTTAATGTAGCATTTCGAACCCTATAAAACATAGTGTCGGAAAACAAAATGGCAAATGGCATAGAAGAGGAAAATGTATAAATAGGCTTAGTGGACCACATACTGAGATAGCAAGGGGGGCAGAAATAGAATAGAACGGGTTAATGTACAAATTGCCTTAGAGCCCTTTCACATCAGCTCTTTAGATAAAATTGCGGTAGATGCATTGAAAAAAATGCATCTGCTGCGATAGCCACATTAACATTGCAGTTGCAGTGCGGTAGCGGTAATCCCTATAGAAACCATAAGGGGACTTGCGGCCACTGCGATTTAGCAGTTGGGTCAAGTGTTGCTACAAAAAAAAATGAACTTGGCGCACCTGCCGCAAGTATTCCTATAGTTTGTATGGGTATTCCCGCAACAGCGCAGCAAGTGCAAGGTTTAATCGGCAATCACAGCAGATGGGTATTTTTCTGGCCATGTGTGGTGAAGTTGTAAAATCACAGATGTCCAGCACATAGTGACACAGTTATTGAATAGCAAACAGAATAGAAGGGGTTAATGTATGAGTTTAAACCCTATAAAATAGTCATGGTGCAACTAAAATAGAAAAGGCATAGAAGAGGTTAATGTAAAAATGTCCTTAGTACAGCAGATAGTGAGATACGCAGTGTGGCACTAATAGAATAGAAGGGGTTACTATAAAAAAGGCCGTAGTACAGCAGATAGTGAGATAGTCAGGGTGGCACTAATAGAATAGAAGGGGTTACTATAAAAAAGGCCGTAGTACAGCAGATAGTGAGATAGGCAGTGTAGGACTAATATAATAGAAAGGGTTAATATTAAAATGGCCGTAGTACAGCACATAGTGAGATAGGCAGTGTAGCACTAATAGAATAGAAAGGGTTGATATAAAAATGGCCGTAGTACATCAGATAGTGAGATAGGCAGTGTAGCAGGAATAGAATAGAAAGGGTTCATATAAAAAAGGGCGTAGTACAGCACATAGTGAGATAGGCAGTGTAGCACTAATAGAATAGAAAGGGTTGATATAAAAATGGCCGTAGTACATCAGATAGTGAGATAGGCAGTGTAGCAGGAATAGAATAGAAAGGGTTCATATAAAAAAGGGCGTAGTACAGCACATAGTGAGATAGGCAGTGTAGCACTAATAGAATGGAAAGGGTTAATATTAAAATGGCCGTAGTACAGCAGATAGTGAGATAGGCAGTGTGGCACTAATAGAATAGAAAGGGTTAATATTAAAATGGCCGTAGTACAGCAGATAGTGAGATAGGCAGTGTAGCAGTAATAGAATAGAAAGGGTTAATATAAAAAAGGCCGTAGTACAGCACATAGTGAGATACGCAGTGTGGCACTAATAGAATAGAAAGGGTTAATATTAAAATGGCCGTAGTACAGCAGATAGTGAGATAGGCAGTGTAGGAGTAATAGAATAGAAAGGGTTACTATAAAAAAGGCCGTAGTACAGCAGATAGTGAGATACGCAGTGTAGCACTAATAGAATAGAAGGGTTTAATATTAAAATGGCCGTAGTACAGCAGATAGTGAGATAGGCAGGGTGGCACTAATAGGATATAAAGGGTTAATATTAAAATGGCCGTAGTACAGCAGATAGTGAGATAGGCAGTGTAGCACTAATAGAATAGAAGGGGTTAATATTAAAATGGCCGTAGTACAGCAGATAGTGAGATACGCAGTGTAGCACTAATAGAATAGAAGGGGTTAATAATAAAATGGCCGTAGTACAACAGATAGTGATATAGGCAGTGTAGCACTAATAGAATAGAAGGGGTTAATATAAAAAAGGCCGTAGTAGAGCAGATAGTGAGATACACAGTGTAGGAGTAATAGAATAGAAAGGGTTAATTTTAAAATGGCCGTAGTACAGCAGATAGTGAGATACGCAGTGTAGCACTAATAGAATAGAAGGGGTTAATAATAAAATGGCCGTAGTAGAGAACATAGTGAGATAGGCAGTGTGGCACTAATAGAATAGAAAGGGTTAATATAAAAAAGGCCGTAGTACAGCACATAGTGAGATAGGGAGTGTAGCACTAATAGAATAGAAAGAGTTAATATTAAAATGGGCTTAGTAGAGCAGATAGTGAGATAGGCAGTGTGGCAGTAATAGAATAGAAGGGGTTAATATTAAAATGGCCTTAGTACTGCACATAGTCAGATAGCAAATGGAGGAGAAATAGAATAGAAGGGGTTAATAAAGTATGAAAAGAAGAGGGCACTATGGATAAATGTAGCTGATATATAATTTGTAAAAACAAAGGGTTAATATAAGCATAGGCATTAGGAATATATAGTCTGATGTGAGATTGTACTGTGAAAACAGCATTTTTACTTTTTCATTGTTCACCAATTCAAATTTCCCGCTCTAAGATGGCCGACGCGAAATCTTCATTCATAAAATGGCGCTAGACTTCAGCCGCCGTGTGATTGGCCAGCGGAATCTTCATACACATGGCGCCGTGAATCCGGTTGGTCGGCGCTATTGTGTGAAGATGCCGCTGTCCAATCACAACTCAGCGGGGCGGAGCTACAAACTTCCAGCCGCCCGAACGGCATATCCGAAAATCGTACCAGGCGCTCGGCAAGAAAATTTTCGAAGTCCCCGCTGTGCGGTGACCAATCGGAATCAAAGCGCCATAAAGAACAACCAATCAGAATCGCGGCTCATTTCTCAATGGATGTCTATGGGAAGTCGACATCCAATGAGAATCGCGGCGGCAATTTTGAAAATGCACGGAACTTTCCTTGCCGAGCCCCTGGTGCGATTTTCGGACACGGCGTTCGGGAGAGTGGAAGTCTATAGCTCCGCCCCGCTGAGTTGTGATAGGACAGCGGCATCTTCAGACAATAGTGCCGACCAACCGGATTGACGGCGCCATGTGTATGAAGATTCCGCTGGCCAATCACACGGCGGCTGAAGTCTAGCGGCATTTTATGAATGAAGATTTCGCGTCGGCCATCTTAGAGCGGCGAGTTGTACGGGCGGCGCGTGAATGCATGTTCGGACACAGCGGTCTCATAGACCGCGGAGGCCGCTAGAAGCGCCGAAGTTTGCGCTTGTAGCGCAGAATTCGGCGCTTGCAGCGGCGAAGTGTCCGAACTGTGGCGCACGCTCCATGCAGCGGCGATTGGCGCTGCATGGCGCAAAATAGTAAAAGTGGTGAAAAAGAAAGATAGTAAAAAAGAGGTGAAAATAAAAGTCAGCATCAGGAATATAGGCTCTGATGGGAAAAGGTAGATTGTCCAAAGGATATCTTAGCTGATCAATCGCAGATCCCGATCCGGCGCTTGCTTCCCGACGTCCCGCACGAAGGATGGATATCTCGGCTCAAATGTTGTCGAACAGACGGTCCAGCGGTAGCTTCTCGTTGTCCTCGAAAGACCCTCACGAAGGATGGATTTCTCGGCAGAAATATAATCCAACAGATAGTCCAGCGATAGGTTCTCGTTCTCCCACAAAGAGGATTCAAAGAGGTTGAAGATTCAAAGTTCGCGCTATAAATAAGCGGGCTTATCTGATTGGAGGGCGGCAACTTCAGAAAGCTGGCGCCATGAATGTGATTGGTCGCTATGTATTTTCAAAAAAGGCGCGGCGATTGTGATTGGACGGCGCCTTCCTATGGAGATAGATAGAGAAAGTAGGCGATTTTATGGCTGGTTCTATTTGCGGGCAGACGACTCGGCTCAGAGCCATCATTCGACGGGGCCGGAAAGTGTCAATCAGCGAATCGCGGCAATAAATACCGTAATAGCAACGACTGTGTGTGTTTTTTATTTTTTTTTTTGTTGATAATTTTTTTTTATTAATTTTTTGGTATATTTTTTTATTATTTTTGAATATTTTTTTAATAATTTTTTTTTATTATTAAAATTTTTAGAAATTTTTTTGATTATTATGTTTTTGTTTTTTTTTTTTTTTTTATAATTATTTAATTTTTTTTTTTTTTTTTTAATTTTTTTTTTTTTTTTAATAATTGTTATTATTCATCAAATTTTTATAATATTTTTTTCATTATTATTTATATTTTTTTATTATTATTTTTGTATTATTTTTTAATGATTTAATTATTTATTTTTTATTATTTTTTTTTTTTTTTTTAATTTTTTTGTTTATTATTAAAATTTTTATAATTTTTGTTTAATTATTATGTTTTTTATTTTTTTATTATTATTTTTTTATTATTTTGTAATTTTTTTTTAATTATTTTTTTTATTATTTAATTTATTTATTTTTTTTAAGTTAGACGGAGACACAGTTCTCATTCAGGTCCGCCTTTTTTTAATTTTTTTATTATTATTTTTATTTAATTATTTATTATTTTTGAATGATTTATTTATTATTTTTTTATTATTTTTAAATTATTTTTTTTATTATTTAATTTATTATTATTTTTTAAGTTAGACGGAGACACAGTTCTCATTCAGGTCCGCCTTTTTTTAATTTTTTTAATATTATTTTTATTTAATTATTTATTATTTTTAAATGATTTATTTATTATTTTTTTATTACTTTTAAATTGTTTTTTTTATTATTTAATTTATTTATTTTTTTTAAGTTAGACGGAGACAGAGTTCTCATTCAGGTCCGCCTTTTTTTTTTTTTTTATTATTATTTTTATTTAATTATATATTATTTTTTAATGATTTATTTATTATTTTTTAATTGTTTTTAAATTATTTATTTTATTATTTAATGTATTTATTTTTTTAAGTCAGAGTGAGACGCAGTTCTCATTCAGGTCCGCCTTTTATTTTCCCCATTGACATACATTACCGGTGTGTCGGCGATTTTATGGCCGGCCACCTGGTTCTATTTGTCGGCCCTAAAATCGCGGACACACCGCTAATGCATGTCTATGGGCAGTGAGCTCGAATTCTGATTGGTCGGCGTTCAATCCGAAATCGGGCTGACTGACCATAGAGATGCATTAGCGGTGTGTCCGCGATTTTAGGGCCGACAAATAGAACCAGGTGGGCGGCCATAAAATCGGCGACACACCGGTAATGTATGTCAATGGGGAAAAAAAAGTCGGACCTGAATGAGAACTGCGTCTCAGTTTTGAGGGGCTCTTCTGATTGGCTGAGGGCAGTATACAGCGACCAATCAGAAGAGGGCCTCAGATCTGATTGAGGTAGAATGGGGGATTTGTCTTCCATTGTATGTTAATGAGAAGGAAGAGGACGTCGGAGGTGGAAGATCCCCGGAGCCGGACGAAGAGGCGGAGATGGCGGAAAGAAGACAGAAGACCCCCGGGGCCGGAGGAAGAGGACGCCTGGCCGGACGGAGGACTTGTGGATCGGACGGACGATCAGATGACTTGAAGGCATGTAAGTGATCGACGGGGACGTTAGCTAGGGCACGGCGGGGGTTTGAGGTGTAGGGCCTTAGGTGACAGCGGCGTTAGGTTAGGGGACTGCGGGGGCTTAGGGTGTAGGGCTTTAGCGAGAGGAGCAGGGGACAGCGGCGGGAGGTTAGGGGCGGCGGTGCCTTAGGGGATAGGCGGCGGGGCTTTAGGGGGTATCGGCGGGTCGGGGCTTAGGGTGTAGGGGTGCGGCGGTGCGGCGGTGCCTTAGGGGATAGGCGGCGGGGCTTAGGGGGTATCGGCGGGTCGGGGCCTAGGGTGTAGGGGTGCGGCGGTGCGGCGGTGCCTTAGGGGATAGGCAGCGGGGCTTAGGGGGTATCGGCGGGTCGGGGCTTAGGGTGTAGGGGTGCGGCGGTGTTAGCGAGAGCGGCGGGCATAGGTGCGGCGGGTCGGGGCTTAGGGTGTAGGGGTGCGGCGGTGTTAGCGACAGCGGCGGGCATAGATGCGGCGGGTCGGGGCTTAGGGTGTAGGGGTGCGGCGGTATTAGCGAGAGCGGCGTGCATAGGTGCGGCGGGTCGGGGCTTAGGGTGTAGGGGTGCGGCGGTGTTAGCGACAGCGGCGGACATAGATGCGGCGGGTCGGGGCTTAGGGTGTAGGGGTGCGGCGGTGTTAGCGACAGCGGCGGGCATAGATGCGGCGGGTCGGGGCTTAGGGTGTAGGGGTGCGGCGGTGTTAGCGACAGCGGCGGGCATAGATGCGGCGGGTCGGGGCTTAGGGTGTAGGGGTGCGGCGGTGTTAGCGACAGCGGCGGGCATAGATGCGGCGGGTCGGGGCTTAGGGTGTAGGGGTGCGGCGGTGTTAGCGACAGCGGCGGACATAGATGCGGCGGGTCGGGGCTTAGGGTGTAGGGGTGCGGCGGTGTTAGCGACAGCGGCGGGCACAGATGCGGCGGGTCAGGGCTTAGGGTGTAGGGGTGCGGCGGTGTTAGCGACAGCGGCGTGCATAGGTGCGGCGGGTCGGGGCTTAGGGTGTAGGGGTGCGGCGCTGTTAGCGACAGCGGCGGACATAGATGCGGCGGGTCGGGGCTTAGGGTGTAGGGGTGCGGCGGTGTTAGCGACAGCGGCGGGCACAGATGCAGCGGGTCGGGGCTTAGGGTGTAGGGGTGCGGCGGTGTTAGCGACAGCGGCGTGCATAGGTGCGGCTTGTAGGGGCTTAGGGTGTAGGGGTGCGGCGGTGTTAGCGACAGCGGCGGACATAGAAGCGGCGGGTCGGGGCTTAGGGTGTAGGGGTGCGGCGGTGTTAGCGACAGTGGCGGGCATAGATGCGGCGGGTCGGGGCTTAGGGTGTAGGGGTGCGGCGGTGTTAGCGACAGCGGCGGGAGCGTAGGAGGCGGCGGGGCTTAGAGGGTAGGGGGTTAGGTGCGACGGGGCTTAGGGTGTAGGGGAGCAGCGGCGGGGTAGTGTGTAAGAGCGGCAGGGGGCTGTAGTGTACAGCGCGATGGTATACTACAGTCCCATGGCGCTTATGGGCATGGGACTGTAGTATACTATAGCGGTGTACACTACAGGAGTATGGGCTTCTTGCGGCGGGGTAGTGTGTAAGAGCGGCAGGGGGCTGTAGTGTACAGCGCGATGGTATACTACAGTCCCATGGCGCTTATGGGCATGGGACTGTAGTATACTATAGCGGTGTACACTACAGGAGTATGGGCTTCTGTGGCTTGGTTAGTGCGGCGGGGTAGTGTGTAAGAGCGGCAGGGGGCTGTAGTGTACAGCGCGATGGTATACTACAGTCCCATGGCGCTTATGGGCATGGGACTGTAGTATACTATAGCGGTGTACACTACAGGAGTATGGGCTTCTTGCGGCGGGGTAGTGTGTAAGAGCGGCAGGGGGCTGTAGTGTACAGCGCGATGGTATACTACAGTCCCATGGCGCTTATGGGCATGGGACTGTAGTATACTATAGCGGTGTACACTACAGGAGTATGGGCTTCTGTGGCTTGGTTAGTGCGGCGGGGTAGTGTGTAAGAGCGGCAGGGGGCTGTAGTGTACAGCGCGATGGTATACTACAGTCCCATGGCGCTTATGGGCATGGGACTGTAGTATACTATAGCGGTGTACACTACAGTAGTATGGGCTTCTGTGGCTTGGTTAGTGGGTGTCAGCGACTCGCAATGCCCGCTTCGCGGGCATTGCTTCGCGAGGCTGCAAAGACTCGCAATGCCCGCTTTGCGGGCATTGCTTCGGGAGTCGCCGTGGCCGCTACGCGGCCACGGGGAGAGTCCAGGAGAAGCAGCTCGGACTCGCTAACCAAGCCACCGGAAGCAGCGCCGCTCCGACGGAAGTCGCTACGGCAATTATATAATAGATATATATATTGTGAGGCACTGACCGGGTCAGGCCCCTGCGACCGGTGTGTGCCTCCCTGGGTGCGTCCTCCATATTGACAGGTCGCACTCCATCCCGGGATTTTGTGTTGGTTCTGCTTACTGGCTTGGGTGTGATAAAAGGAAGCTGGACCACGGGGTGTGGTCTCTAGTGTGAGGGAGTGAACACAACTCCCTGAGCTTCTGACAGAGAAACATCCCTGAGCCAGGCCTGAGACATTGTAGCTGGTTTTGACGGGGTAAGTCCTTTTGGGTGAAGATGAGAAGTGGCCCCTGAAGTAAGGGGAATTCGGAATAGTGCACCGGACTATTGTTATCTACATTTTGTGGCCAAATAAACCCGTGTGCCGTGACCAGTGGTGCTGGATCCCGTGTCTTTGCCTCCCTGACGCCGCTACACCTCACATATGGTGGAGGATGCGGGCAAATGCTGACCCGGTGAGGTGTAGCATTCATTCCTGGTGAAGCCCGCGCTACTGTCGCCCTTCCTTCCGGAACCGCTGGTGAAAGTGACTGTTTCATGAGGCTAATGAGCGGCGGCTAAGTGAGAAGAGCAGCAGTCATTATAGCCGCCAGTCTCTTGCGGGGTGCCCGGCAGCGAATGTCCAGGATCCAAGCAGCTAAATTCCAGTACGAGCCCACCACCAGCATGGAGTAGGTACTCAAACACCTGGTTGAGGCTCAGCAGCAGCAGTTCCAAGCACTGCAGCAGCAGGAACAAAGACACCAGGAACAGATGGCCCTGTTGACCGAGGCTGTTCGTGCCAGACCGTGGGAACCGCCCCAAGGCCCAGGTGATGACGGCAGCGTCCAGAAAAGGGTAAGACAAGCGTTTCAAAAGATGACGCCGGGGGATGATGTGGAGGCATTCCTGGCAGTGTTTGAGCGGGTGGCCGAACGGGAGAGACTGCCGGTCGCCCAGTGTGCCGAGGTGCTGGCGCCCTATTTGACTGGTGATCCCCAAAAGGCATACATAGAGCTGTGTACCGAGGATGCCCTGGACTATGGAGCCCTGAAGGGGGAGATATTGGCCCGTACCGGGGTTAATACTTACGTGAAGGCACAACGGGTGAGCCAATGGGCCTACGAAGAAGGCAAGCCTGTGCGCTCTCAGGCCTATGACTTGCTACACCTGGTTAAGAAATGGCTGCAGCCTGAAGCCCTGAGTCCGGCCCAGATGGTAGAGCGGGTGGTGGTGGATCGCTTCGTGCGTACGCTGCCCATCCCCATACAACGGTGGGTGGGACACAGTGACCCGGGTACCCTAGACCAGGTGGTGAATGTGGTGGAGCGCCATGTGGCCACACAGGACTTGATCAGGGACACGGGGACACTGCAAACCAACCGCATGGCCGCGCCCACCACACCAGAAAGCAGGGACCCCCAATCCGGACCCCGGGTGAGCGAGCACCTGGCTCAGGCCAAGAACGGCCCTCCCCCTCCAGCAAAGCGGTGTTCCGGACCGCCGCCGTTCAGCCCCTGGTATAATGGAGGTCAACCCCGATGTAGGAGGTGTCAGGAGGTTGGACATATGATGGCACAGTGTCCCCTCAACGGGGAACCCATGGACTGTGATTACTCCCGGAGGCGGTCCATGTTCACCCACCTCGTCGGAAAAGGGCGCTCGGACCCCAGGGACACTGGGAATGTACTGTGCCGCGTTCGGCTTAATGGTCATGAAGTGACGGCTCTCCTGGACTCAGGGAGCAACGTGACCCTCGTGTGTGCCTCCTTGGTCTCCAGGACCAAACCCACCGACCGAAAGGTCAGGGTGATGAGTGTCCATGGGGATCATCGCAGGTGTCCGACGAAGCGTCTCACCTTCGCTACCCCAGCCAGGAGGGTTCAACATATCGTGGGGGTAGTAAAGGATCTCCCTTATGATGTTGTGCTGGGGAGGGATATGCCCTTGTTCCGGGTGTTGTGGAACGAGTATATGGCCCCCCCGGATGAAGGACAGACAGGGCCCAGAGCCCGAGAATCCCGCCGCCGGGATACCCGGAGGACTTAATGTGACTGATTCCCGGGTGCAGAGCCCAGTGCGCCGACTCGCCGTCCGGAGCAGTGCAGCAGTGCCGCAGGCAAACCCCGTGTTGCTCGTGGGGTCCCAGGCCTCTGTCGTTGGTACCCATCCGGGGTTTGTGGGTGCCGGGGGTTCGAACGGGTTGGTTGCTCGTGGGGTCTGGCACCGCTGGTATCCCCGGGTGCCCCTGCTTGGCTCCGCCGGTTCTCCGCGCCGTGACGCAGTCTGCACGCAGGGCCCGGGGTTATGGCCTTGTGTTCAGCCCCATACGCTTGAACATAGGGGGAAGGTGTGTGAGGCACCGACCGGGTCGGGCCCCTGTGACCGGTGTGTGCCTCCCTGGGTACGTCCTCCATATTGACAGGTCGCACTCCATCCCGGGATTTTGTGTTGGTTCTGCTTACTGGCTTGGGTGTGATAAAAGGAAGCTGGACCACGGGGTGTGGTCTCTAGTGTGAGGGAGTGAACACAACTCCATGAGCTTCTGACAGAGAAACATCCCTGAGGCAGGCCTGAGACATTGTAGCTGGTTTTGACGGGGTAAGTCCTTTTGGGTGAAGATGAGAAGCGGCCCCTAAAGTAAGGGGAATCCGGAATAGTGCACCGGACTATTGTTGTCTACGTTTTGTGGACAAATAAACCCGTGTGCCGTGACCAGTGGTGCTGGATCCCGTGTCTTTGCCTCCCTGACGCCGCTACACCTCACAATATATATACATAAGTCCCACAGCCTGCTAAACAGATGGATGCTGGAATAGTGGTAGAAGGTGGAGCCGCAAATACTGCAGGAGACCTACTGGAGGCGGTATGGATCCAAAATGCACCCTGAAAACAGTTAAATTTGGTGGTGGAAAGATCATGGTATGGGGTTACATTCAGCATGGGTGTGTGCGAAACATTTGCAAGGTGGAAGGCAATATGAATAGCCTAAGAGATATATATATATACATACTAGCTGTAGTACCCGGCTACGCCCGGGTTACTAAATAACTGCTGTTAGCTATAACAAAATAGAATTTGAATATGTCATATTAATGACCTGTAGGAAAATAGAAGCTGAGCTCTGATTGTTTGCTATAGGCAGCCTAATAAATCTCCAGCCAACAGTAAACCCTCCCCCTGGCCGGGCAGTATATGTTACCCCACACATACACATAATAGACAGCTCATGTGACTGACATCTGCCTTAATTCCCTACATGGCACATGTGTTGCACATTGGCTGTTTTTAATCAGATGTTTATGTTTGGAAAATAAAGATAGCACACATGTGAGGCGAGTTGTGTGAGGTGATTTGTGCACATCTGTGTCTGTCTGTGTGGTGTGTGTGTCCCTGGGGTGTGTATGTGTGTGTCCCTGTGGGGGGTCTGTGTGGTGTGTGTCTCTGTTGTGTGTGTCTCTTTGTGGTGTGTGTGTGTCCCTGTGGGGTGAGTGCATGTGTCCCTATAGGGTGTGTATGTGTGTGTGTCCCTGTGGGGGGGCCTGTGTGGTGTGTTGTGTGTGTATCTGTGTTGTGTGTGTCTCTTTGTGGTGTGTGTCCCTGTGGGGTGAGTGCATGTGTCCCTATAGGGTGTGTATGTGTGTGTGTCCCTGTGGGGGGGTCTGTGTGGTGTGTGTGTGTCTCTTTGTGGTGTGTGTGTCCCTGTGGGGTGAGTGCATGTGTCCCTATAGGCTGGCTATGTGTGTGTGTCCATGTGGGGGGGGTTCTGTGTGGTGTGTGTGTCTGTGTTATGTGTGTTTCTTTGTGGTGTGTGTGTGTCCCTGTGGGGTGAGTGCATGTGTCGCTGTAGAGTGTGTTTGTGTCCCCTTGGGGGTGTGTGTGTGTGTCTCTCTGTTGTTTGTATCTCATTGTGGTGTGTGTGTGTGTGTTTGTTCGGGGGCGTGGTGAGTATCCAATGTTGGGGCTGCACTTTAGAGACTATACACTTGCTGTTACTCTTTGTGTGCGTGTGGTGTGTATACATGTCCCTGTGTGTGGTGAATATCTCATGTTGGGGCCCCACCTTAGTGACTATATGCTGGTATATGCTATTAGTCTTTGGCGCTATCATTAAGCCCCTCTCATTCACAACTGTCAACTGGTAACTGTCACTTTTTCGCCATTATGTAGATAGGGGCAAAATTGTTTGGTGAACTGGAACGAACAGGGTTAAAATTTCGCCTCACAACATAACCTATGACGCTCCCGGGGTCCAGACGTGTGACTCTGCAAAATTTTGTATCTGTATCTGGCAGCTGTCAATTTTCCTCCCACACGTTTCCATTCCCTTTTTCCCCATTATGTAGATAGGGCCAAAATTGTTTGGTGAACTGGAACGCGCAGGGTTAAAATTTCGCCTCACAACATAGCCTATGACGCTCTCGGGGTCCAGATGTGTGAATGTGCAAAATTTTGCGGCTGTAGTTGTGACGGTGTAGATGCCAATCCCGGATATACACACATATATACACACATACATACACACATACACACATTCAGCTTTATATATTAGATATATCTAATATATAATCAGCCTAACTCACTTCCGTAAGTTTCGGCACTGTTTCCGTCGTCGTGTCCGTGGCTGCATCACAAAGCCTCACTCACAATGACTTTGCGAGTCTTCACTGAATAGGCTCCACTGTGAGTCAAAGCTTCACTTGCAATGTCCGGGACTCCTGACTCGCTAACAGTCTCTCTCTCTCTCCCTTATCCCACGCACAGTCTGCACCCTCTCCTCACCTCCTGGACTCCACGTACTCATCTATGGCCCCCGCAGCCCCCTGGAAGTGCAGCCTCTCCATGCCTCCTTCAGGTGGCTGCTCAGTGAGAAGGAGGAGGAGGAACGGAGGGGGAGGGGAAAGGAAGTCGGCTCCTGGGGACAACCTCTCCTTTCTGAGGTGAACGAAGGAGCTGCAGCCAGGTCACAGAGCAGTGTGTGGCACCACAGCTCCCAGCATGCCACGCCTATCTCTGTGATTAAGAGCTGTGCCTCTGGCCTCCAGCCTCCCTGTCCTCTGCCCTCCAGCCTCCCCTGTCCTCTGCCCTCCAGCCTCCCCTGTCCTTTGCCCTCCAGCCTCCCCTGTCCCCTGCCCTCCAGCCTCCGCTCTCCTCTGCCCTCCAGCCTCCGCTCTCCTCTGCCCTCCAGCCTCCGCTCTCCTCTGCCCTCCAGCCTCCGCTCTCCTCTGCCCTCCAGCCTCTGCTCTCCTCTGCCCTCCAGCCTCTGCTCTCCTCTCCCTGTCCTCTGCCCTCCAGCCTCCGCTCTCCTCTGCCTTCCAGCCTCCGCTCACCTCTCCCTCTCCTCTGCCCTCCTGCCTCTGCTCACCTCTCCCTGTCCTCTGCCCTCCAGCCTCCCCTGTCCTCTGCCCTCCAGCCTCCCCTGTCCTCTGCCCTTCAGCCTCCGCTCTCCTCTGCCCTCCAGCCTCCGCTCTCCTCTGCCCTCCAGCCTCCGCTCTCCTCTGCCCTCCAGCCTCCGCTCTCCTCTGCCCTCCAGCTTCCCCTGTCCTTTGCCCTCCAACCTCCCCTCTCCTCTTCCTGTCTTCTGCCCTCCAGCCTCCGCTCCTCTTTCCCTGTCCTCTACCCTCCAGCCTCTGCTCTCCTCTCCCTGTCCTCTGCCCTCCAGCCTCTGCCCTCCACTCTCCTCTGCCCTCCAGCCTCCGCTCTCCTCTACCTGTCCTCTGCCCTCCAGCCTTCGCTCTCCTCTCCCTGTCCTCTGCCCTCCAGCCTCCGCTCTCCTCTCCCTGTCCTCTGCACTCCACCCTCTGCCCTCCAGCCTCCTCTCTCCTCTGACCTCCAGCCTCCCCTGTCCTCTGCCCTCCAGCCTCCGCTCTCCTCTGCCCTCCAGCCTCCGCTCTCCTCTGCCCTCCAGCCTCCGCTCTCCTCTGCCCTCCAGCCTCCGCTCTCCTTTGCCCTCCAGCCTCCGCTCTCCTCTGCCCTCCAGCCTCTGCTCTCCTCTGCCCTCCAGCCTCTGCTCTCCTCTCCCTGTCCTCTGCCCTCCAGCCTCCGCTCTCCTCTGCGCTCCAGCCTCTGCTCTCCTCTGCCCTCCAGCCTCTGCTCTCCTCTCCCTGTCCTCTGCCCTCCAGCCTCCGCTCTCCTCTGCCCTCCAGCCTCCGCTCTCCTCTGCCCTCCAGCCTCCGCTCTCCTCTGCCCTCCAGCCTCCGCTCTCTTCTGCCCTCCAGCCTCCGCTCTCCTCTGCCCTCCAGCTTCCCCTGTCCTTTGCCCTCCAGCCTCCCCTCTCCCTGTCCTCTGCCCTCCAGCCTCTGCTCTCCTCTCCCTGTCCTCTGCCCTCCAGCCTTCGCTCTCCTCTGCCCTCCAGCCTCCGCTCCCTGTCCTCTGCCCTCCAGCCTCCGCTCCCTGTCCTCTGCCCTCCAGCCTCCGCTCCTTGTCCTCTGCCCTCCAGCCTCCGCTCCCTGTCCTCTGCCCTCCAGCCTCCGCTCCCTGTCCTCTGCCCTCCAGCCTCCGCTCTCCGCTCCTGTCCTCTGCCCTTCAGCCATCTAGTCTTATATAATAATGCCTAAGCCAGCTTCCGTCCATTTCTGCTCGACATGACGTCAGATCTGGACCGGACTGAAGCTGGCTTAGGCAAGTATGTAATATATTAAACACACACACAACACACACACACAACACACACATGCACACGCACACACACACACACCTATACTTGCCACCGGCCCTGCGTCCGCCGCTTGGAACCTCAGTCGACATGTCGCCGCCCCCAAACTACTGGATCCAATATGGCGTCCGGAAAGTCTCGTGATACACAGCGCAGTGGGCAGAGTGGTGAGCGCAGCGCAGTGGGCAGAGTGGTGAGCACAGCGCCGTGGGCAGAGTGGTGAGCGCAGCGCCGTGGGCAGAGTGGTGAGCGCAGCGCCGTGGGCAGAGTGGTGAGCGCAGCGCCGTGGGCAGAGTGGTGAGCGCAGCGCCGTGGGCAGAGTGGCGAGCGCAGCGCTGTGGGCAGAGTGGCGAGCGCAGCACCGTGGGCAGAGTGGCGAGCGCAGCGCCGTGGGCAGAGTGGTGAGCGCGCACACACACACACACACACACATATACACACACATACACACACACACACACACCACACACACATACACACACATACACACATATACACACATATACACACACACATATACACACACACTCCGCTATACTTACCACCAGCCCTGCGTCTTCCCCGCCTGGATCCTAAGTCGACATGTCGCCGCGCCTGGACGACTGGATCCAATATGGCGTCCGGGAAGTCTCGCGAGACTTCCCGGACGCCATATTGGATCCAGTCGTCCGGGGGCGGCGACATGCTTTGTCCAAGATGGCGTCCGGGAAGTCTCGCGAGACTTCCCGGACGCCATATTGGATCCAGTCGTCCAGGCGCGGCGACATGTCGACTTAGGATCCAGGCGGGGAAGACGCAGGGCTGGTGGTAAGTATAGCAGAGTGTGTGTGTATGTGTGTGTGTATGTGTGTGTGTATGTATGTGTGTGTGTGTGTGTGTGTGTGTGTGTATGTATGTGTGTATGTATGTGTGTGTGTATGTGTGTGCATATGTGTGTGCATGTGTGTGTGTGCATATGTGTGTGTGCATGTGTGTGTGCATGTGTGTGTATATGTGTGTGTGTGTGTGTGTGTGTGCGCTGCCCACGGCACTGCACTGCCCACTCTGCCCACGGCACTGCGCTGCCTACGGCACTGCGCTCACTACTCTGCCCACGGCACTGTGCTCACCACTCTGCCCACGGCGCTGCTCCTCTGCCCGCTCCTTCCCCATCCTCTCCTTCATATCCCCGCTGCTCCCTCCCCCTGCACCCCCCGGTGCGGTCCCCTGGTCCTCTCCCCCTTGCGGTCCCCCGTGCTTTCCCCTGTGCTCTTCCCCGTGCTCTCCCCCGTACGCTCCCCTGTACGCTGCCGTGCAGTCCCCGTCATCTCCCCTGTACCGTTCCGTCGGGTTCACCATGCTCTCCCCCGTCCCGGTGCTCCACTCTCCCCTCTCGCTGGTGGAGCCTGGACCGGTGAGAATATAAGATGTTTCTTATTTTTAACCCATGCAGTCCGGAGCACAGGAGGGGGAGAGGGGAGCACCGGGGACCGCAAGTGCATTGGGACGGGGGAGAGCATGGGGAACCCAACGGAACGGTACAGGGGAGATGAGGGGGACCATACGGAGGAGAACACAGAGGCCTGAACGGACAACCTTACGGGCGAGAGCATGGGGGCCAAATTTACCACTGTCACCGGTGTGTATTGTTCCTGCTGCATTGTCACCTCTGTGTATTGTACCAGCAGCAGTGTCACCTCTGGGTATTGTACCAGCAGCACTGTCACCTGTGTGTATTCTACCAGCAGCAGTCACCTGTGTGTATTGTACCAGCAGCACTGTCACTTGTGTGTATTGTACCAGCAGCAGCAGCAGTGTCACCTGTGTGTATTGTACCAGCAGCACTGTCACCTGTGTGTATTGTACCAGCAGCACTGTCACCTGTGTGTATTGTACCAGCAGCACTGTCACCTGTGTGTATTGTACCAGCAGCCCTGTCACCTGTCTGTATTGTTCCAGCAGCCCTGTCACCTGTGTGTATTGTACCAGCAGCACTGTCACCTGTGTGAATTGTACCAGCATCACTGTCACCTCTGTGTATTGTACCAGCAGCACTGTCACCTCTGTGTATTGTACCAGCAGCACTGTCACCTCTGTGTATTGTCCCAGCAGCACTGTCACCTCTGTCTATTGTACCAGCATCACTGTCACCTGTGTGTATTGTACCAGCAGCACTGTCACCTCTGTGTTTTGTACCAGCAGGAGCAGCCCTGTCACCTATGTGTATTGTACCAGCAGCACGCTGTATACTCGGCTAAGCACTCTACTCTGGCGAAGAGGGGGCCAGGGAACAGCAGCCAGCTGCGGCCTCGAGTCGCCCGGCCCCTCTTTCCACACCCCACTGTGGTTCCCTGGCCCCCTTCTGCCCGCACCTGCAAGCCTCTGCCCTGAACAGACTAAAGTATTGAAATGCAAGACACTACATACACTCGTAGAACAGAGATTGCCAACTGCAGTCCTCAATTGCCGCAAACAGTGCAGGCTTTCAAGGCTTTCTTAGTATTGCACAAGGTGCTGGAATCATCACCTCTGCAGGTGATGAAATAAGCACCTGTGGATTGCTAAAGAAATCCTGAAAATGTGCACTGTTTTTAGACCTTGAAGACTGTAGTGGTCCACCTCTGCCATAGAAGTCTCTGGAAGTAGCTGGGAGGCAAGAGGAATCCTCATGCCAGATTTATATTTTCTGCCCCAATATGTGCACCTAATGTTATGGAATTCAGTAGACCCCCAATCTTCTATTATAGAAAAAACAATACACTCCCTGACAGAATTTATGTCGCTTATCCATGTTATGTAAATAAAAGCTTATAACCTGACGTTAAATTCTTCCATTGGTTGTATAAATTACTCTTTTGAGAGCTGAAACCCTCCCAAATTTGGTTTAGGTTAAGAAAATAAATTGGCAACAATGCTGAAATATTGATCATTTAATGAACACAGAATGGTCGGATTTTGGCAAAGCAAGTTTTGTCGCCTGGTCATATAATGCACCCAATCCTAGTTTACATCCTCATCTGTGCTCAGTAAATGATCAGTTAATTAGGGGGTGTGTATAAAAAGAAACCCAGCACCCCAGACCTTCACTTGAACTGCAACTTGAGCTCTGACAACATGCCAAAAATCCACCCTGCCAACAAAGCCTTGATTATCAAGAGGCTGAAGACCAGATCCACTGCAGAGGTGGCTGGCACCTTTAATGTGTCTCAGCGTCAAGTACAAAGATTTAAAAAAAGATTTGAAGAGACTGGTGATGTGTTTAACAAGCCCAGGTCCAGCAGACCCCGGAAGACAACTGCTCAGGAGGAACGTTTGTTGGTTAGAAAATCCAAAGCAAACCCCTCTTCCACTGCAGCAGAGCTCCAACAGGCCTGGTCACCTCAAGTCCTTGTGTCAACTAGAACAGTTTGTAGGATTCTGTCTCGAAATGACCTCCATGGTTGAATCAGTGCCCAGAAGCCTGCACTAATCAAAAGGCAAATAAAAAACCGTGTGGCATTTGCAAAGTCCCACAGCCTGCTAAACAGGTGGATGCTGGAAAAGTGGCAGAAGGTGGATTTCTCTGATGAATCTTCAGTAGAATTACACCACAGCCGACGCAAATACTGCAGGACACCTACTGGAGCCCGTATAGATCCAAAATACACCCAGAAAACAGATAAATTTGGTGGTGGAAAGATCATGGTCTGGTTACATTCAGTATGGGTGTGTTAGAAAGATTTGCAAGGTGGAAGGTAATATCAATAGCCTAAAATATCAAGAAGTATTAGCTACCTCTTAAATTTCAAACCATAAAAGGGGTGAAATTCTGCAGTAGGATGGTGCTTCATCTCATACATCTATCTCTACAACAAAGTTCCCCCAGGCAAAAAAAAATCTAGGTGCTCAAGGACTGGCCAGCCGAGTCAACAGACATGAACATCATTGAGCATGTTTGGGGTAGGATGAAAGAGGAAGCTTGGAAGAAAAAAACAAAGAATCTAGATGAACTCTGGGAGGCATGTAAGACTGCATTCTTTGCTATTCCTGATGACTTCATTAATGAATTGTATGAATCCTTGTTGAATCGCTTGGGTGCAGTCCTTCAAGCATATGGAAGTCACAAAAAATATTAAATATGACTCTAATAGCACCACAACTTCATTCACCAATGTTATGCAACATATATTTTTATTTTAAGTTAATTATTTATTTGAATATCACATTACTTTCTGTGGGAAGACAAAACGTTTGTCTTGTCAAAATCTGACCATTCTGTGTTCATTAAATTATATTTCAGCATTGATGCCAATTTATTTTCTTAACCTAAACTACTTTAAGCAGCAAGGTAGGTTGCCCTCTGTTAAGACCTATGAAGTCTAGTCAGGTACGGCTGTGTTAAACCAATAGCATAGAAAAACTGAGAAGTTAAAACTTAACTTTTACTGGCTCTATATTAAAAAGACCTAGTTGTCTAGACCAAACAAAACAAAAAAGTGTGCATACGTGACTGTGCAAGTCAGTGTAGTGCTAAACTGAACCCCTCTTATTACTAGGGTTCACAGGTACCCAAGCTAGGTCCCGTCCAAATATCCTAGGGACGCTGGCAGGTGCCTGCTTTTTCATTTTTTTCGAGTTTCCCCTAGGATGTAGTCATCAGAACAAACAATCCCATTAGGTAAACCCAGTCACATGCATTTGTGAAAAATACAGCTTGTATACTCCTATAGGGAGCGATTTCACCCAGCTGCGTCCACCTTTTCATGTATATGTCCCCATATCTCCGGATAACCTTCTGCTAGTGTTTTCCAGGCTGCTCAGGGCTCAGTGCATGTCATATAGCCACCATGTCATCTGATACGTTCCCTCCCGGAGCAATCCAGTTACCGTATGCTTTGTTCATCCTTGCTGCCGCACTGATGATCGAAGGGTTAAATGTTAATAATAGCTGTGGGCAACATGTCTCAGCCCCCCTAGAGACATGCTATCCAATCAGGTGGGCATTTGAGGGGTTAATATGTGTGCTTATAGTAATGACGACTATTGTCGGCTTTTTCAATTTTATGAATGAAGGCGGCGACTCCTGACAGTAGAGGAGATACTGTACATAATGTACGTACAGTATGAGCCCCTGTCCTTGGCGCACCACTGTAGACCTAATGTTACAACTTTCAGGATCAAGGACAGGGGCTCATACTGTACATACATTAAGTACAGTATCTCCTCTACTGTCAGGAGCCGTTGCCTTCATTCATAAAATCGAAAAAGCTGACAATAGTCGGCATTACTATAAGCACACATATTAACCCCTCAAATGCCCACCTGAGTGGACAGCATGTCTCTGGGGGGGGGCACACCCTAGAGACATGTTGCCCACAGCTATTATTAACATTTAACCCTTTGTTCATCCGTGCGGCTGCAAGGATGAACAAAGCATACGGTAACTGGATTGCTCCGGATTACACATCCGGAGCAATGCGGTAACCGGATTGCGGTAGAACATATTTGGACAAAAAAATGTGTCTGAAGACAATTGCGGTTACCGCATCCGAATGTGGATGCGGCAACCGCAATTACCTTGCCAAATGTGACCCCAGCCTAAATCAATGCTGAAAGGTTCCAACTTTTTGTACATCCTTATTTAGATCACATACAACATGAAGTTTTATTTAACACTAGATGGCGGCCCGATTCTAAAGAATCGGGTAGTCTAGAATGCATATATAATTTATTTACTAATAGTTAGGGGAGTACGGTGAAATGAATTGTGTGTATACAAGTGGCTCAGTGGGTAGCAGAGTATACGGTGGCTCAGTGGTTAGCATTGCACGGTGGCTCAGTGGTTAGCACTGCGCAGTGGCTCAGTGGTTAGCACTGCGCAGTGGCTCAGTGGTTAGCACTGGGCGGTGACTTAGTGGTTAGCACTGGGCGGTGACTTAGTGGTTAGCACTGCGCGGTGGCTCAGTGGTTAGCACTGCGCGGTGGCTCAGTGGTTAGCAGTGAGTGCGGTGGCTCAGTGGTTAGCAGTGAGTGCGTTGGCTCAGTGGTTAGCAGTGTGTACGGTGGCTCAGTGGTTAGCAGTGAGTTCGGTGGCTCAGTGGTTAGCAGTGAGTGCGGTGAGATTGGTCAGCGCAGCGCCGTAGGCAGAGTGGTTAGTGCAGCGCCGTGGGCAGGGTGGTCAGCGCAGCGCTGTGGGCAGAGTGGTCAGCGCAGCGCCGTGGGTAGAGTGGTCAGCACACACATACACTCACATACACACACTCCGCTATACTTACCACCGACCCTGCGTCTTCCCCGCCGCCTGGATCCTGAGTCGACATGATGCCGCCCCCAGACGACTGGATCCAATATGGCGTCCGGGAAGTTTGGCGAGACTTCTTGGACGCTATATTGGATCTAGTAGTTCGGGGGCGGCGACATGTCGATTGAGGATCCAGGCGGCGGACACAGGGCCGGTGGTAAGTATAGTGGAGTGTGTGTGTGTGTGTATATGTGTATGTGTGTGTACAAAGTGAGGGAAGTGCGGACAAAGTGACAGAAGTGCCTACATAGACACATATATACACATACTGTACATTGCATATGGAGGGGTGAGAAGAGCGGAGGCTGGAGGGGTGAGGAGGGGTGAGGAGGGCGGAGGCTGGAGGGGTGAGGAGGGGTGAGGAGAGCAGAGGCTGGAGGGGTGAGGAGAGCAGAGGCTGGAGGGGTGAGGAGGGGTGAGGAGAGCGGAGGCTGGAGGGGTGAGGAGAGCGGAGGCTGGAGGGGTGAGGAGGGGTGAGGAGAGGGGAGGAAGCACCATCTCACCTCTCCCCCCTCCTACTGTCTCCCTCCCCACCCCCTTTAGACTGTGAGCCCTCGTGGACAGGATCCCCGACCCTGCTGTACCCGTATGACTAATTGTGATATGTCATCGTTTGTCGTCGTTTGCGGTCGTCCTCGACCACCTGTTTCTGTCTACCCTCCAAATTGTAAAGCGCCATGTATCCTAATGGCGCTATATAAATACCTATTAATAATAATAAATAATAAAAGGAAGGAGGGGTGAGGAGGGCAGAGGACAGGGGAGGCTGGAGGGTAGAGGACAGGGGAGGCTGGAGGGCAGAGGCTGGAGGGTAGAGGAGCGGGTGCGAGGTAGCCGGGAGCCGACTTCGGCTCCCGGCTACCTCATGCCGACGGAGCGAGCCGTGGATCTCCGTGCCAGCATATCCGTGGCTCAGCTACGGGGAGCCGTGAGCCAGCCGGGATTTGCCCGGTACCGCCGCCGCCGTAATTCTGATTGGTGGCTCACTTGCGAGCGACCCATCAGAATCAAGCCACAGCACAGCGCCGTGTTTAAAAATGTAAGAAGTAAAAAAAATAAATTGTAAAGATGGCGCCGTGTTTCGCGGCGCTCTTCTCATTGGTTGGCGCCAGGCGCGAGCGACCAATCTGAAAACCTCTACGAAACACCGCGCCATATTTGAAATCCAGCGGGAGCTTTGGATTTCAAATATGGCGCCGTGCCCCACCCCACTCTTCTCATTGGTCGCTCGCGCCTGACGGCGACCAATGAGAAGAGCGCCGGGAAATACGCCGCCATCTTTAAATTTTTTTTTTTTACTTCTTACATTGGCGCTGCGCTTTATGGTGCCATACTTCAAATACACTGAGTACAGTGTATTTTAAAGATGGCGCCATAGATCGCGGCGCTATTCTGATTGGTCGCCAAGCTGAATGCGGAGACCAATCAGAATAGCGCCGCAAGCTATGGCGCCATCTTTGAAATACACTGTACTCAGTGTATTTGAAGTATGGCGCCATAAAGCGCGGCGCTATTCTGATTGGCCTCCGCCAGCCACGAGCAACCAATCAGAATAGCGGGGCACGGAGCGGACGCGAGGTAGCCGGGAGGCGACCTCGCCTCCCAGCTACCTCGCGCCGGCGAAGCGAGAGCGAGGTAGCCGGAGCTCGGCTCCCGGCTACCTCGCGCCGGGGATCTCTGTGCCGGGCATATCCGCGGCTCAGCTCCAGGGAGCCGCGAGCCAGCTTGCGAGCAACCAATCAGATGCAAGCCGTGGCACGGCGCCATGTTTCAAAATCTAAGATTTAAAAAAAATAAATAAAAAAAAAATGTAAAGATGGCGGCGCTCTTCTCATTGGTTTCCGCTAGGCGCGAGCAACCAATGAGACGAGTGGGGCGGGGCACGGCACCATATTTGAAATCCAGCGGGAACTTTGGATTTCAAATAAGGCGCCATGCCCCGTCCCACTCTTCTCATTGGTCGCTCGCGCCTGACGGCGACCAATGAGAAGAGCGCCGGGAAACACGCCACCATCTTTAAATATTTTTTTTTTCACTTCTTAGATTTTTAAACATGGTGCTGTGCCGCGGTTTAAATCTGATTGGTCGCTCGCAAGTTGTAAACGACTAGCTGATGAATCAGCTGTGATAGTGGTGGTAAAAATCTTGTCGGCTTTTTTAAACCATCAGTTGATGCTCCAGCTGATCGTTTAAAAAGACGGCTGGCTTTTTACCACTCGGCTTTTAATGCCTGGAGGAGGCAGTGAAGGGTATAGGCTGTGTGCTCAACAGGAGGGGGCAGGAAGTGTGCTGGAATGGAGGGGTGCAGATGTGTGTTGGAGTGGAGAGGGAAGGCTGGGGGCTGAGGTGGAGGGGGCTGATTGATTAAAAAAGCTGGCCAGCTTTTTAATGCCTGGCTTTTAAATTATCACAGCTGATGCATCAGCTGATTGTTTAAAAAAGCTGACCAGCTTTTTACCGCCCGGCTTTTAGGAGGGGGCAAGCTGTGTTCGAGGGTGGAAGGAGCAGGCCAGGTGCCGCAGTGAAGGGGACAGGCTGTTTACCGGGTGGAGGAGGCAAGCAGTGTGCCAGGATGGAGGGACAGGCTGGGTGCAGGGGTGGAGGGGGCAGGGTGGAGGGGGCAGGTTGGGTGCAGCCTTGCAGGGGACAGACTTGGTCCTGAGGTGGAGGGGGCTGATCATTTAAAAAAGCCAGCCGGCTTTTAAACAATGCTGAGGGTGGGTATGATAAGAATGGGGTAACATGCTGAGGTTGGATATAGTCAGAAGGAGGTGACATACTGAGGGTGAGTATGATGAGAAGGGGGCTTAAAGGCCGGGTGGTAAAAAGCCAGCCAGCTTTTTACCACCTAGCTAGTAAACGATCACAGCCGATGCATTAGCTGATTGTTTAAAAAAGCTGGCCGGCTTTTTATCGCCCGGGCTTTTAAACAATCATGCATCTGTTTCATCCCTTTCCTCAGGCCCCCAGACTGCTTTCCAGGGTCTAGCAGATTAGTATTCACATTTCCCATTGACTTCCATTGTACTCGCTACTCATAACAAATAGGTGAGTATTAGAACCTACTCATCATGATTTCAGCGAGTCTAATGATTTCACTACTCACTCATCCCTAGTGATATCATGTAAGTGTACAGCAGAAATATACCAGAAATTCGTCTTGTATATTTTTCAATTCTGTCATGTCTTTATCTGACAATCCATCTATTTCATCTGCAGAAATGTTATTTTCCTGGGTGTAAAACCATGATTCATCCTTCATATTCACTGAATCACATTCACACCTGTATTTCTGCCTCTGTTGGTATGTTATTTTCTTTAGTGCAATATCTCTCTGTTTGATTTTATTTACAAACCCATCCATATATTCTCATTCTGTTTCTGTGTCTCCCTCTCCTGCTGTTAGCAGTACAGATGTTCATTTTAACTGAAAGCTCTTCCTGCTGTGATTCTTTGACCAGTCATCCTGTTACTCCTAACTCAGGATCACATCTGGTCCATTCTCTGTGCTCTCAAAGATATATAAATTTGGAATCACAGGTCTGGTACTATGGAGGTCTGGTGTCATATCATCTAAGTGTGATTCTTTAAGTGTACAGCAGAAATATACCAAAAATGTCCCAGAAGTGACTAGAAGTTAAGAGTTACCACTGTTTATTAAACATTCTTGCATTTCTTTCCTAACAGTTGCTCTTTCACCATGAGTACATATGCTCTTACAGTTTTTGCTCCACTAATCTTCACTCTGCTTTATTATTTCCAAACCCCAGCACCCTCTAACCAAATAATTATCTCCCCTTCCCTCATATCCCCCCACCTCCCCTCATCTGCTGACCTGCTCCTTAACCTCAGGTCTCTTCTACTAAAACTTAAAACAAGAGGGCCACTTTACTTCTCCCACCTACACTCTCATTCTCTGCTTCTTCTCACTACTGGTGATATATGTCTCAATTCTGCCCCCCAACACCAGATACTTCCCACTTACTCTCCCTCCAATCTCTCTCAAATTAAGACATACTACCACAATCTCTCACATGTGAAACCTGTGCCTCTGACCCCAACACCCCTGCTACTCTCTTTGGAGCACTTTGGAAAGCTCGCTTCATGTGCAACAAACTCCATGTGATCCATGACTACTTTACCTCCCGCAAACCTTCCTTCTTGGGCTTTACTGAGACATGGCTTAAAAACTCAGACACTGTCTCCTGTGCTGCACTAAGCAATGGCAGCCTCCACATTACCCACACTCCTCACCCTGGCAACAGACATGATGGAGTGGGTGTACTACTTGCTACCAACTGCACCTTAAACCCAATCCCACCTGTACCCAACCTAATCTTCCCTTCTTTTGAAGTTCTTTCAGTCAGTATCTACTTTCCCTCTAATCTCCAAATGAAACAACAACAGATGAGAGTGCTAATGGTGAAAGACCTGAGATACAGGGATTATACCGGGGGCTAGAGAACCCACTCACCTGTATCAGTTATGCAAACTGCCCTGCACAACAAGGGTGTGCACCTCCAGGTGAGATTTTTTACTGAGATCCACCGTAGTTACACTGCACTGAGGGCTCCCATGGTGACGGTCACATGATCGGGACCGTGTGACCAGAGTGGGCATTCCACATGAGGAACCTAAGGAAGATAGCATATGCTATCGAAATGTGTCGTGGCTTGGAGAGCTTAACACTTGATTAAAGGTTTGTGGCATATAATTCCATCTCCTTGAATTTCTGCCTCAGCGCTTCTTTAACACTGCATTACTTCTTTATTTACCAATTCACCACCTGGTTTCTTCATATCTTCTGACATTTCCATCATCATTATGAGTGAGTTCAATATCCCCACTAACATCCGCCAGTGGACAGTTTCCAAACTTCTGTCGATTAATTTATCCTTTGGACTTACTCAGTGGTCCTCCACAGCCTGTGTTCCCTATCTAATCTCACAACCTTCCCTCTCTGACTAACTGACCACTATCTACTCACTTTCTCCTACTTGCCTTCATCATCTGCCACCCATGTCCAGCAACTAGCACACCCTTGCAGAAACCTCACACATAATAATAATAATAATAATAATGTTTATTTATACAGCGACAACATATTCCGCAGTGCTTCACAATTCAGAGGTTCATATTCCAACAATCAAAAGAAACAGTTATCAGAAAATACAATGCAATACAATATAATATAATACAGAATACAATACAAAGCATAATACAATAATTAAAGCAAAGTAATGACAGCCCTGTTCGTACGAGCTTACAATCTAACAATGAGGTGGGGGTGACAAAAAGTACAAGTGCTTATTTACGATGATGGCATTGTCAACTTGAGGAGATTGTGAACAGATAGGAGCATCATAAGTGGCCACCAACCATTATTTGGGATGCATTTGAGACCGGTGGAGTGGATAGGCTATGTCTTAGGCTGCCTTCACACTTGCGTTTGTGAACGCTGCATATCTTGCGCATGCGTATACGCAGGTAAAAACGCATTTGAACGCTGAGTATTTTATCCGCATATAGATGAGCAATCCTTAATAAAAACGCTGCGTTTGCTTGCTTATGCATGCGTTTTCAGCATGCGTACGCGTTTTTCGTCCCCATGCGTTCATGGATTGTTTACCATTTTTAAACTTTCAAACATGTTTTTTTTACTAGCCATGCCCATGGGGAGTGGGTTTAAGGGCAAGGTCTAAATAGACCCTGCCCTGTGTCAAAACTCTGTCTATGCAGCTGTTCACAGAGGCAAGATGGATCTCGGCTTTGAGAGCTTCTATGCGTATCTGGATTTATCTATGAAGATGTCAGTTTCGTTTGCTATTGCTTGTGAAGAAGAATGTCGAAAAGAAAAACAGAGAAGATGTCATCGTCATCGTTTCTGGCAACACCCCATCGTGGAGCTTCGAGAGAAGCGCGGACTCTACTACTCGTTTTGTCATGAACTTCGAGAGGACCCAGAAAAGTTCTACGACTTCACCAGGATGTTTCCAGGCAGCTTTGATGATTTGGTGCGACGTGTGCAAGGATCGATCACCAGGCAGGACACACAGCTTAATCGATCCATTCCTGCAGAGGAACGTCTTTTGATGACCCTGCAGTATGTATCTTTTTAAAACCAAACACCTGTAAAATGTGTGAGTCTCATTTATTGTTTGCAAATAGCAAGATAATAATGTACTTTTTTGGACATTTTATTTTCAGATTCCTGGCGACCGGAGAGGCTTTATCTTCTCTTCATTTCCAGTTCCGGATTGGATTGTCTACGCTTTCTGGGATAGTTGAAGAGACCAGCAAGGCAATTTGTGATGACCTCCGCGAAGATTTCCTCCCTCACCCCACAACCCAACTACGGCTTGAGAAAGCAGCAAGATTTATGGACATTTGTCAATTTCCCAACTGCGTTGGAGCCGTGGACAGGAAACATGTTCGGATCCTGAAGCCGGCTGGAAGTGGATCTGAATACTTCAACTATAAAAATTTTTTTTCCTATTGTACTGATGGCGATTGCGGACACTGACTGTTGTTTTATTGCTGTAGATGTTGGCCAATTTGGACGATGTAATGACTCCAATTCTTTTAAATACTCTGACATGGGACAAAAACTTTATCGGAACAATTTCAACATTGCACCGCCACGACCACTACCAAACTGTGATGGCCCACCAATGCCTTATGTGGTTGTTGCTGATGAGGCATTTCAGATGTGTGCCAACCTTCTCAAGCCCTACTCTAGCCGTGACTTAACTCATACCAAAAGGATTTTCAATTACAGATTGACACAGGCCAGACGCACAGTGGAGTGTGCATTCGTATTGCTTGTCTCCAAATGGCGGATTCTTGGGACTACCATCAATTTAAAAACAGACACAATTGAGCAGGTTGTGAAAGCGTGCGTTGTCCTTCACAATTTTATACAAGTCAAAGAAAAACAACTCGTTGACCTAGCGTAACCTCTTTCCAGCAACTTGGAAGAATACCACGAACACAACCTGAGGACAAGCGTTGAAGTCGGCAACATGAGGGACAGGTTTGCATCCTATTTTGTTTCGGAAAATGGACGGCTAGCCTGGCAGGATGAAATGGTGTAAATATGTTTGTTTATCTTATGTTTAAGTATACAATTTTTATTACACAAGTATTATTGTACAATACGTTCAATTGGCAGTAATAAAGGTTTAGGCCCCTCATTAATATCCCTACACTAAAAGTATTAGTATACCTGTTTTGCATAATCTACTTGCTTGCTTGTTTTTGTTTAACCCTAGAAAGCATACCCATAGAAATCTACACATTCACGCACCTGGGGCCTTTTAGGCCCGTTTTCAATTATCATGGAATAACTAAAAAAAAATACTTTTCAAAGTTTATTGCAAAGTAAGGATGCATTCCCACTAGTGCTGGAGTCCGCCAGGACGGGATTCCGTAATGGATCTGACCTCCTGGTGACCCCAGCTAAGGCTGGCGGACGCATACCTGGGGCCTCGCAGGCCTGCCAGGTTACCTGTTTTCTATTTTCTGTAAAATTACTTTAGTTAGATTTTTGAAACTCTAGGTATTATTCAGGTATATAGTTGTTAGTAATTTCCAGTTGTTCATATATTTGTATGCTATAGGCATTTCGGTATAACAACCTTTTTTTGGGACTACCCCATATTCACGCACCTGGGGCCTTTTAGGCCTGTGTGCAAATAACACGGAATAACTCAAATAAAAATACTTTTCAAAATTTATTTTACAATTGCAAAGTAAGGATGCATTCCCAGTAGCGCTGGGGTCCGTCAGGAGGGGATCCGTAATGGATCTGACCTCCTGGTGACCCCAGCTAAGACTGGCAGAATGACTGTGCCATTGTAATTTTAGATGTCAGTAAACTAAAAAGAAAAAAAGAAAAAGATTACAATCAGGCTTGTGCACTGTAAACAGTATGTGATAAGACTCTTTGTTAGGGTCCCAGCACACCAAGCGATATAAAGCAGGTAAAGTGCAGCCCCCCTCCTCTTACCTTCAACAGATAACTTTCTTGTAGTGCAGTAGAAGCCTCTGGTTTTAGAGCTCAGAAAGTTTCTATTTCCAGACAAAAGAAAGCTGACTTCTTCCTCCAAAGCTCCAGCAATTAGGACAAAAAGACCTGTGATGAGGTCAGAGACACATGACTTTGTGAGGGAGCCTCCCTTCCAAGATCACATGACCATGTTGTCATGCAGAATCCACACTCTTCCCAGAGTCATAAAAGTTCTTCCCCAGCAACAATACAGACAAAAAGACTGAATATCACATGTAAACCTAGTACGGGCCTAAAAGGCCCCAGGTGCGTGAATATGGGGTAGTCCCAAAAAAAGGTTGTTATACTGAAATGTCTGTAACATAAAAATATATGAATAACTGGAAATTACTAACAACTATATACCTGAGGATTACCTAGATTTTCAAAATTCAAACTAAAGTATTTTTACAGAAAATAGAAAACAAGTAACCTGGCGGGCCTGCGAGGCCCCAGGTATGCGTTCTAGGGTTAATGTTCTTGACATCTGTATATCGTACAATGTTGTGTTGTTTTGATTGAAGGTTGTCTTCAATTAACTATTGTACAAATTCTAGTTGTTTTTGTAATCTGATTAAATTTTTAGTTTGATCCAGGATCATTATCGGACTTTAAAAATGTAGTCTAGGAACAATTTTATTTGAGCCAACGTCCTCAATTGGCAAGCTTTGTACCTTGTTTTTTTTTTTAACGTTCCTCTGAAGCAAACTTTGTTAACGTTCCTAAAAAATAAAACTTATAAAACTATTCATGTTGTCTTCCCTTCATTAATTAACTACATGTTCTTCAGATTGCAAGGTTTCGTTTATTATCCAATATGTTTGGATGTATAGAAGATATGCAACAAACAAAAAATTGAGTCGGTGGAGCATCTTGTGGGGAGGAGATGCTGCACTGGTAATGTTGTATCGCTGATACTCTGGTGCTCTCTGGGCGGTGTGACATGTCACCGCTGGCACGCTGCCTGATTCTCCATTACTGCTCAAGCGGGTATCTGTTACGGCTGCCGTTTGCCTGTGACGCGATCCATGATAACCTTTAACCTTCTGTTCTGATTTAGTGGACACTGGGACGCAATTGGTCTGAGTGTTAACCACCATCAACATCGACTTACCATGGACCACTTTAACCCATTCAGGACCCAGCCTATTTTGACCCTAAAGACCTTGGCCTTTTTTGCAATTCTGACCTTTATGAGGTTATAACTCGGGAACGCTTCAACCGATCCTAGCGATTCTGAGATTGTTTTTTCGTGACATATTGGGCTTCATGCTAGTATTAAATTTAAGTCGATAATTTTTGCGTTTATTTGTGAAAAAATTTAAAATATGGCAAAAAGTTTGAAAATTTCACAATTTTCACATTTTTTATTTTTTTTTCTGATAAACAAGAGAGATATGTGACAGAAAAAAGTTATTAAATAATATTTCCCACATGTCTACTTCACATCAGCACAATTTTGGAAAAAAAAAAATTTTTTGTTAGGACGTTATAAGGGTTCAAAGTTCATGAGCAATTTTTCATTTTTCAACCAAAATTTACAAAACCATTTTTTTTAGTGACCACATCACATTTGAAGTCCTTTTGAGGGGTGTACATGACAGAAAACACCCAAAAGTGACACCATTCCAAAAACTGCACCCCTCAAGCTACTCAAAACTACATTCAAGAAGATTATTAACCCTTCAGGTGCTTCACAGGAACTAAAGCAAAGTGGAAACAAAAAATGGATATTTTAATTTTTTTATCAAAAATGTTCTTTTAGCCTCAATTCTTTCATTTTCACATGGGCAACAGGATAAAATGGATCTTAAAATGTGTTGTGCAAATTCTCCCGAGTACATCTATACCTCATATGTGGTCATAAACCATTGTTTGGGCGCACGGCAGGGCTCAGAATGGAAGGAGCACAATTTGAATTTTGGAGCTAATTTTACATTCAAAAAGTGAAATTGCGCTCCTTCCCTTCTGACCCCTGCCGTGCGCCCAAACAGTGGTTTATGACCACATATGAGGTATCGGTGTACTCAGGAGAAATTGCCCAACAAACTTTAGGATGAATTCTATGCTGTTGCCATGTGAAAACGAAAAAAGTTAGGCTAAAAGAAAATTTTTGTGAAAAAAAAAAGTACTATTTCATTTTCACAGATCAATTTGTAAAGCACCTGGGGGTTCAATATGCTCACTACCCATCTAGATATGTTCCCTGGGGGGTCTAGTTTCCAAAATGGGGTCACTTGTGGGGGAGCTCCAATGTTTAGGCACACAGGGGCTCTCCAAACGCGACATGGTGTCCGCTAACAATTTGAATAAAAATCAGCTCAAATTGTTAGCTGTAACCATGTTGTGTTTAGTGAGCCCCTGTGTGCCTAAACATTGGGGCTCCCCCACAGGTGACCCCATTTTGTTAACTAGACCCCCCAAGGAACGTATCTAGATGCATAGTAAGCACTTTGAACCCCAAGGTGCTTCACAAATTCATCCATAAAAATGAAAAAGCACTTTTTTTTCCACAAAAATTTTCTTTTTTTCATTATTATGGATCAATTTGTGAAGCACCTGGGGGTTCAATATGCTCACTACCCATCTAGATATGTTCCTTTGGGGGTCTAGTTTCCAAAATGGGGTCACTTGTGGGGGAGCTCCAATGTGGAGACGCACAGGGCTCTCCAAACGCGACATGGTGTCCGCTAACAATTTGAGCTGATTTTCCATTCAAATTGTTAGCGGACACCATGTCACGTTTGGAGAGCCCCTGTGTGCCTAAACATTGAAACTCCTCCACAAGTGACCCCATTTTGGAAACTAGAGCCCCCAGGGAACTTATCTAGATGGGTGGTGAGCATTTTGAACCCCCATGTGCTTCACAAATTAATCCGTAAAAATGAAAAAGTACTTTTATTTCCACAAAAAATTTCTTTTTTCATTTTTACAGATTAATTTGTGAAGCACTGGGGCGTTCAAAATGCTCACCACCCATCTAGATAAGTTCCCTGGGGGGTCTAGTTTCCAAAATGGGGTCATTTGTATGGGAGCTCCAATGTTTAGGCACACAGGGGCTCTCCAAACGTGACATGGTGTCCGCTAACAATTTGAGTTGATTTTCCATTCAAATTGTTAGCGGACACCATGTCACGTTTAGAGAGCCCCTGTGTGCCTAAACATTGGAGCTCCTCCACAAGTGACCTCATTTTGGAAACTAGACCCCCCCTAGGAACTTATTTAGATGCATAGTGAGCACTTTGAACCCCCAAGTGCTTCACAAATTGATCCGTAAAAATTAAAAAGTACTTTGTTTCCACAAAAAAATTATTTTTCCATTTTTACGGATCAATTTGTGAAGCACCTGGGGGTTCAAAGTGCTCACTATGCATCTAGATACGTTCCTTTGGGGGTGTAGTTTCCAAAATGGGGTCACTTGTGGGGGAGCTCCAATGTTTAGGCACACAGGGGCTCTCCATACGCAACATGGTGTCTGCTAACAATTGGAACGGTTAGCGGACACCATGTTGCGTATGGAGAGCCGCTGTGTGACTAAACATTAGAGCTCCCCCACAAGTGACCCCATTTTGGAAACTAGACCCCCCAAGGAACGTATCTAGATGCATAGTGAGCACTTTGAACCCCCAGGTGCTTCACAAATTGATCCGTAAAAATGAAAAAATACTTTTTTTGTGGAAAAAAAAAAGTACTTTTTTATTTTTATGGATCAATTTGTGAACTACTTGGGGGTTTAAGTGCTCACTATGCATCTATGCATTCCTTGGGGGGTGCAGTTTCCAAAATGGGGTCATTTGTGGGGGAGCTCCAATGTTTAGGCACACAGGGGCTCTCCATACGCGACATGGTGTCCGCTAACAATTGGAACGGTTTGCGGACACCATGTTGCGTATGGAGAACCCCTGTGTGCCACTAGCATTGCCATCAGCACAAGGGCAACTGGAAGAGTTGGGGTACAGCACCAGAAAATGGCACCTCTAATGTGCTATTTTCTGTGGTGGCTGTGGGTTGCAATTTGCAGCGTGGGGGGCCACAACATTTGGGTCTCTCCACGATGAGGATTGCAGCCCCCCAACTGCCAAGTTGTACCTGGCTGGCATCCAAAAATAAGGCAAAGCTCCTTGTCATTTTATTGGTAGAAGAAAAAAAATGGCATGGGGCTCCGCCATATTTTTGGTCCAGCCAGGTACAACTTGGCAGCTACGGACTGCCACCAGCCCCCAGCTGCCTCGTCATACCTGGCTGGAACCAAAAATAAAGCGAAGCCTATTTTTTTTTTATTTCTAGAATTATTTCTAGAAAAAAAATGACATAGGGCTCCGCCATATTTTTGGTCCAGCCAGGTACAACTTGGCAGCTACGGACTGCCACCAGCCCCCAGCTGCCTCGTCATACCTGGCTGGAACCAAAAATACAGCGAAGCCTATTTTTTTTTTATTTCTAGAATTATGTCTAGAAAAAAAATGACATAGGGCTCCGCCATATTTTTGGTTCAGCCAGGTACAACTAGGCAGCTGGGGGCTGGAATCCTCAGCATAGAGAGGCCCAAGCGTTCTGGGCCCCCCATGCTGCGAATTGCAGCCCGCAGCCACCCCAGAAAATGGCGCATTCATTGAAGCGCCATTTTCTGGCGCTGTACCCACGCTCTTCCAGTTGCCCTGGTGCCGGTGGCAAACTAGGTAATAAAGGGGTTAATGCCAGCTTTTTATTGGCAGCTGGCACTAAGCCCGAGATTCATAATATAGGGCCAATGTTAGACCCGCCATTAGGAATCTCTAGTACGGTAAATAGTCAATAAATACACACAGAGAAAAATCTTTTTATTTGAAAAAAAAAACAGACACAATTCGGACTCCATCTTTATTATAAAAAGATCCGACGTAGTCCACAACGAAGGTCCCACGACGCTCGATCGCCTCCGACGTAGTCCACAACGAAGATCCCACGACGCTCGATCGCCACTGCTCAATCCAGAGACTGCAGCAAGGGATCAAGTGTCCTCTTCCTACAGCCTCTGGGGTCAGCGTTATGGTGCACTGTATGGCAATGATCTGTCATACAATTCACCAAGACAATGATCCCAGAGACCACAACAAGAGAACACTTGATCCCTTGTTGTAGTCTCTGGGATCAGCATCATGGTGCACGGTATGGCAATGATCTGTCATACCATGCACCCGACGCTGATCCCAGAGACTACAACAAGGGATCAAGTGTCCTCTTGTTGTAGTCTCTGGGATTAGCGTCATGGTGCACAGTATGGCAATGATCTGTCATACAGTGCACAATGACGCTGATCCCAGAGACTACAAGAGGACACTTGGTCCCTTGTTGTAGTCTCTGGGATCAGCATCATGGTGCATGGTATGGCAATGATCTGCCATTCAGTGTACCATGATGCTGATCCCAGAGACTACAACAAGAGGACATTTGATCCCTTGTTGTAGTCTCTGGGATCAGCGTCGGGTGCACGGTATGACAGATCATTGCCATATCGTGCACCATGATGCTGATCCCAGAGACTACAACAAGGGATCAAGTGTCCTCTTGTTGTAGTCTCTGGGATCAGCGTCATGGTGCACTGTATGGCAATGATCTGTCATACCGTGCACAATGACGCTGATCCCAGAGACTACAAGAGGACACTTGGTCCCTTGTTGTAGTCTATGGGATCAGGGTCCGGTGCACGGCATGACAGATCATTGCCATACCATGCACCATTACGCTGATCCCAAAAACTACAACAAGGGATCAAGTGTTCCCTTGTTGTAGTCTCTGGAGATCGTTTCCATGACGATTGGATCCTCTAAGTGCTGTGATCCCTGAGATCACAGAACTTAGAGGGTTAACACAGCCAGGGCACAGCAATCACACAGATGCTGTGCCCTGGCTGTGACACCGCTCCTCTGCACACTCATCTCAATGCTGGGAGATGACTGTGCAGAGGAGCCGACAGAAGAAGGAGGACGCCGCAGGAAGAGGACAGCGCAGAGAAGACCCGGAGCAGACCGGAGGACAGAGGCAGAAGACCGAAGGAAAGAGGGAGAACAGCGGAGGACAGAGGAGAAGAAAGAAGACAGGTGAGGAAGAAGAGGGAGCGGGAAGAGGAGACCGGGCGGAGGTGATCACCGCAGGCAGCGGTGGTCACAGGAGGCATGGGGAGGGATCGCAGGGCAGGGGAGACCACAGGGGGGGAGATCACCCACAGGGGGGAGCCCACAGGGGGGAGATCGGAGGGCAGGGGGCACATTGGCGGCCCGGGGCAGAGCGGAGGGCCAGGGAACGACGGCGGCAGAGGAGGGAGGGAACTCATCGGCCACACCGCCCCCACATTTGATTGGAGAGAGACACTCTCCAATCAGATCTGAGGGGGGGTGACAAAGGGCCCCTTGTCCAGCCAATGCCTGATTCTGTCCAGCATCAGGCATTGACTGTATTGTAACATCTCACCAAGTTTCATTGGTGAGATATTACAATTACTCGATTGGCAGTTTCACTTTCACTTCACTGCCAATCGGAGCGGTCCTAGACCCGGGGGGGCTAAGCCACCCCCCTAGGGTATAGTGCAGGTCCTTCCGTACCTCCGGCTCTATTAACCCCTTAGTGACCGCGGTTAATAGAGCCGCAGGACGGGAAACTGGCGAGGACGCAGCATATGCGTCCAAGGTCGGGAACGAACTTGTTTTGAGGACGCATATGCTGCGTCCTGGGTCAGGAAGGGGTTAAACTAAAGCCTCAGCCGGAACAGCTCCCCGCTTGTGCATTAAGGCTTCTGTCACATTTGCGGATTATTTTTGTAAACCTGATCCGGGTTTGAGCTGTCAAATAGTTCAACAACGGAGCGTAAAAACGTACCTACCCATAGGAGTCCATTTGGGTAAGCGTATTGCTTTATAAGCAATACGTTTAAAGCCTCCGGATCTGAAGTCTGCGCAAAAAATCATGAAGGCTGCAGTTTTCAGAGCCGTTCTGTGACCTGCAAGGCAGTTACCACATTTCTCAGTATGTGTAATTCTGAGCAATACGCTCCAACGTTCATTTTTTAACATCCCTGATGTGGCATGGATGAACAAACTGTTAACTGCTTAATAAAACATTTTTGATTAATATTAGTTGTGGGCAACATGTCTGTAGGGAGTGCCCACCACCACTAGACATATGATTGCCACCACTGTGGGCATGTCAGGGGTTAAAAAGCCATTTACATTAATCCGGCTATTGTCGGATTTTGACAATTTTATCAATGAAGCCGCGGCTCCCCTGACATTTGCGCATATACTGTACGTAATGTACGTATAGTATATGCTGCTGTCCAGGGTCCGGAAGGCATTTACATTACATGTATGGGCAGCGCAAGGCCATAGATGTAATGTAAATGCCTACAGGACCTCGGACAGCGGCATTTACTATACGTACAGTATGTGCGCGACTGTCAGGGAAGCCACGGCTGCATTGATACAATTGTCCAAATACTACAATGCATGTCAATTACTGTAAATGGTTTCCTTTTTACGTTATACACAGCTGATTTTCAGTATAAATCAGACCTTTGTCACCTTCAGAAGTACTCTGATGACTCAGTGATAGTGGGAGGTATTGAGAGAGGCCAGGGGGAGGAGGAATACAGAAGGGTGGTCTCGGACTTTGTTGACTGGTGCCAGGCTAACCATTTAGAACTCAACGTAAAGAAAACCAGGGAGTTGGTGTTGAGTTATGGAAGGTGCAGGAAGGATTGCTTACCTATCACTATTGATGGTCAGGATGTGGAGATGGTGGAGAATTTCAAATATTTGGGGGTTCACCTGGACAGCAAGCTTGAATGGAGGTGCCATATGGAGAAGGTTTGCAAGAAAGGGATGAGTAGACTTTACTTCCTAAGGAAATTAAGGTCGTTTAATGTGTGTAGCAAAATGCTTGAAATGTTCTACCAATCTATTGTGGCGAGTGCAATCTTTGCTGCAATAATATGCTGGGGTAGTAGTGTGCGCACAGCTGACGCTAATAAGCTGAATAAACTTATCAAGAGGGCTGGTGCGGCGGTGGGTCTACAACTTAGGACTTTCGAGGAGGTATTAGAGGATAGAATTAATAAGAAATGCAAGGCTATAATGAGCAACAATACACACCGGCTCTCTGAACTGTTTGCGAAGCAGAAGAGCACATTCAGCAAGCGTCTAATCCAACTAAGGTGTAAAAAGGAAAGATACAGAAAATCGTTTGTTCCGACAGCTGTGGGGATGTTTAACAAATGTATAAGTGTAAAGCATCCCAAGACTATGTGAAGTTCTATGTGTATGGGGGGAATAGGTGAGGTACATGTACCAGTCTACCCGCATCTGCTGTCCATATAGACTTATTTTGTAAAGTGTGAAATGTTCTTGATCTTTGTTCTGCTGCTGTAATACTGTAATTTCCTCCGGGATCAATAAAGTTCTTATCTTATCTTATCTTATCAACCCATGTCATGCCCATAGGAGTGGGCAACATGTCTCTAGTGGTGGTTGGGCACCCCCTACAGAAATGTTGCCCAGAAACAATGTTATGTAATGTTTTATTAAACATACATTGTACATCGCTGCTGACGCCGGGAAGAACCAACAATACGTTAACCACATTGGTCCGGATTACACATTCATAGCAATCCCGTTCCCAGATAGCGTTTTTCTGATTACATTGTCCCAAAAACGTGTGTGAAGCCAATTGAGTTCACCACATCCGGATCTGCATGAGCTGAACGCAATTAGCTGGCCAAATGTGACACCAGCCTAATTAAAAGTTTTTTAGTGCTGCGCGGTTCAGCGGAGGAGGGTGACCCCGGCCCCTGTAACTCACTGGATGTGTGTTGGATTGGTGTCCTCCAAGGGGGAGTATAATGGTGGCTGATGGATCTCTGCCTCTTTCGTGTGTGGGGCCGGTATGACACTGCCACTCTACTGTTAACCTTATGTTGGTGTTTCGCTTTTGCGTCAGGCTGGTTAACTGTCTATCAGGCAGAGTCACAAACGACACCTCAAAATGTTTAAGAACACACTAAACAGTGGGTTACTAACCATAGCCCTGTGATTCATCACCCTCTTTTTTGTCGACCACTTCAGAGTTGTTTTTACCCTAGACGGACGTTGTGTACATTAAAAGGCAACCCCATGACCACAACAATTCAGAGTCTTTATGTGACTGTAAACTTTGACGACCACTCTTTAGCTGTACGTCCTTTTTTGGGGTTTGTTTTTGTGTGTACCTTGTCTACATAGACAACCAATAAAAGCATAGTCTGTACGTTTCATGTACGTTAATAAAAATAAAAAGATTTGTAAAGTTATTTTTCTTACTCAACCCTTGTAAAATATTTCATACTATATATGAATATCAAAAGTGAGTGAACACCTTAAATAAAACAATAACCGCACTATGAAAGTTATCATTTAAAAAAAAAAAACTTTCAAACTGTATACATATTCATTAGAGTTACCATATGATCAATACTGTACTATGTAATGTTTACAGTCAAGAAATCAAACAATTTGTGATAAACCAAAATATTTTTATTGACACAATCATCAAACTTTTCAAATGACATGAAAACATTTTGTATGATAAACATGGCAACATATTTTACAATGGTGTGTAAGTCTTTGCGCTCACGCTCCTCATGTTGGTGTTGGTTCTGGTGTTGGGTACTTGTACATGTTCGTCAACAACATTTGGTGAAATAGTGTGATGAGGACTTGGACCATGAACACCAAAGCTAGAGTCCAGCTGTGGGAGTGGACTGAATGTAGGAGAGCCAACATTTTGCAATCTAAAAAAGTACATACAGTAGGAGTTGAGGTAAGACTATCATTTGACGATAGACCAAGATTATCCAAGAAACCAGAGGGGACATTTGAAGGTAAAGATACGTTGGATAAAAGAGAGATATTGGAAAGGAACAGACAGAGCAGGAGGTGTAGAGACATGAAGTAATGAGACATTAGCTGGTGAAGTGGAGGGTGGTAAGAGTGGTGCAGATTTCTTAATTTTTTTGGAGCGACCAACTTTTTTGACAGATACTGCACCTTGAACAGGCTGTGCTGAGGGGTCAATATTTGTTTGTGAATAAACATTCTTATCTGATGCACTGGTTTTGACAGTTCGCTTGCACTTCACTTTTAAAGTTTTCAATGGCGTGCTGCTTTCTGGTCCTTGTGTTTCCTGTGTCCAATCTTTAATTTTGGTCTTCTTTGCTAGCGTTGTACTACCGCCATAAGTGACAGAAGGGACAGCTGTTGATGCTGGAGTACATGTTGCCGTTGACAATGTGTGGGTGGATTTGTCAAAGATACCATGCAGTACAGAGGAAGCTGAACTGAACGCTGCACGTGATTCTTGTAGGGAAGTTTCTGAACTGATAGTAGCCTGAGGCAGCTGCGATGACAAAATGTTTAGCGCTGTGTAGCTTGGTACCTCAGGTACAATGTCCATTGGTGGTGGTGGCGGCAAGTTGGTGTGTGTTGGCAAACTTGTTCCTTGTTGTGGTTATGATGCAGTTTGCCACTGAAGCTGCGTTGGGGTAGATTTGGAGACTTGAACATTATTCCTTGGCTGGTTGTAGAAACCGTGTTGCTGGGTCCGGCAAGGAAGCTGTTGTAGCTGTTGCTGATGCTGCTGTTGTTTTTGTTGCTGATGCTGGACTGCCAGTCTAAAATCACCCTGACACGCAGTCATGACATCAATCTGGAACTCAGGTGATAAGGTATCCATCACGCACTTTTCAATACAAGAAAAAAAATGTTGTGTTGGTCTTGTTAGGCCGGCTTCCAGGCGGTCGAGTCGGCTGTTAACTTCGCTGAAAAAAGTATTCATATTCTGAAACCCTTTTTCAACAATGTTACCAAGGTGACTCAAACTGTCCTGAAAGTACGAGCTTAAGTGCAAAAACTCAGGCATGACTGTCCTATCACATGCCCCCTGTCGCTGGTGTGAAGTACCCACCAAAGTAGGACTGGAGGCATGGGATAGGGGATAGCTTAGAGTGGCGGCAACCTGAGTTCCACATTGTGCCAAGTCAGGCGTTGCTTCCTCTATTGTACCGGTCTTGGGAGAGAGTTCGGTAGCGCTCCCAAATCCTTGGGACGGTATGGACGCTGCTGCGGGTTCAGCATTGCTGCTCCAAGTCCTGTAGGTATACAAAAAAAAAAATTGTCACCAGGTATAACTTAAAATTTTATGTCATTTTTTTTTTCTTTTTCAGGTTTTTTGAAAAACAGTAATTGTATTTTACATTTCATTACAATTTCTAACACTATGGTAATTTACATTAAATGGAGCAAAAAGCAACATTCAATTAAACTAATACATACTTACACTCGATGCCCGACAGTTGGCCGCAGGAAAGAAAGTTGATTATGATAAATGTAATGTTTCAAGGTCCGCTCAGCTCCGCTCCGAACTTTCTGATCCTCCCGAAGATCCTTGTTGTATCGATCTATCATCGAGCGCCACCGAACTCTCAACCTCTTGAGAGTACAGGGGGCCAGACAAACAAGAGATAGTCAATTATCAAAACTAAATGTTTAATGCAACCTTTTTTTTATTTTTATTTTTTTGTTTAAAAATAAAAGAAGCATTATAAAACTTACCAAAGAACCTTCTGTCTTTTGTAGTTGCACTTTCTCAGCGTGGCATCATCAATTGTCCAATTTCATCCCACAGCCTTTGTAAAACTGCGTTATCCGAAAGCTTACAGTCTTGTGTGTCCCATATAGCAACTCATTCGTATATGAGGCGTATGAACTTGTCAATATCGATACATGGTTTGGATCTTGTTCCTGTATGATCCTATATTTAAAAAAATACAATGTTTAAAAATGCACATGCTTGTGTTTATGATAACCAACAAAGTATACCTAAAAACACAAACTTACCTTTGGTCTTTTGGCCTTCTCCAAATCATCGTGAAGACTCTCGGATGATTCTTGGTCTGTATCTTCTTCACCTTCAGCGGAGGAGTACTGGTCCAAAAATAAAAATAATCCATAAAGAACTGTATTCACCAAACTTGCCATAAAATTTGATATTATAAAAGTGTACTATATCCTGACATGGTCACTTTCTTGGCCAAGCTGTTCATGGGGCAGGTATTCACTTCCATCTGACATTTTTTATCGGTGAGCAGAAACCAAAAAAAGGCAGCAGCAGAAGACAGCACCAAAAAACTATGCCAAGAACAACTGTGATCACCAGTAACCAGCAACAGAAACGGCTGCAGCAATGCAGAGTACCAGACTTGGCGGAGCACCTTGATAAACGGGCAAAGGAGACAAAAAAAACAAAAGGCTATGCATTAGACCTAAAAGGAGGTTAACAACTATGCAAAATAAATGGTTATAAATATAGATATGACAGTTTGCAATTGCACAGAGTAGCGTCACTTTGACACTCTGGGGCCCTCAGCATGCTAGGGTGAGACTACTATGTGCAATAGCCATGGATACAGTTTACCTTCTACTAGAGGGAAAAAAAACATTTCAACAACAGTGTCACAACTTACCACAGAGAACAACAGCCAAGCACAAGATCAACAGGAACCAGCAACACAGACTACAGCAGCCAAACAACTGACGAGGTGATAGGCTGACAGTATGATGACATCACTGTATTTGAACATGAATTTTTCAATTTAATAAACAAAAATCACAACAACAAGTGTATAGTATTGCCACAGCCCAAAAAAATGCATTGGCATATCTGATACAATCCAAAATGTTCCACTACACAGTACAGCCTACAAAGCAAAACAATGACAATTGTGCAGAGACTACAGGCTCCCAAGATAACAACACAAACAGCAGTGACACAATATAGATTATTTTTTGTCGGTTTTTGAACCAAAAATTCAACACAATATTTTGACACCAACAAGTGTCACATTGATAAAAAAGTAGATAAAAGGGGCAGGTGAAGAATACACACCAGGCAGTTCAAATTAGCCCCCCCAAAAATGACTTTATAAAAAAATAATGCACTTTATACTTTACCAAGACAGCAGGGACAGCAGCAAGGTGACATCCACTTGGCACAGACGCAGGGAGACCGAGATCGAGGGAGACCGAGATCCAGGGAGACTGAGATCCAGGGAGATCGAGATCCAGGGAGACTGAGATCCAGTAGTCAGAGATCCAGGGAGACCGAGATCCAGTAGTCAGAGATCCAGTAGTCAGAGATCCAGGAGGCACAAGTCCATCATGGAGATCAACAGAGTTCACCATGGAATGGACAGATCCACTTTTTATAGACTGTTTGTGGGCTGGGATATGGGCGGACAATGGGAGGAACTGCAATTCTGTTTTCTGGGCTTGCGCAATCACTGGTACACATGTGTATCAAACGCAGACATCTGCAAGACCTTGCGTACACTTGCGTACCCATAGACAATAATGTGTTGTTTATGTGCAAGCTTACGCATGCGGATGGTTGCAGATTTTTTGAGAGCCAAAAAATGCAACATGTTGCGTTCGATGGGCGCGGAAATTTGATTCGCAGGTATGCAAACGCAGACGTACGCATGCAAACGCATGTCATTGCGGACGAATGCGTACTCCATTATAAAGATACGTCCGCAATACGCATGTGGATTTAGATTTTCAAATTCGCAACATGCGTAGCGCTTGCAAACGCAAGTGTGAAGGCACCCTAAGTGAATTTGACTAGGGATCATGATAGGCCACCCTAAAAAGATGTGTTTTTAGGGATCGCCTGAAACTATGCAAGTTGATGATAGACCTAATTTTTTGGGGTAGAGCATTCGAGAGAATTGGTGAAGCTCAGGAGAAGTCTTGGAGCCGGGAATGGGAGGTTCGGATTAATGCAGAAGTGAGTCTAAAGTCACTTCCAGAATGGGTGGGGTGATAAACAGAGATGAGGGTAGAGAGGTAGACTGGTGCTGCACTGAGAAAAGCTGTGTGGGTGAGAACAAGCTGTTTGAATTGGATCCTATAGTGTATGGGCAGCCAGTGTAATGACTGGCATAGAGCGGAAGCATCTGAGTAACAGTTAGATAGGTGATCCTGGCTGCTGCATTAAGGATGGACTAGAGAGGGGAGAGTCTAATGCAGGGGAGGCCAATTAAAAGAGAATTACAATAGTCAAGGCGGGAGTGAATCAGGGCCACAGTGAGGGTTTTTGTGGCTTCCAAGTTGAGAAAGGGGCGAATTCTAGAGATGTTCTTCAGGTGCAAGTGGCAAGAGTGGGCGAGAGATTGTATATATGAGGTGAAGCAAAGATTAGAGTCAAACATAACACCCAGACAGCGAGCCTGTTGCCTAGGTGTTATTGTGGTGTCGCACACTGAGAGAGAAATGTTAGATTTAGGGAGGTTAGTCGAGGGCTGGAGCAGAAGTTTAGTTTTGGAAAGTTGAGTTTCAGATAGAGAGCAGACATGATATTAGAAACTGCGGTTATACAGTTATTGGGGTTCTTTATAAGAGCAGGAGTAAGCTTAGGGGAAGAAGTGTATAGTTGTGTGTCATTAGCATAAAGATGGTACTGAAAGCCAAATCTGCTGATGGTCTGTCCAATTGGGGCCATGTAGAGAGAGAAGAGAAGAGGTCCAAGGACTGAATCCTCAGGGACCCCAAAAGTGAGAGGAGGAGGGAAGGAAATGGAGCCAGCAAATAATACACTGAAAGAGCAGTCAGAAAGATAGGAAGAGAGCAAGGAGGGAGGCTTGTTCTTGATGCTGATGGAGTGTAGCATGGAGAGCAGGAGATGGTGGTCAACAGTGTCAAAGGCTGCTGAGAGATGAAGAAGAATAAGCAGAGAGTGGTCACCATTACATTTTGCTGTCAGAAGTTCATTGGTTACTTTGGTGAGGGCAGTTTCTGTAGAATGTAGGGGGCGGAAACCAGACTGTAATGGATCTAGAAGAGAGTGAGTGGAGAGGTAATGGGTGAGGTGGGAGTAGGCCAGGTGCTCCAGGAGTTTAGAGATGAAGGGGGAGATTGAAGACTGGTTTGCAGTTGTTTGTGCAGGATGGGTCAAGAGACATTTTCTTTAATAATGGAGTAAATATAGAGTGTTTGTAGGAGGAGGGGGAGATGCCAGAAGAGATGGAGAGAATAAAGGTTTTGGTTAGGTGAGAGGTGATCACCTGAGAGAGAGACTGGAGTAGGTATGAAGGGATGGGTCAGTGGTGCATGTGATGGGACGAGAGGAAGAAAAGAGCCTGGAGACTTCTTCTTCTTCTGTGACTGGGTTGAATGTGGAGAGTGAGCTAGAGGAAAGGTAGGGGTAACAGCAATTTAAGGTTGGGAGTTGATTTCCTGATGGATGTTTTCTATTTTATTATTGAAGTAAGAAGCCAGATCATCAGCACAGAGGTCAGTGATAGGAGCCTGCACTTTAGGACTGAGGAGAGAATGAAAGGTGTCAACAAGTTTCAGACATTCACACACTCTCTGACTCTATCTTATCTCTGTCCTCTATATCTTCACTCTAAGACATGGACAGCACTACTGTTTTTTACAATGCCACCCTCACATCAGCTATTGACATGGTCACACCTCTCGTGCATGGCAAAGTTCAACAAATCTATAGACAGCCGTGAGACAATAACCTCACCAAAAAGCTTCAGCAAGTTTCCATGGTTGTGGACCTGCGTTGGAAGAAAACACACCTACAAGATGACTTCACAGCATTCAAACAAGCAAAACTCACACTGAAATCAGCCCTCACCTCTGCTAAACAAACTTACTTCACAACTCTCAAATCCTTTTTATTCTATAACCCCAAAAATCTGTTCAGCACTTTTAACTCTCTTCTCCGCCCAACATTGCCTCCTCTGACATCCCACATTTCTGCTGAGGACTTTGCCTCACACTTCAAACAAGAAGTCTGACCAAACAAGGCAAGCCTTCATTGTTACAACACCCAAACACTCTGTATAGCAGACCTTGGCCTGTCCCTCATGACCTCCCTCTTCAACATCACTGAAAGAGAGCCATCTCATATCTTCTCCAAATTACACCTCACCACTTGTGCACTTGACTCTATTCTATCCTACCTACTCCCCAACCTCACCACCGTGCTTTTCACAGCCCTACCCCACCCGTTCAACCTATTGCTAACCTCTGGTACCTTTCCTTCTGCTTTCAAACTTGTCACAATAATGTATACTGCACGTGACTCACCGTGGCCGGGTCTTCACGACGCAGGCAATGCTTCTCCTGCCACGATTCCGCGCCTGCGGCTGTGGGGCCCGGTGGTCCAGATCAAAGGGGGGTGAACAGATAAGGGGTTAATTATTCTTGTCGTGACGCCACCTGCGGGAATCCGGTGATTTCACCGGCGCTGCTTGGGCCTCCGGGAGATGCATGGCAGCAAGATGGGACGCTCCTCACAGGACGAGCGGGAGTCCCGGGGGCCAGGAGCTGTCTCTGATGGAATATGGCAGCTGTTGCAGTACTGCGGGTTAGATCCAGGAATAATGCGCTGACACACACAAAGTCTTTTATGTACCTTTACTGGTGGCAACGGGTACACTCGGACCGGGTGATGAGGCTGACACTCCTGGAGTTTCCACAGCAAGCAGTGTGTAGGCTTCCTTCTCTGTTTGTCTGGTGGGGTCGGGTGGATGTGGAATCCTGCCGGACCGGGTTATACGCTCAGTGGAACGTGATTCACCTGGGTTAACTGCACTGAGGCCACTATGAAAGGGGTTAGGTGCAATTGCTTCTCCTTCCCTGGGCTCTCATCGGTAGGTGCTTCAGGTGTACAGGGGCTAGACTCCCTGGTGTTAGTGCTGGGTTCTCTGTGGTGTACGTGGTAGTTCACACAGCTCGGTTCCAGTAACCGGATTATTGGGAGAGTTAGGGTAATTCTGCTGTTCCTGAGAGGTGCTTTCCTCCTGTCCTTTGACCCCAATTGAAAGGGTCTCTCACTTGCTGGGTGTGCTGGTTTGGGCCTAGTGTGGCACCAGAACCAGCGACTGCACACTTCCTGCAGCTCTCTTAGCGTCTGCACACTCTGGTGTTTCTCCCTCCAGGACTCTATTTATAGGGGGCACTAGCTTAAGGTCACCAGTGGAGCTTCCCCTAGAGGTCTGGGGTGAAACAGGTGTTAAAAGGTGTTGTGTTTGTTGTGAGTGCTGCTTGCTGTTTCCACTCCATTTGTGTACCAAGGGTTCTGTGGTGCCCCAACCAAGGTGCCCGGGTGCTACATTCCCCCTTAGTTAACTTCAGTTCTCCCAGACTGAGCAAAAAGTTTTCTTTACAACTTAACATAAACATTTTATAAACATTTAATAACCGGTATTTACAAAGTCTTAAGGAAAAATACAAAAATCACTGAAAAAGAAGGGAAAAACGGGAAAAATATGAAAAGTAGTCCATACAGCACTAGTCCATTTGCCGCAGGCTGGAAATAGCAAGTTTTTGGTCACACAAGTCCTGTGACAATTGTTCAAGTTTATGAAAAGGGAAAAAGGGTAAAGTCCAGCAGTAAAGTCTCTGATGGCTTGAACACATACACGGGTATACATGGTAAACTTTATATATTCCCTATAGGTGTCTCTGCTTGGGAGGCCGGGTCTAACCTTCTTACCCTACCAGGCACTTTCTGTCCCCAACTTAATTTACTTGGGACAGAGCCCAGTTGCTCCACCCTCCTGTACACTACTTTTTACAGTTTTTGAACACGGGTATTATTTACATTTGCTAACAGGTAATATTATTCCACTACATTTTAAACCCATTCTCCATATTTGCTTGGGGGTTGTCCTAATGTACTACGTGTGGATCTGCTTTGTGTGGGTGTTTCAAAAGCTGTGTCTGTATTGTACAAACTGGTTGTTGGTCTGTTGCTCCTACGTGTTTCTGTAATACCATATTAAGTACGTAGTCTATCTACTGGACTATCCTCTGTTAAAGGTGGTAGTGTAGGTAATTGTCTATGCTGTCTTTGTCTTACTGTGCGACTAGCAGGTTCACCGATTACAGGAATCTCAGGTTCCAAGATAACAGGCTGCATCTCTTGCACTTGAACTTGTTCTTGTTGAACTGGTTGTATAGGAATTGGTTGATTTTCTACAGGTTTGGTAGAATGAAATAACTGGTATGATGAATGCACCTTTGCATTGTGGCCAGTCGGCTGGTAAAGCTCCAATTTCTGTATGGACGAGATTTTCTCTAGGTTTTTCAACTGTAGTTACTGCAGGGTAACTGGTTACTTGTGATATTAACTGTTCTGGACATTTCTTCAAATGGTCTCTTGATACAGTTGTAAAGGTGTTTCCTTGGTCTTTGCTGATAACACAAGTTTTGGAATTGTCATACTGAGATGGCATAATTGTGTAGGGTTCTGATTCCCAATTGTCATCCAATTTGTTGGTTTTCCTCTTTCTTTTTAGCACTAATTCACCTGCTGCTAGAGGCTCTGCTGAGGCATGCTTGTTAAAGTCTTGTTCTTGTTTGGTTCTGCTGATGTTCAGGTTCCTTTCAACACTCTCTTGTACTTTCTGGTACTGTTCTTGGCGTTGATTTATCCAATCTTCATCAGAAGATCTGGTGTTTGTTCAATGGTACCCATCTGTAAGTCAACTGGTAATTTACCTGGTCTTGCTCGCATTAAGTAAGCAGGTGTGTAGTTAGTTGAACTAACAGGTATGTGGTTGTAAATGTCCACAAGGTCTGGGACTTTTTCAGGCCATTGATTTCTCTCTTCGATTGGCAAGGTTTTGAGCATGTCAATTACAATGTGGTTCATTTTCTCACATAAACTGTTGGTTTGGGGATGATATGGTATGGTTCGGATCTTCTTACACCCATATAGCCGTAGAAATTCTTGAAACAGAGCTGAATCGAAAGCTGGCCGTTGGTCAGTCAAGACTTGGTCTGGGTACCCATGGGGGCGACAGAATTAACTCTGGAAGACTTTGGCCGCTACCTCTGCAGTTAAGTCCTTAACTGGAACTACTACCAGAAACCTTGAATAGTGATCAACAATGGTGAGAGCGTAAGTGTACCCGGATCGACTTGGGGTTAACTTTACGTGGTTGAGAGCAACTATTTCAAGGGGTTTCTTGGTAAAAATTGGCTGCAACGGAGCTTTCTGAGTCAGATGGTCTTTCCTTCGAAGGTGACATGGTCCACAGTTTTTACACCATTTATCAATTGAGCCTCGCATACCGACTCAGTAGAACCGATCTTTCAGGAGTCTCTCCTGCTTCTTCCATCCGAAGTGTCCTGCATTGTCATGGTAGGCTTCGAGGATCATTTGAACTTCAGTCTTGGGAACCACGATCTGCCAGATGAGTTTGTGCGTTCTGGATTCAGATACCTTCTGCATAGTTTACCTTGGTAGACAAGAAGCTTCCGCTTCTCTTTCCATAGGCGTTTAGCATTTTGGGAGGCATCAGGGTCCATGCTGGCGTGCTCTTGAGTTATCAGCTCTCTTACTAAGCTGACATCTGGATCGTTAGCTTGAACCTCCTTCCAGTCATGGTGAGGTAAAGGGTTCACGGTCCTCTCTACTCATCTCTGGCTCGCCTGGTGACATGTCGCCGTACCCGTACAATGGAAAGCAGGTAGTTCTATCTCCTCCAGGTCATCTATGTCTTCTCCCTCTTCAGGAAGGTTAGGCATTCTGAACAGGGCATCAGCATTGCCGTTTTTATGACTTGCCCGGTATTTTACAGTGAAATCATAGTTTGAGAGTCTTGCTACCCAACGTTGCGCTAGGGCTCCCAGACCAGGGCCAGGAACTCTAGCTTGAAGGAGCTGTAGTTCTCCGGGTTCCTTTCCGTGGGACAGAGCTTTCTGCTGGCGTAGGCTATCACCTTTTCCTTCCCTTGCTGACGTTGAGATAGGACGGCTCCTAAGCCTTCATTGCTTGCATGAGTGTACAATAAAAACGGGAGATTGTAATCAGGGTAGGTTAGGATCTCTTCTCCAGTCAAAGCGTCTTTGAGCTTTTGGAAGGATTGTTCCTGTTCTGGTCCCCAGTGGAACGGGGGTCCCCTGATCTTGCCGTTTTTGGATTGACTTACTAAGAGATCTTGCATGGGTGCTGCTCTCTTGGTATAGCCTTTGATGAACCGTCGGTAGTACCCGACCAGTCCTAGAAAGCGACGTACCTCTTTGTGAGTAGTTGGTGCTGGCCAGTTCTTGATGACTGTTACCTTGTCCGGGTCAGGTGCTACGCCTTCTGCACTAACCACATGTCCTGGGTATTGGACCTTTGGTTTCAGCAGGTGACACTTGGACGGCTTCAATTACATCCCATACTTGGACAGTAACTCAAACACTTCACTCAGGTGCTGTAGGTGATCTTCATAGGTCTGGGAGAATAGAATGACATCATCAAGGTATAACAGCACAGTCTCAAAGTTCTTGTGGCTCAAACAACACTCCATCAGTCTCTGAAATGTTCCTGGGGCATTGCACAACCCGCATGGCATACTGTTGAACTCGCAGAGCCCCATGGGGGTCGTGAAGGCTGTCTTCTCACGATCCTCTTCTGCAACATAGACCTGCCAGTACCCACTAGTAAGATCTTATGTGGAGAAGTAGTTGGCAGATTTGACTGCAGCTAGTGACTCCTCAATGCGGGGTAACGGGTAAGCATCCTTGTGTGTGACTTTAATTGATTTGTCTGTAGTCTACGCACATCCTCATACTACCATCTTTCTTTTTAACCAGGACCAGTGGTGCTGCCCAGGGACTACAGCTATCCCTAATGACCCCTGCATTTTTCATGTCCTGAAGCATCTCTTTTGCTTTTTGATAGTGTGTGGGCGGTATAGGCCTGTACCTTTCTTTGATAGGTGCATGGTTGCCTGTGGGGATATGGTGTTGTACCCCTTTAATCCTCCCAAAGTCAAGTGGGTGTTTGCTGAACACTTGCTCGCACTCCTGAACTACCCGGTAAACTCCATTTTTCTGATGAGAGGGTGTGTTGTCAGTTCCTACACTGAGCTCCTGACACCATTTCTCTAACTGATCTTTGGAGTGAGGGGGTTCGTCAATTACTGTTTGGGAAGAGGATTTTACATCAATTATAGCATTGTGTTCAACCTGGTACAATTTTGCGACAGTTGCATATCTTGGCAGTCTGACTTCGTCATCACCATAATTTAATATGCGTACGGGGAACCTCTCTTTTCTCACATCGACCAACCCTCTGGCTGTCAAGAGCGTAGGACTACTATCAGACATTACAGGTTCTACTACAGCTTGGTAGTCCTGCCATCTGAGGCCTATGGCTGCTCGACACCAGATCATCATTTCACTTCTGGGTGGTACCACAATTGGAATCGGATCTGTTACCCGTACTCTGTCAATTTCACCATTTGACATTTTTACCTGTGGTTGATATACCATAGCTCGGATCTGCTTTTGGATAGCCCTCCTTTCTCTTGGTTTACCAGCATCAGCACTCTGTTGGAGTAAGAACAACACTTCATCGAGACATTTAACCATGACATTAGTACCCAGTATTACATGTGGATCTCTCTCGTATGGTCTGTCCTGAACCACTATGATACCCTGGTTCTTCAGTTGTACCCTCCCCACCTTTACTGTAGCTTCCCATTGTCCCTCTACTGGAACTATCATACCATTAGTGGCTTCAATGTTCAGATCAGGGTGCGGGGGTTCCAGCTTAACATCTGGCCAGAACCGATTGTAAAGGATACTCGGGATGGTGGTCACCTGGGATCCAGTGTCTATCAGGGCTGAGGTAGCCATGCCATCGATGATGATTGATAAGTACGGACAGTCTCCTACGTACTTATATTCCCAATTGGTTGGGCCTGGACGGTCTACTCCTGGGGCTGACCCTTCTCGCCCAGGGGTTGCTCGTTTAAAGGACTGGATTGGTAAGTGCGTCCTTCTTTGTCGCTCTTTTGACTGACGCGGCGTCTATCAGGGCTGTGGTGATCAGCAGGTTTTCCTCGCGGCGGCTGTGTCTTTCTCTTCATCCACGGGACGTCGTGGGGGCTGTCATCAAACTGGATCTTGTCCGAGGACATTGCTTCTGTCTTGGGTCTTATCCCAGCTTGTAGCTTGGCCATGTCCTTCATCAGCTGCTCTACATTGGCACCACAGTTGTTCAAACCGGTCAGGTGTTACAGTCTGTGCGCTGGACTGAACCGTAGGGATTGAAGACGCTGCTGCCGGCACGGAAGGGGTGTTGGTATACTGCGGCTGTGAGGTTAAATCAGGGAGTGTAGGGAACTGCTGTCCCCGCACTGTTAAGTCTCTTAAAGTGTCAAACTCCAGGATTCTGCAGGGCCCAAAAGCTTGCCTGTTTCTAATCATTAGGTAGTCTAGGTCCCACAACAAACTGTCCAATTAACGCTTTGTTCTCATCTCTAACACTATCAGGGTCGACTTGTTTTAGCAGTCTCAGTGCTTCTTGTAAGCGCAGTGAATAGTCCAGGACACTCTCCTGTGCCCCTTGTGTACAATGATAAAGCATTAGTCTCAACTCCGCCTCGGTATGATGTTCAAAAACCCGGTTTAACTTAGCAAATATCTGCTCCACAGACTCCTGAGCTTCTATAGACCAGTTTTAGCTCTGCAGGTCTGCGGCATCTGTTAACTGTCCCATTATAACTGAAGCGCTCTGCTTACCGGTCATGGCGTACATGTCCAGCGCCAGGCATATCTTCCGTTGGAACTTATCCAGGGTACCGGGTTTTCCGCTGTACTTTGGTAACCAGGCCACATTCGGGACGTACGGCAGAGATATCGGTATAATCGGAGCAGGTTGTTGCGGCATACCGCCGAAGGGTGGTTGACTTGCCGGGGGTACGTTTGATGGCCCCGGTGGATCAACCGGTGGGTTTACTTGCGGGGTTCCCGCGTCACCGGAATCCGAGTCGCTCATCCTCACTCCCCCTTAGTTAAGCGCGGCCAGTCCTTTCGATTTCAAACGGAAGTTGTCGGCCTCGCGGTGAGGAGTGAGGCACCACGGGAGTTTCTGGTTCCTGCTGCGTCAGGCGGAAGTTGTCAGAGCGTGGGGCGGGGCCTATATTCGCGCCCTTTGCACAGTAACGCCCCTTCTTTTCCCGCCTTCCGCGCACCAATGGCGGTTCAAATATACAGTTTGGTAATCACAGTCATTAAAATAGCACACAATACCCATTGGGAAACAGGCCTGCTCGTATCTTGTTTGTGATGCCAAATTCTAACTCACCGTGGCCGGGTCTTCACGTCGCAGGCAATCCTTCTCCTGTCACGGTTCCGCGCCTGCGGCTGTGGGGCCCGGTGGTCCAGATCAAAGGGGTTGGCTGAACAGATAAGGGGTTAATTATTCTTGTCGTGACGCCACCTGCGGGAATCCGGTGATTTCACCGGCGCTGCTTGGGCCTCCGGGGGATGTATGGCAGCAAGATGGGATGCTCCCCACAGGACGAGCGGGAGTTCCTGGGGCGAGGAGCTGTCTCTGATGGAATATGGCAGCTGTTGAAGTACTACAGGTTAGATCCAGGAATAATGCGCTGACACACACGAAGTCTTTTAGGTACCTTTACTGGTGGCAACGGGTACACTCGGACCAGGTGATGAGGTTGACTCTCCTGGAGTTTCCACAGCAAGCAGTGTGTAGGCTTCCTTCTATGTTTGTCTGGTGGGGTCGAGTGGATGTGGAATCCTGCCGGACCGGGTTATACGCTCAGTGGAACGCGATTTACCTGGGTTAACTGCACTGAGGGCACTATGAAAGGGGTGAGGTGCAATTGCTTCTCCTTCCCTGGGCTCTCATCGGTAGGTGCTTCAGGTGTACAGGGGCTAGACTACCTGGTCTTAGTGCCGGGTTCTCTGTGGTGTACGTGGTAGTTCCCACAGCTCGGTTCCAGTAACCGGATTATTGGGAGAGTTGGGGTAACTCTGCTGTCCCTGAGAGGTGCTTTCCTCCTGTGCTTTGACCCCAATTGCAAGGGTCTCTCACTTGCTGGGTGTGCTGGTTTGGGCCTAGTGTGGCTCCAGAACCAGTGACTGCACACTTCCTGCAGCTCTCCTAGCATCTGCACACTCTGGTATTTCTCCCTCCAGGACCCTATTTATAGGGGGAACTGGCTTAAGGTCACCAGTGGAGCTCCCCCTAGAGGCCTGGGGTGAAACAGGTGTTAAAAGGTGTTGTTTTTGTTGTGAGTGCTGCTTGCTGTTTCCACTCCATTTGTCTACCAAGGGTTCTGTGGTGCCCCAACCAAGGTGCCAGGGTGCTACACACGGACTTTAATGACAGCCACATTGCATCACTGCAACACCCCCTCCTCCCATCATAGGACCCACATCATTGCCCACACTTGACACCACTGACTTTATCAGCAGCAACCCTGTGTCCTGTAATCCCGCTCCACTGATCACGGTAAGTGATAATCAGATTATAAAGTGCACTTTAGGATTATAAAATGGACCCCCTTTTTAACATGTAAAAATTATTTTTTTAACTTTTTTACTTCCTCTAAAATTGGGGTGCATCTTATAATCAGCTGTGTTTTATAATCTTCAAAATGTGGTATGTGTCTGCAAGCTATAGATGAGTAATGTTCCAACAAAACAAACATAACTCTCACACTCTGGTTTATATAAATGTGGGGATCTACATATTCAATCTGTATTAATTCAGTGAAAACAAAGACTTTTCAAAGCAAGAATACACAAATATTCCAAATTTACTTTTTTTATTAATATGTGTACCACATATATCATGTATAGCATGTACTTAATGCAATCCTATGTACTTCAATTGTACAACTACGAAACTCAAAACTACAATAGCAAAGCATATTGTTGACATAAGAAATAAAAAGATTGTTAATCCATTAGGAACCGCTAAAACGTTTTCTGAAATCCAAAAGTAATTTGAATTGATTTAAGTTTTTCGAGTGTGTAAGTCTCAAATAGGGGGATGCTTGGAAAAAGGCGATGTGGATCATGAAACTGAATACAAGAAGCATAGGATTGAATTACTGAAATGATCTTATGTTTATCTATTATGGTCCCTTTACACGCGGCCACAGGAAGGTAGAAACCGGCAGGCATCGGACACAATTATGCCTGTTGCCTTGAAAAGACCACGATGTGGCGGCGTGTAATTCAGGACTTTCCTTCCTGTGTCTTCCCTGAAGGAAGGAAAGTCCTGAATTACACGCCGCCACATCGTGTTCTTTTCAAGGCAACAGGCACAATTGTGTCCGATGCCTGCCGGTTTCTACCTTCCTGTGGCCGTGTGTAAAGGGACCATTAACCCTAGAACGCATACCCATAGAAATCTACACATTCACGCACCTGGGGCCTTTTAGGCCTGTTTACAATTATCATGGAATAACTCAAAAAAAATACTTTTCAAAGTTTATTGCAAAGTAAGGATGCATTCCCAGTAGCGCTATGGTCTGCCAGGATCTGACCTCCTGGTGACCCCAGTTAAGGCTGGCGGAATCCTGCCATTCCGGCAGCCTTAGCTGGAGTTACCAGGAGGTCAGAGCCATTATGCATCCCCTTCTGGCGAACCCCAGCGCTACTGGGAACACAGCCTAAGATGTGTATATTTCAAAACAGAATTATGTGCATAAAACAACAAAAAAGTAATTAAACGGGCACGCCAAATATAGGCATTCTATATACAATTTTTTTATGAAAACATTTTTTGGTTGTAGCAAACTTGGTGCAGGAATATTTATTTGTAACTTTACATATTCCCCCGACAATTCTCGCATATTACTTTTTCGGCTGAATGTTCTTTGCATACATTTTGTCCACAAGTAGAACAGAAACGCTCCGATTTTCTTTCCTTCTTTGCTGGACAAATATAGCAGTGGTTTCTTTTTTTTTCTCTTTGCTCTGGATGTTCCAGAAAGCGTATTCCACATCGGATCATTGCCTCTGTAGTTTGCCTTGATAAGCATATCATGCTGCTTCTCTCCATCATAGTGTAAACCTATTACAGGCCTAAAAGGCCCCAGGTGCGTGAATATGGGATCCCAAAAAAAGGTTGTTGTTATACCAAAATGTCTGTAACATAAAAATATATGAATAACTGGAAATTACTAACAACTATATACCTGAGGATTACCTAGATTTTCAAAATTCAAACTAAAGTACTTTTACAGAAAATAGAAAACAAGTAACCTGGCAGGCCTGCGAGGCCCCAGGTATGCGTTCTAGGGTTAAGGTTTAAAATAAGTGTGTAGTTTGTTTCTATTGTTATTGAGAAAAAACATCTAATATCCTAGTTAGAGATAAATATAAATTTATCTATAAACAGATGTTTGTAATGAATGGTAATTAATTAATTACATAATGTCTTTGGGAGGTGAGGTTCACCATATCTTTTTAATGAGGATTACTATGTTGGATGACAGTTATAATTTATGGTGGGTTTACACGCTCCAACGTCGGTCCAATATTGGATCCAACGGCGCTGGATCGCGCTTTTTGTGCCCTGTTTTTCCCGAATCGCATCGGCGGTTTACACGTTGCGATATTGGGAAACAACGTCTCTACGATGTGTACGCCCCCCGACCCAGGAACGACCAATTAACATGGGAGTGAATGGGTGACGTTGTACTGTCACACGGGACAATCCGGCTCCAACCGGCAACCGATATCGGGACATTGAATAGCACGCTCATTCGACCCCCGATATCGGTTTGCCATCGTTCCTGCATCGTATTGGACGTTCACACTGTACAACGCACGAACGATATCGGGTCCAACGCACGAACCACGTGACTTTTGGTCGGAGTTGGAAGCCGATATCGCAACGTGTAAACCCACCATTAGATTCGTAGGGTCGAAACATGTCAACAGTTGTACCCTGTATATGATGACCTGTTTTATGGATTAACCTTTTTTTATATGGACACACAATTTGAAGTATCCTAGATTTATCCTTAATAACATATTGTGGATTCCAATATCCTTTCAAAATGTAGCTCTCTGAGACTGTAGCACCAAACTTACCAAGTTCTTTCAATGAGGCAGTACCTGAATGCTTTAGAATTGTTCAACCCTATTATTAACACCTTACTGACAAAAGCAATATTTTTGCGCTTTTGTTATTTCATCATCTTCTTCTTACAAGAGCTATAACGCTTTTATTGTTCAGTTAATATAGCCATATGGGGACTTCTTTTTTTGTGGGACAAGTTGTACTTTTGATATAGAAAAGAGTCCAGCAGCACTCCGGTCCTTATTTACTATACTGTAGATGCATAAGCAAAGCAGGGAGAGCTGCAGGATGTGTATGGGACCACAGCTTGAAGCACCACAAGGTACAAAACAGGATGTTGTCCCATACACACCTTGCATCTCTTCCTGCTTTGCTTATGCACCTACAGTATAGTAAATAGGACCGGAGTGTGTGCTGCTGGACTCTTTTCTATATTGGATACAACTGCTTCTACTTAAAGCTGGCACCCGTTAAAGCTGGATGTGGTTTATGGAGCTCTGGGATAGATCCGTGATTCCTTCCTGCAGAAGTCTGTAAATAGTGCTGGAGTTTTCTCCTTTTTTTTATCAAGCTGTACTTTTGAATGACTCCACTCTATAATATAAGCTGTCACTCTTAGATCAACTCTCCCTGAACTGAATTAGTGTAAAGTGAATCGAATCCCTGTACCTTATATAAGACCTGAGGATGTGATGCAGATGCCAGACTGGGACGCCAGTAGCCAATTTGACTACCTCAATAACATGTATGCAAAGCAATCCTCACATGCTGATCTGCTTTTTTCTTGGTTAAATATATCATTATTGAAGTTTTAAAGATTTAAATAAAGCAAACATTGAAACAATTGTTAAGCATTTCCAACAAGTAGACCAGATGAGGAGAAGGCTAATCTTGAAGCAATTGGGAAATCTATGACACCCATCTTACATGTAAGATCGCGCCCACTTCAGTAAGCCCTTCCTACACACAATAGATGAAATCCTCCTCTCAGTATAAAAGGAAAGAGAGGAGGGGCCCTTGGTTCACACAAGAACTCAGGGCAACTGGTTTAGCATGTTACAAAATGTCACCAGTATATTAGTGAGAACCCTTGACCGTCCAGGGGGAGAAGGGAAGAAAGAAGATGAGGCAACTGTTGAGGAAGAATAAGGGAGAAACGAAAGAAAGAAAACCAGGAGCAAAAAAAGAAAGCACAGGGCATCATATGGTGTCGAGAAATGTATGACCTGCTTAAGGGATCGGGCCCGTGAACACCTCCTTCAGGCAAACAAGTCCCTGAAGTTAGGGGCATCTCTAAATAGAATCCATTCAGTCCAGGTGAGCGTATATTCATGTTGGGTCTGAGAGAGTTCAGCGGAAATCTCTTCAAAGCTCCGTAACGTTTCCATTTCCGAAAACCATTCCAAAATAGAAGGAGATTCCTTTTCTCTCCAGTGTCAGGGGATCACATTACGGTGAGGCAAAAATGTAGAACATCCTTCTTCTGGTTCCTTCATGAGCCAGGGAGCAGAGAGAGCAAAGCCAATTCAGGTGTGCCATCCAGGTATCTGCCCGTGACTAAATTGTAGTTACGGAACACTTTCAACGAAAACTCTCCGATCAAGGGGCAGCCCCACCAGACATGCAACATTGTACCGATCTTAGTGCCACATCTCCAGCAAAGGGGCGAGGTGGCCTGAGAAAACCTGTGCAACCTGTCCGGGGTGATATACCATCTGTAGCGTATCTTATACCACTTTTCCAGTGCCTCGCATGAGCCAGATGATCTACGAGCCATTTGGAAGCACTTCTCCCACTCGTTTTCTGAGATCAATCTACCAAGCTCCCTTTCCCAAGCCCTCCGCCGATAGCCATGGGCATCAGCATCAACTGCCTTAGATAAAATACAATGTACGGCAGATATCCCTCTAAGGGGTGCCGTGTCAGCTGCGAATACCTCTTCCATGGGGGTCAAATTCATGTTAGAACCCCTTTGAAATGTGTGATTACTCAAAAAGGACCTCAGTTAAAAATATTCCCGCCATTTCAATTTTCCATCCGATGAAGCGGTTTGTAGGGTACTGAACTGATCTGCTTTTTTAACAGCCTCAAAACACGTGTGGTGGAGATTTGAGAATGGTGCTCAATCACCCACTATACTTGATGAGTAACAAGGGTGCCTGAGCAAACAGTTGTGAGCATGCTCACTCATCATTATTAGTAACATGTGACCAAATGCTGAGTTATACAAGCAGACAGGCAGCCAGCATACCTAGAACAGTGTTACCCAACTACAGTCCTCAAGAGCCACATACAGTGCATGTTTTCAGGATTTTCTTAGAATTTCAAAGATTATAATTTAATTGCATACAGCAGATTATAATAACCTATGCTATATTAAGGATATTTTGAAAGCTCACACTGTTGATGGTTCTTGTGGACTGGAGTTTGGGCACAGTGAGGCTAGGGTCACACTTGCATTGTGACCCTAGCTTAACGGATTGCGCTTAAAACGTAGAACTTTTCCCTGGAACAATTAGAGAAAAGTATAATAGAAACGTACACCACTTCTGCAATTATACCCATTTCTGGTCTTGGCTTACAAGTACTCAACATGTGCACATGTTTGTAATTTTACTTTTCCTATTTTTGTAAGCATTCTTACTTTGACGTATTTTCTTTGACACCTACCTTCAGAGGGAAACATGACCTCATTATCTTTGAATAATTTTGCTGCAATACACTAATATAAATAAGTGACTTCAATTCAATTCACTTATTTGTAAGGAAATCCCACGTCTAATAATTTATATCATTATATTTTTCTCATGCGAAAATGCAGTGTCTATGACATCTGGCTGTTTTTAAAATGATTAGTTCATTTTCCAGCCATTTGTAAAATATATTATTACAAAGAAAATGTGTTAGAGTGGCACTAGAGGGCGATCCACCAGTCACATGCTATACACCAATAATGAAAAGGAGGAAAGAACCAGAAAGCATGTACAAATGACCGGGATCAGAGAAACAGACCAATAATTCAAAAAATTTTTTGTAAATCTTTATTGACAATAATACAGAGAAATATGAGCAAAAAACAAAAACAGAATAAAAACACTTAAAATGTGTGATGGGAAACCACCAACACAGCAATAACTATGGCCCCAGATGTCATCAGAATAGCTGTATCATGAGACCCAAACATGGGTTTAAATATTTGATTAGGACCTGCTGGTGACTAGACTCACAGGAAGGCAAACCTGCTGACATGAAAGAATGAACAAAACAAGAGATTCCAGGACAATATAGGTGGCATTGATCAAAAAACAAGAAAATCATGAATAGCAATCATCAAACCCAGTTGAAAGATGATGCAGCTCAGCTAATATTGAATCAGAATATATTGCACCAATGTACAAAACAGTGAGATGCGACTCATAGACTCCTGTGATAAAGTATAGTACAGGGACCTAATGTCCCTTATGGAGTAACAAGAATGAAAGTCACAAATGCTATAATGTCAGTCCTGCCTAGGAGCTAATTAAGGACAAAGTTCTGAGCTCAAAAATACAGGTCTAGGAGAGCACACCATAAACTGGAATGGTCAGTTCAGTTAATGCTGAGGCATCAAAAATCAATCACCTGTGAGCAGGGTGAGAAAACATGAAGGATAAACAAAAGTCAGGACAATGCAATACCAGTGCCTGGAAAAGGAATCAAAAATAAGTTATAGTCACCATAGCAGGTCAGGAGACCAGGGCACATAGCAGCAGGGACCGACGCGTATCGCCGCTCTAACACAACGGCTTCATCCTCGGGAAGTAATATATTATTAAAATAATAATTAACAAAATTAAATGCTTATATTAGTTCTAAGCATTCATCACAACAATTTACCCAACACTAACATCTGCAAGGTGAAGTTTTATGGAATTTCCATTATTTTCTGCCATCTGCTACTACAAACAAAGGCTAATTATAATTAAACTATTCTTAACAGCAAAATGATCCTTAAAGAGCATGTAAATATTTATTCATTAAATCATATTTGCCAGCCAAAAATGGATAGTACAATGTCAAACACGAATATGGAATTACAGTCAGTGCAATGGAATTTATTTACTTGTCCCTGACCTGAACTTTGTTGTATATGAAAATGTAAGTGTTGTCCACTGTTTCACTGCTTAGAAATGTACGTAAAGGCTTGATATATTAGTGGACTTTAGTACTTCCTAAATTCAGTGATATCTTTATCTCCTTTCTAACAGAATATTGTAGATGGTACAAAATGTAAAGTTGCGGTTTTTGCTGATGATACATAATTATGTTGGTTACTTAAACCTCTCTAAGATTTTGAATGAAGGGCTTCAAAAGCTATATTTTATATTGAGGTTTACATTTAATGTTTATAAGTGCAAAGCGTGCATCTTATTTACAGTAACGGTATAGCTGGGCATATATAAAATACAATTGATATTGCAAATCAATCAAACGTAATGGGAATCAGTCACTAGGCTCTTGCTACCTCATCTGAGAGCAGCATAATGTAGGAAAAGAAGCTCTGATTCCGATGATATATCACTTGGTTTATTGGGTGTAGCAGATGTAAGATATTCAGAGTTTCTAGCATGAACATTGATCTGCTTTTTGAAGGAGGAATTGTGGTCAGACCAGGGCTCATGTGCTGTGTAGTCTGGCCAGTAATTTGCTCTTGGTAATTAAACTTTAACCCCTTCATGACCCGGGAATTCAGGATTTCAAAAGTGCTGTTTATTATTTTCCATAACTTAACTTATATGTCATCTTTCATTATTTTCGACTCTGTCTCAATGCTTTTTCCTTCTTCTTTTTCCTTCTGTCATTCTCTTTCTCAAGAGGTCTCAGGATTCAGTCAGGTTTAGGATCCAAAACAAGTGGTGTCCATGGGTGCAATTCCACTACCCCACAAGAACTGCAGACATCCCATTTTCAGAAGCATATGTCGGGAATCTCTGCACTCCTTCAAAGATAATATGCCTGGCGTCTAGTTTCGATGTATGAGTCCAAGGTCATCTTTAGAATGCAGGACCTTCCTTGATTCAGGTGTCTTGTTATAAATGTAAGCAACATGCAGGTAACAGCCCTTATTCAGCATTGTATGCAACAAATCTAACACAATTCTCCTACTAACCCTCAAGGCCACGTCACACGTAACTATATCGTTGGCGATATCATTCAAAAGTCACGTGTTCTGTGACGCTTGAACGATGTGGAAATGACATCGTTGCCTGTGACACTACAAACGATGAACGATCAGTCGGCTGATCGTTCATCCTTTGATTTGAGGACAGGACCTCAAATCTATCGTTGGACGCCAGGTGGACACGCAGCATCGCTGCGTGTGACACCGGGAGACGACCGATAAGCCAGCTCCCAGCGCCTCTCTACAAGCGCTGGGAGCTGGTCTCCAAGGTAAACTACGGGTAACTAGGCAGCACACGCTGCCTAGATACCTGCAGTTTACCTTGGAGACCAGCCTGCTCCCGCTTACCACAGCCTGGCAGTGGGAGCAAGACATTGTGGAAACAATATTTAAATCATTTCCACGATGTCTTTGGACCATTGATCGCTGGTGAGTCTGCCTATGTGACAGCTCACCAGCGATCTGAACTATTTTGTTAGCAATCGCGCGTGCATGTGATTGCTAACAAAATCGTTCATCAGACTGATGCGTGTGACGGCACCTTCAGAGCAGGGGAGGATCTATAAGCTCCAGGTCATCTTTAGATGGCAGGACCTTCCTGCTTCACACTGCTGCTATTAACAGACATAAAATAGACTTAAAACAAAAAATATATGCCCTGTAGTAAGTAAATAAATAGAAATGCAAGTAAAAAGCACAGATTACTTAATTGAAACCATTTTGATCAAAAGAACATGAAAGCCAACCCAACGCAAAAGGTGTACAAAATTAGGATGTTCATCAACACTGTTTACTTACCTTGCTAGTAACTAACCAGCAGGCTTCAAAAAAGGCAGGCGACAGAGCAAGACCTGGTTTACAGTTGGCACTCCAGCATTGTAGGCAATGTAGTAACTATTTCATAAAACATATCTTATAGTTATATAATAAAAAATACATTTTTTGTTTATATGCACTGCTTTATATTATCTTAAGGTTTGGCTGTGCATAAAGCCTAAAAGAATCTATTAGCCTATACCAAAATGAAGGAAGTTAAGATTTTACCATGATTATCATTAAATTCACAAATTCTTTACACGTAAGTAGTTTAGACCTATGCTTTGATAATTGTATAGAGATCCTGATGTAATCCTCGTGAAGACATTACATTGTTAGATACTAAAATATATGGCACCAAATCTAGTGTTAAAAGACAATTTTTACATATACTTAAAAAAAGTGGGAAAAAAAAGAACCAAATGTCTCAGGTTTTTTGTATTTAATAGGAATATGTAACAGTAGTGTCTTTTGTATCCTTTTCTCTTCATGATAAATATAGAGCCACTGGTAGCATTTTTAATTAGATTATCAGAGCAAATCCAAACACTGATGGTTTTCAATGACGGGATGTGGGTGAAAAGGTGGCTCTTGATGCCAATGACACTTCTACTTCTAGCAAAGGCTTTGTCTACCTAGTCAGGGCAATCCCCATAATTGAAAGATCTGAACATTGTTCTGGTCTATTAACTGGTCTACATCTGCCTTATTTTCCATAGACAATAGAGAGGATGTGTTGATCTTTTAAATCTCTGACGGTCTTTTGAGTTCCAATATCTTAGCCTCTTAAGGACCTGGCCTCATTTTGCAATTCTGACCAGTGTCGCTTTATGAAGTTATGTCTCTGAAAAGCTTCAACCTATCCCAGTCATTCCAAGATTGTTTTTTCATGACATATTGGACTTTATGTTAGTGGTAAATTTAGGATGATATTTTTTGAGTTTCTTTGATCAAAGAGAGTGTTTACACACAGTGACAGTTCAAAGCCATGACTGGTATAGCCATCATTGGTCCTTAATGGGTTAAGGTAAAGATAATGGCCACTGTCTTAGATTACATTAAAGCACCACTATTGTTTTTTTCACTGCTGTATTGGACCTTTACATGTAAGACCTCTGCCCCTTGTCTTATATTCACCTTCCAGCGGCTTCATGTCTTACCAACCTCGCTCTGGTTCTATGGCAAGTCTGGTAGTCAGAAGTTACGTCAAAAGCAATCAATGAATCTCTATAAGAGCAAGATCAAGGCCCCTATAGAAGTGTATTAAAAAGTGACCTCATAATATAATGGTGCTGTCAGCTAGTCACTTTTCTCTGCAGACTGACTGGAACACCACTGGAAAAGGAAAAAGGCTGTGGAATGTGGGTATAAGACAGAGATCAGGGGATGTAGATTTAAAGCAATACTACAGAAGTGAAATAAAAAAAAAATGCTGTAGTGGTTCTGTAAGCTTGGCACCAGCTATTAAGAAATGTAAGCTCCAGACGGAGGTTTTGTCCAGTCTACCTCTTTCAAAGGGCACAAAGATGTTGGTATATGATGCAGGACGTAGTGGTCAGGCTGATGACATATGCAGACTCTGTAAGGCAATGGAAGTGGGTACAAGAAATATTTTGGGGATATACAAAGACCATGTAAGTACTAATCAGAGGCTAAGGCTAGGGTCTATTTAGTGTCAGCCCTTAATCTGACGATTCCATAAAAATCTTAGTCTCTGGCAGCCTACGCGCATAGCATTATTGGCATGTAACGCTATGCGCCGCCTGCCTTTTCATTACTATGGTTACCGGACTCCTCGCGCAGCCGCCAGCTACACTCAGAAGGACTGGATATGCACTATTACAGAGCACCCGGGAAAACGCTGCAAACTGCATTTCCTGTGAACTCTGCAATAGCGCATATCCAGGACTTCTGTGTGCAGTCGGCGGCTGCGCGAGGGGTCCGGTAAAACATAGAGATGCAATACGCAGCCGACGCATAGTGTAGAGACAAGGGGGTCAGTGGGTGCTCTCATCCGCTGGCCCAGCCACCTTTAGAAAGACAGCATGGATCAGAGCTCATCCCAACTGAAAGCCCAAGCTCCTTAACCATGGGTGGAACACTATTCGGACAATGTTAAGGCTTTATTGGATCCCCAAACAGTTAACAGCAACAAAGTCTCACCCTCTGCTGGCTCACCAGGGAATTACAAGGTTCTGCTTGGCCAGGGTTTTTCCTTAAGTAGACTTTGATATCCCAGCTGAATCCTAACATTCAATGCTTAAGTCCATGTGGTAACATAATCCAGGTTATGATCCCCTTGGTCAGCAAGTGCCTAGGCCTGGGGTTATGGCCTGCCAATCGGATGCTTAGATCCTAGATTAGCAGCATGTATCAAGTCTGCTGGTCAAATGAACAGTCCTCCTTATATACCTGAGCATTCATTGCAGGATGTTGGGGACTTCACGGTTGGTGGAATAAGACAGTTCTCTTATTGGCTAGATTTCAAGCTGCCTGGACAATGTTCATTTAAATTATTTGGGCAGACAGGGGCCAAAGAGAAGCTCATCCAGTCTGTCATTCATAATAACAAACAATGGTGGCTGAAGTAATTTACATAGAATCAGCAATATCTTTGGAGATTAAAAGGTTCACATCCTTATCTGTCTTTGAGTCTCTGACACAGGTGTGAGATAATTACATTAGTAAACTTTAAACACAAGCAGATTCCTACAAGTCTTGTAGAAACAATGAGTGGCTTATCACAAGTAACTAAACAAAATACTGTCATGTCTGGCTAAATTTTAGGAAACTTGACCCATGCTATGCATTGAAAAAGTGCATGTCATCACACATAACGTCACATAACATTAACGATATGCGCTCAGCCTACCAAAACCTAAGTTTTAGATGGATTTGGCAGGCTGAGGGCTGACACTAGTTAGACCCTAGTCTAGGGATAAAGTCAAAGTGGTGTCAAATTCATGCCAGAGAATATGTCGCATTGCAGTTGTACCAATGTTAGACAATCAGGCAGCTCAAACCTGTGAGTTTTTCCTCAACCCTGTACAGAAAATGATCACAGCGTGCTGCGATTGTCTGCAAGTCTTGGATCCCTCGCATTCATATATGTTTATGGGTCGGAGTGAGGATCGCACTGCACTGGCACACATCCGAGTACAGCACAATATTCGTTGAGGTCGACAATGCGGGAGATGGTGAGATTTATCTCTCCTCTGCAACAGCAGTTGTGATCTTATTGCAGGATCGCAGCTGCTTGACACTCGGTTGCCGCTTGCAGCAGAGCCTGATCCGAGGGTCATTAAGCATAAGACATCCAATGCTCTCTCATGATGCCTTATGATAGTGTGTCTTTATCCTTAGACTCATACCTCTACACAACAGCATCAGTCTAATATCACAACCACCTGGCTCACTCATCTATCACAATTGTCAAGCTGCGACAGAAAAGGAGGCAGAGATGACATATCTCACTTTATAAACATACGGTGGGATGCTTCTCCCATTGGTTCCTATATTTAACAACCCTTTTTTACAGTCTATCATACAATTTTATGGTCTTTAAACATATGCTTTTTAATGGAGTTCAAATGGACACTCTTTTGGCCTTTGTCAGAGAAACAGAGTTTTATAGACAAGCTGTCAACAGAATCATGACATATATTTTTTCTGTATATGGTACTGTAGATGTTACTTTAGAATGTTGTAATGCATTATAAATATATATAAAATAAATATAAACTAAAATATTGAAACTTTCACTCTTTTGCATTTAAAACTTTTCATGGATGTATCTGAAGTGCCATTGAATTGCCTTATGACCAGCGTACAATTATATGTATTAAGACATATGATCTTGCTTCATGTTTTATTTGCCCTGCGGCTCTGCATTGCATCCTGCTGAAAAAATAAATGCATTGTGCGAAAAACACTGATTCTGTAATCATAAACAAAGTAGAAAACTTTTAATGTGCAGTAGAGAAAGTGTATTGTTTCAGAATAAAAAGCAGTTGCTACTGTATATTTGGCAACAGTAATTCACTAGTTCCTAGACTGTTAGTAAAACAGCTGAATGAAGATGATACAGACAGCAGCTGCCATTATATTGCTGCAATGTTTCAATGAAAGCTAGTTTCATGATCTCATGCTGTTGTTTTTTAATTGCTAATTATGTGGTAAAATAGAAATAATATCATTCAAATTGAAAATTAGAGTAGAAAGAATGTCTCTTGTTCAGAATATAAACATCTGGTTATGTTGTGACTGTTTTTTTTATCTCATTCGAAACTTTTCTCTATCTCTGGGCAGCAATGTAACTTGGTAACATGGACACAGTGGAGCCTCCTGATTCTTCTATATGTATAGCAGTTATCTCCCTGCACCTGGTAAAACAGTGTCCAAAAACAAAGGAAAATCAAAAACTGTCTGCGAATAAATCTGCTTTCAAGCAGTCACTTTACTTTTGATGTTGTACGCTTCCATAGCTTCAGAGCTTTCACAACTGTGTGTGCTTAGAGAAGTGTCGCATGCTTTGAAGCTAAAACTGTTCTTTAAAAAAATAAAAAAATAAAAAATTATATAGATAGATACATATACTGTGTATATATATATATATAATATATATATATATATATATAATATATATGTACAAATGTGCTGCATAAAAAAATAAAGGGAACATTTCAACATTACATTGTGTTGTTAAGTGTTCCCTTTATTTTTTTGGGCACTATACATATATTTGTATATATATATGAAAAAAACGGAACAGCACCAGAAATTACCAGACTTGTGCAGCGCTTTCTCAACACCGGTCAAGTGTCCATGTAAACAATCCAAAAAAGGAAAAAGCAGCACCAAATAGATGTCAAGTGAGGTCCTTTCTCAAGAAAGGCTTGAGAAAGGACCTCCGGTCCGAAACGTCGCCACGCCATTGGCAATAAAGGTTCACTTGACATCTATTTGGTGCTGCTTTATCCTTTTTTGGATTGTTTGCATGTATATGTATATATATATATATATATATATATATATATATATATATATATTATATACTGCTCTATCAAAAATTAAAAGACCACTGCAAAATTTTCAGTTCCTCTGATTTTTCTCTTTATAGGTATATTTTTGAGTAAAGTGTACAATGCTATTTTATTCTATGTCTCCAAAATTCAAAGCTAAAAATGTTGTATTTATTTGCAGCAAATGAGAAATCATCAAAATAAGAAAAAAGAAACAGTGCTTCAGACCTCAAATAATGCAAAGAAAACAAGTTCAAATTCATTTACAAAAAACAATACTAATGTTTTAGCTCAGGAAGAGTTCAGAAGTCAATATTTGGTGGGATAACCATGATTTTTAATCATGGCTTTCATGCATCTTGGCATGCTTTCCACTAGTCTTTCACACTGATTTTGGGTGACATTGTGACCTTGTGAGTGACCAAACACTTAAGCAGTTCTTTGTTTCATTGATTGTGACTATCCATCTTCCTCTTGACTACATTCCAGAGGTTTTCAATGGGGTTTAGGTCTGGAGATTGGGCTGGCCATGACAGGGTCTTGATGTGGTGCTCCTTTATCCACACATTGGTTGACCTAGCTGTGTGGCCTGGGACATTGTCCTACTAATAATACCAGTCCTCAGAGCTGAGGAACATTGCCTGAGAAGAAGGAAGCAAGTGTTTTTCAAGGATAACCTTGAATGCGGCATGATTCGTACGTCCTTCGCAAACATTAACATGCCCAATTCCAGCCTTGCTGAAGCATCGCCAGATTATCACTGATCCTCCACCAAATTTCACAGTGGATGCAAGACACTGTGGCTTGTATGCCTCTCCAGGTCTCCGTCTAACCATTAGATGACCAGGTTTTTGGCAAAGCTGAAAATTAGACACACGAGAGAAGATTACCTTACCCCAGTCCTCTATGGACCAATCCTTATGGTCTTTGGCAAACTTCAGCCTGGCTCTCCTTTGCTTCTCATTGAAGAAAAGCTTTTTTCTAGCTTTATATGACTTGAGCCCTGTCTCTAGGAGCCTGTTATGAACTGTTCTTGTCGTGCACTTCACCCCAGCTACCATTTGCCATTCCTTTTGTAGGTCACTTGATGTCATACTGCGGTTACTGAGTGACTTTCAAATAAGATGACAGTCATCCCGGTCAGTGGAGAGTCACTTTCGCCTTTTGCCAGTCGTTAGCTATGTTGCTCCCAATGTCTACTGCTTAACTTTGTTCTAATGGACTGCCGTTTTTAAAATTTTAATAACGGAGGCAACATGATGCTCATTGTATCCCTCTGCTAGTAAAGCCAGAACTGAGCCCTTCTTTATCTCACTAATGACTTCTCCATTCAACTCCTTTGTCATTTTTCATTCAAAATACATTTGAGCTATTCCTAACACTTGTTTTGCCATCCAGCTTGTCCTATTGCAAAAGGATTGTGAAGACCACAGCAGTGTTTTTATACTTTACCCCATTAAATAAGACTTGGTTCAGGTGATCATCTAATCAGAAGCACATTAAGTAGAATGAGATGTACTTTGGTTGGAATTCAACTGAGACTGGACTGGAATAACTGTCAGACATGTAGAGATCGTGATTTCTAGAAAACTGTGTGGTCTCTTAATTTTTGCCAGAGCTATATATATATATTGTGGTAGAGCGACAAACTCAGTCACGCAGAGAGTTACACACAGGAATGTCAGGCCATTCCTTCTTCAGCAGGTTTTATTCACATGCCATAAATCAGCTTGCAGAAAAGTAAAAGAATAAACTGCCTTACTGGAAAATGAAAACAACAAGGCAAAAGCACAGTCCATATAACTGTGAATTCCACCTGCAGAGATTCAGGGTTCCATTTGGCTCACTGAGATTGTGAATATGGAGGTCTGCTCCTTCAAAACACAACACTAGAATAATCTGGAGGCTTTTATTTTACCTACTGGACCACATCCTGACTTGGAGATATGGTGAGCAGCTGTCCCACCCATCTGTTTAGCTGTCCACAGCAAACCCAGCCCTGTTAAAGACATTTTAACTTTCTTAGTACCTATTATACTGAAGCATTACATCGGCTCACATCACCAAGTTTAACAATCTGGATGATACATATCTGCCCTCTTGAACATGTGATCACCTCACATATTCCCCCCTCTGGCCAAAGCTAGGGGTTTTGGCATCTTCTGACACCAAACAGGGGAGCCATGACAGTGCATCTGCATTCTCAAATAATTTCATGGGCCTATGCTCTTCATGGAAGTTCAAGTCTTAAAGCGCTAGAAACCACCTAGTCACCCTGGCATTCTTCCTTTTTCTGTGCCTCATCCACTTCAGTGGCACATGATCTGACGCTAGTCTGAACTTTTGACCTGGCAGTTAATATTTTAAGTGTCAACTGTCTATTTCTAAGCATTCCTTCTCTACTATGGTGTAGTTTCTCTCAAATGAGGATAATTACATACTCAAGAATAAAAATATTAGAATCTGATAGTCCTCAGTGGTGGATACCTTTAAATGGCTTATGTGGAGCCCCCTCGGGACGGGGGTACTCGGTACCGGACCTGTCGGTGCCGGGGAAGTCACGGGTGGCTCGGTCCGGATCGTGTCCCTGGGCCCGCACAATAAGATGGGGAATATTTACAAGGGGATTTGTCACGGGTGATGCCACCCACTTGGTGCGGCCAGTGATGGGGCTGCCGCTGCCGCAGAACCTCCGGGGGTGATGTGATGGCAGCGGAGATGGTGTAGTTCCAGTGGGAAGAACTGTATCCCCCGGGGCAGTAAGGGTTAAAGTCTATTGGGGTTATAGATGGTGGAGACGGGGTTAAAGGACACACACTCACGTTTGGTAGACACTGGTGCACTTCTCCTTCTTTCCTGAGGCTGCAGAGCTGACAGGCTTGTAGCAGGGGGAAGCTCTCTGTGCTGAATCTGGCGCAAAGGTCGCAATCAGTACACAGACTCACAGTTTTGCTGTTTTCCAAAGCTTTACTACTGATGTTACTGCAGATTATAGTCCACGGAGTCTGTAATGGGGCAGAGCTCTCTCTTCCCACCCTGTCCGGGGTCGTCAGCGTCCTTATGCTGCACTGTGTGTGTGTCCTGGCTGCTGCTATTAGCTGAGCTGCTGTGATTCCTCTCTCTCTGTATTCTGCTGGTACCACTTGGCTAGGCAACTTGAGTCCTCTGTGCTGTGCTGACCCCTCCGTGTTGCTTTGCTCTGCTACTAGGGGGCATCTAGAAATCCCACTGTTCCGGGATTCACTGTGCTGTGGGTGCCAGACACAGTAGCGGGTCCGGTGTCCGTTCTGCGCGTTCTTCTGGGGCAAGTGAAGGTATCACTCCAGCTCCCAGACGTGTTTCTCTATCTGTAGTTCTCCTGTTCCTCCGACCCTCACTAGGTCTGCACTGAGCTAACGCTGCTCTCTGTGTGCTCTTCACAGCCCTGCTCCGAGCTGAACTGAGCTCTCCCTCAAGGGCAAGAGTATTTAAGGAAGCAGGTGGTGCTCCCCCTCTTGGCCCAGAGGTGCTAGTGTTTGTCAGTGTGTAGTGGGGGAGAGAACCCATGTGATGTTATTGTGGCACATTAACCCATGGGGTGCCACACTTACTTAAAAGATGGCAAATAACAGCAAGCCTTTAAGACTCTAAGGTGTCTTCATCAGGCTTAATAAAGTACTCAGGTACAGGATCAGATGTTCCTCACAATTTATTTCCTGTGACAACACAGGTCCCAACCCAACTTCTGAAGCGTCAGTCTGCAGCACAACACCTTAGTGAAATAATGTACCATTAAGACTGGTTGCCTAAAAATAGCTAACTTCAGTTCGTTGAAAGCCACCTCTGCTTCCAAAGTCCACTTGGACGTTGATAAATTTGTGCCTTTAAGGAGGTCTGTGGCGACCACCAATACTATCCAACAAACTCCAGAAATGCCTTAACCTGCTTCTTAGAGATGGGTTATTGCCAACTCTGAATCACCTCCACTTTATTCATTTGTGGCTTGATCTGGCCCCTATCAATGATATAGCCCAAGTATCTGGTCTCCTCCTTCCCTATGAAACACTTTTTCAGGTTTATTGCAACCACACCTTCCTCAGTGCATGCAGCAATGTCTGGATCGTCTGCAGGTGACTTCCCCAGTCTGAAGTAAAAATCACAATATCATTCAGATAAACTGCAGTGTACTCAGGGGCGGGCTGGCCCAGGTGGCAGGGGGGCAGGTGCCCCCTGGGCTGGTGGTATAGTCCACCATTAGGGCCGCCCCCTGCAGAAACGGGCCGGCCGCGGGTGTCGCTTTGCGGCCGGCGCGCCGCCTTGCGGCTGGGACGGCACGGAGACAGCATGAGGCAAGGTCAGTGCTAACAGCACCCCCCCCCCCCCGCTTCTCAAGGCAGCCCGACAGCACCCCCCCCCCCCGCTTCTCAAGGCAGCCCGACAGCACCCCCCCCCCCCGCTTCTCAAGGCAGCCCGACAGCACCCCCCCCCCCGCTTCTCAAGGCAGCCCGACAGCACCCCCCCCCCCCCCCCGCTTCTCAAGGCAGGGCTGGCTGTAGAAATGTGCCACCCGGGGTTAGAGGCTCCAGCCAGCCCCTGAGTGTACTTCTTATAGAAGGCTAATATTAAAGGGAACCAACCACCCCCAATGACCCCCCCGGACTATTAATATCAGTCCCTACACACAGCACATACATGTGCTGCAATGATTTTTGCTAAAAAAACTGTTTTTTAAAACTAAAGATAATGATTTTTAAAGTTTAAACCGAATGGACGGATGGGCGGTACTTATCTTTGGCAAAAGCCGAGATCTGATGCCAATCATCCTCCCGTCTCCCCTCGCAGCAGTTATGGACAGCCCTTTGCTCAGCGTCACTGCCTGGTGCACGGGATCTCATGCCCGTGCACACGTCATCATCTACAGCCGGGAAGCGAGCGCGCGCTCTGACTTCCTGCGCTCGAAATGAGCCTAAGCCCATAAAAGACATTCAGTGATGCTCATTCATAAAAATAGCAGGACAAAATTACAAAAAGTGATTGTGTCAGAAAAATATTTTTGGGGGCCACACAGGGCAAACGACACTGACATTTGCATATCACATTAATAATAAAAAATGTAAGCCTGTCTTATGAATCAAACACTGAACGCTAAGAGATTCTATCAGAGCAATGGCAGACTCTCTAAAAGTGGTAAAAGGGGCATGGCTTGCTGTAGATGATGTAGATCACAGTGTAAGTTGCTTTGATGGTCATCTTCAATAAGCGATAATTTAAAAAAATTTAGAAGTGAAGGTCAATCTTCTATTTTGACCTATCGGATATTCTTAGGAACATTTTAAGACCATCCCCAATATTTTTGGTGGGGACACATAGTGAAGAGCGAGTGTAATCGTTACTATTCGCTGCTCGCACAGGTAGTACAGTAGTCCCAATACTCATTACTCGGCGAGTATCGCTGGTACTCCTGAATGATGTGTCAATCGTTATCGATCTGACACATATTAACAGCTCCCTTCAGTAAACAATGGGAGTTGGCACCTCAATGAGAGCAGTTCGAATGTTAGGGTCTCTCTAGGGGGCACAGCAATGTGTTTTATGCAGTAGAAACAGAAAAAAAGACCACCCTACTGCCCTGTCCTGGAAATACTAATTTTATAGCCAGATGTGTGTGGGCGCAGCCTATCACTAATTGACTAACATTAGACTCGCTTTTTGGATGAGTATGCGAGTATTAAAAACTACTCGATATGAATCACCAGAAGCCCAGTATTTCATTAACCGCTCATCACTAGTGACACACTAAAGTTATTGAAGAAATGCTGAGGAGGTGCTGAGAAAGCAAAAGCTCAGTTACATGTGCAGTAGCTATCCCTGTGAAGCCAAAGCTCTCTGAATATACTGCAACCCCTATCTTATCATTCCCTGGGCTGTGCTCATTCTGGAGGTAGACAGTGACCTCCAAAATATAATCTTTATTACTGGCCCCAGTATGAAGATGCATGTGCCTCTGCCATTTTCTCCATAGATGGGAGGCAATGCAGCTAGGCAGTTTCCTTGTAGATGGAGGCTGAGGCCCTGTCACTGTGTCATTATCAGCTCTCAACAGTTGGTCTCCCAAAAGTGTTAATAGCTTTGACTTCTCATACTTTGTGACTAAATCTCATCCTTGTGGGACTCATTGATCTCTCAAACTAAATAAGATCCTATCTACAAAAGATTCTTTCAGTGCCATTACCAGCCTGTGAACAGTGCTGCACATGCTTCAACCAATGTCTCTTATCCTGCCACCAAATACAGCACTGCATTTGGTGGCAGGATAAGAGACATTGTATCAAAGATGTCCCTTAAAAAACTTACAGGCTGGTCCATGGGAGTGTCGAACCCACTGGGACAGGGTACTTGGTACCGGATCGGGTTGCAACAGGGGATGTCACAGAGGCCCTGGTCCGGACCGTGTCCCAGGCCCTGGCAAGTAAAAGGGGAATATTTACAGGGGATAATAGTTGCTGCAGAACCTCCGGGGATGATGTTATAGCAGCTGTAGATGGAATAGTTCTCCACCGGTAGAACTTAGTTCCTCGGGGCAGTGATGATTAAAGTGTATGGTGTAGGCTTGTAGTGGATATAATACACTTACTGTCCTGCTGCTGCAGCTTTCCTTCAGTGTTCAGAGCTGACAGGCTGTGGCTCTCCAGGCTGGGATCTCTCTGTAGTCTTGTTGGAGGGAATCATGCACAGGCAATGGAGAATCATGCAAGGGAGGCAGAAGCAGGGTTCACTGTGTTTACTTAGCAGTTTGGTCAGCATAACAGCTCAGTTACAGTTCAAGGTACAGATCTTTACAAGGGTGAAAACTTTCCCCTCCGGGTTCCTCTTTACCCTCTGCAGCCAGGCTGTTCCTCTCTGTGACCCCTCACTCATTCTCTGTCCTTTCCAGGCTTTTTCTCTCTCTTCCTCTCACTTGGTGTGTGTGTCTCCGGACGGTATGGCGGTGGCTCGGACCCCTGTGGGCCCTCGTGGTTGCCACTGAGCTGCCTGTCCTTTTGGGGTAGGAACTCTAACGTGGAGTTAGAGCTCCCCGTCGGTTAATCTGGGGAAACCGGGTAAATCGTCAGTCCTCTTCAGAGCCGACACTCTGCTGTTAGCCTAGCCTCCAATAGTCCTGCTGTGCTAGGCTCTATCAGACTCCTTCTACCGTGTGATTCAGGTTCCATAGGAAGGCTACTCTGCCTGCAGTCGGTCGTCTCAGCCATGTTTCTAGGACCCAGTATCACTGGTCCTCTCTTTCCTCACACTCCTGGGGTGCTGGCTTATAGCAGCTGTAGATGGAATAGTTCGACGCGGGTAGAACTTAGTTCCCCAGGGCAGTGATAATTAAAGAGTATGGTGTAGGCTGGTAGTGGATGCAATGCACTTACTGTCCTGCTGCTGCTGCTTTCCTTCAGTGTTCAGAGCTGACAGGCTGTGGCTCTGCAGGCTGGGATCTTTCTGTAGTCCTGTTGGAGGGAATCATACGCAGGCAATGGAGAATCATGCAAGGGAGGCAGAAGCAGGGTTCACCGTGTTTACTTAGCAGTTTGTTCAGCATAACAGCTCAGTTACAATTCAAGGTACAGGTCTTTACACGGGTGACAACTGTCCCCTCCGGGTTCCTCTTTACCCTCTGCAGCCAGGCTGTTCCTCTCTGTGGCCCCTCACTCTTTCTCTGTCCTTTCCAGGCTTTTTCTCTCTCTCTCTCTCTCACTTGGTGTGTGTGTCTCCGGATGGTATGGCGGTGGCTCGGACCCCTGTGGGCCCTCATGGTTGCCACTGAGCTGCCTGTCCTTTTGGGGTAAGAACTCTAACGTGGAGTTAGAGCTCCCCGTCGGTTAATCTGGGAAAACCGGGAAAATCGTCGGTCCCCTTCAGAGCTGACACTCTGCTGTTAGCCTAGCCTCCAATAGTCCTGCTGTGCTAGGCTCTATCAGGCTCCTTCTACCGTGTGATTCAGTTTCCATAGGAAGGCTACTCCGCCTGCAATCCATCGTCTCAGCCATGTTTCTAGGACCCAGTATCACTGGTCCTCTCTTTCCTCACACTCCTGGGGTGCTGGCTCCGGATAGGCCTTCTCTCTGTGGCTACACACTGGCTCTTCAGATTCTGCGCTCCATACATCCCACTCCTCCAGGACATGTGCTTCTTGTCTCTACAGCTCGGCTCACTCCGGCCTACTGACTCCTTCCTCCTCCCCTTCTCTATTTCTACCATCTATCACCTGACTTGCTTGCTGTCCCACTCACTGTTCTCTAAACCCACCACCCCTTGCCCGCCTAGATTCCTGGGCACCGGGTTGGGTGCTGCCCTCTAGTGGTGTGTGGGCTGTCTGTGAGGGTGTTGTGGTGCAACTGTCTCCCTTCTTACCTGGCTGCAGTTCCTTATGTGGCCTCCTGGTCGCAGGGGCGCCACAGGAGTCCCCTCTGTGATAAGAAAAAAATTACTATAATAAAAAATATCTTGCCATCTGATCAAAATATACTTAACTTATAATTTTCCTGAGTCAAATTTAATAACCCAGGGATAACAGTGACTACTATTCTGTCCTGATATGCAGAGCCTGTCAGTAGTGACAGTTCATGGTGTAAAAAAATCAAAAGTCCATCATCACAGCACTCAAGAAAACCTCTCAACAATTTTCAACTATAGTCAAAGTCACATATCCCTCAAAACTCTGTAACAGTGCAGGTAACTCAGGATTATCTGTCCTACTGTTATCGAAACTGCCTTAATTTGCAGAGCACAAATCTAAATACACAGCCCCTCCACAAATGCCGTTCCTATAAACACATTGTATAGTGGCTTTTAATGCAAAAGGAAGAAAGAAAGTAGTAGATCATTTAATTAACTACTCTACTATTCTACAATTGCCACTGTCTTAAATTAACACTCAGCTAGTCCTGTAATCCTATGTACTGCTGCTGTCAGAGACGCTCGCAGTGCTGATGACTAAGCTGCTCTAAACAAAAGAAAAAATTCAGAGTCTTATGGTTTTCATAAAAATTACCAATTAACAAAATTATTAATTATATGTAATAACCAATTCCAAATGCCGTGTGCTTAGAACAGCACTTTCCCTGACAATGTGTTCAGTCCAGCTTCACTGTTTCTATAGAGGAGCATGACTTTAGCCAAGCATTGATCTGTCTCTGACAGTGGTACCTATCCATTATATTTATAGCTGAATAATATGCATTGAGAGAGAGGCTGTCTACAGCACAGAGCTACACAGCTTTAGGCAGTGCATTCATTATCTGCTCCACATCATACCATTTTTGACAACGTGCATTCTAGCAGGCCAGTGCTTTCTTTAAGGTGACCTATAACATTTCTGAGATTAAATCAGGGAAACAGAAGAAGCGGAGCGGCACTCACTAGTCTTAAAGTTTTTTATTTTTTCGTGTATCACAGAGACAATTCATAGTCGATAGTGACATATAGGAGGGGTAGGGAGGGTATACAGGGTTTCCCTAATTGGATTCTCTGTTATTCCTTGTTGGAGCGTCACACCACTGGTCCAGTGTCCCAGAGAGTCTGAGCCAATTGTTTGCTGGCGGTAGGTCTGCTTGTAAGTAGTGCATGGCTTTTCTTTCATTTTGCTATTTCTGAGATTGCAAAATTCTTAAAAATAAGCGATGAATAGGGACTTTATAAATTCCAAAATAAACATATCTCTGCCACATAGCAAATTACCAATTCCAGACGCCAAACCGCAAAGGGAAAAATATTCACAAGTTTAATCTACAAGTTTTCATCATAGCAAAAATACCTGAGTCCTTTGGGAAGCACATTGCAAGACAAAAAATAATCAAAATTGTCAGATACAGACAAAATAACAACTAGAAGCAAACTCATTAATCCTACAGGAGATAAAGGAAAATTTATAGATAAGGAAGGCGCAGACAAAGTCAACAAAAATACCTTAAAGAATACCACAGACTCCACAAGAACTGGACATACCAAACCTCATGATTGCACTCATTCTTCTTCTGGCCAAATTGAAACAACAGAGACTTCTGATATGGATACGTACAACCTCTTTTTCGAATAACAAAAGGAAAGACCCTAGCTCGTGGGGTACCCAAGTGGATATCTGTTCTATCTTTGAAAATTACTCAGATTCACAGGAAGAGTCGCCATGACATAGCCCAAATAAAAACCAGCCTAGAATAGACCAAATGAACAGTGTGGATCAAGTTGTCACACTCAAAACCTTTACCAAAACACACATGCCACAGAAAGATACGAGGCAGAAACCTTTCTATTGTACACACTGAAAACATTAAATAATAACCTTGAATTGAACTTTTAAAAGCAAAACCAACTTTTTCACGTCAATTTAGAAAGGATAAGAGGCTAGACAAAAATGAAAGTAAGATAGAGATGGTGGAGGAAAAAAAATGTTTCTCTTCTAAAGAACCAATCTGAACATCAGCAAGATCACCATCTTTGTCTGATCTCAACCTAACCATTGATAGAATACACCGTCTTCCAAAACCAAAATCAATATCACCTGATTTACCAAGGGATACTATATTAAGATTGCATTTTTTTTCGGACCAAAGAAAAAATATTAGCTTATATGTAAAAAAATATTCACCTTCCTGAACCTTTCGAACATGTTAAGATTTATGTTGACCTTTCTAAAGAAACAATGCCTACCAAAAAGTCCTTTGCAGCAACAACTTCTATCTTATGTAAAAAGAAAATACCATACAGGTGGGTCTTCCCCACAAAAATGTTTGTCTTTTACAAAGGGAAAAATTATTCCTATCCTCACCCCGATGAAGGATTAAGTGTTGTGGCCTCACTGGAAAAAGGCAAAAATCATTTTATGAAAAACACTGCTTAAACCTAGTGGAATCCCTGAAATGTAATGCAAATACCCATACTTTATTCATTTAACCTGCATTTGGATTATTTCTTCACTGGACGCAAGAGACTTTTCTTGCTCTGTACGGGTATTTACTGGCCACTTGGTAAAAGCAGTTCTCACCGGTACACAGTCACACAGACACGGGTAGCTGTCCTGGGTAGTGACCAAGTCTCTGTGGTTTTTGAGAGTGTCCCTTTTAGCTTCACTCTTTTTCCTTTCTGTCTTTGAAGCACTGGCTGGCTTGAAACCTGGCCTCCTTTACTTTTCCTGCAGTGTTGAACTCTGGAAATAACCCTCTCCGAATTACCGCTACCCCTGGGGCTTTATGCGGGTCCTGGCTCTTAGTATAGTTGTTTTGCAGGTGGCCCAGAGGCTGAAGTCTCCTGGGTCCAACCAGTGTTGGCTGCTCAGAGTTAAACTTGCATGTACCGCTCAGGAGCCGGTTCTTTGCTCTATGGACCAGGATCCTCCCTGACCGGTAGGTGGACGGTCTGATACCAGGTGGCAGCTTACACCCTCAGGCTCCCCTTTTCTTGTCTGGGTCACCACTCTTTCCGGGTGCCCTCCCTGTACGTCCCCAGAAGGCTCCTCCTTGACTCTGCTCTTCCTCTCTCTCTTTTTGTTCTCCCTCTTCCCGCCTTCCACTGCAACTCTTATAACCTCCCCCCTGGGACCGGTTACCTTGGTAACATGTTGAACCAAAGTGTGTATGGATGCAGGGTAAAAGCCACATGTCAACCTCCCCTTTAACTGACCACAGGGATACCACACACACTGGTCTGGGTGCAGTATCCCTTAGTGGCGCACCGACCAGCGGGGCTCCACAACTCCACAACAGAATTTTAGCTGAAAAACCTTGGATTACAATTACATTTTTTTCTTTCCTAACTCTCCAACAGCTTTCCTGGATGGAACTTTAAAAAAAAATCAAAATGAGTTTAAGACTAGAATTTGGTTGTCTCTCTCTCTTTTGGAACTTCCTTCACTTTGTTTTTTAAATCTTTTTTAAATTTGAGGATGCTTCATTGGATGGACTCTCCATAAACCTTTTATACTGAAAAAGGAGGTTAACCCAGAATTTTGTTCACAAGACAAAACTTGCTAAAAACAACCATCCAAAATGTGAGCAAGAAATTTCCACACATTTTCAAGGCTTTTAGTGAAAAAAAAAATAAAATTGGTATCAGAACTCAAAGATAAATCTGGAAAGTACCAAATACATTAATTTGTTTTTAAACAATTAAGTCCTGCACTATAGTGCACATATATGCTCCCAATAGAGGACAAAGTACTTTCTTGAGTAACCTCTCTAATGAGCTTGAAGAAATAAGAAAATAGGATTTTATTGACCTTGGAGAATTTAACCTTGTTCATAACGGTCTCCTGGATTCTATGGCTCCGAATGGCCAATTTTTTATGACACTTGATAGACAATATACTTTTATTTGGCTGTACACAAGACCTTTTACCATATTGATTTGGTTTTAACTGATTCGCTCAAAACCTTTATGTACAAGAAGGTGACCATTGATCCAAAATCTTTTTCAGATCACTGTTCCATCACATGTGAGGTCACACTTGATCAGTCATCTTTGGAAGTGTAATTCCTATATTCTTCAATCCCCTAACTTCAAGAATGAGATTGAACATTCCATCAAATATTTCTTTGAGGAAAACTCCACTGAGTCCATGAACTCCTTCACAATTTGAAATGCTCACAAAGCTATAATTATAGGAGTCTTAATCCAAATTTCATCTAGACATAAAAAATTATCTATGGAAGGAATTAATTCTATCCAGCAACAACTTAGAGAGATAGAATAAATTCAACAAAGCCTTCTCTCTCCGTCCATCCATTTGCATCAAGATATACTCAAACTCAGAATGGAGCTCAAAGCTCTGTTATTCAAAGAATACAACAAGTTCATAAAAGTCATGAAAACCAAATCTTATACTTCCTGGAAAAAGCCTACAAAATGTATGTCTCAAAGACTCAAAGAAGCACACTTTGGAAAGAGGAGAAACAAGGTAAAAAGATGTGATGGTTCATATTTGTAACACCCTCAACATATTGTTGATGGCTTTGCAGACTATAAGTCTAGCCTGTATAATTTCAAAAATGATGTCTTTATAGCACAGCCTAGCAAAACTTTAATAAATAACTTTCTATCCAAGATAAAACTACCGACAATCTCCCAGTTGCAGTTGGACTGCTTAAATTTCCCATTTACCAGTGAGGAAATTCTAGGTTATCAATAAATTAAAACTCACCAAGTCACCTGGTCCTAATGGATTCTCCAATGAATATTTCTGACAATTTTCTCATCAACCTATTACCCCACACGGTAAAGATCTTTAGCAAAACATCTTTAACTGGCCAATTCCCGGAAGAAATGCTATAAGCAATCATCACTCTAATTTCCAAGGCATCGGACAATTTGGAATAAGTAACTAACTATAGACCAATTTCACTGATGAATTCAGATCTAAAAATATAATCCAGGGTAATCACCAACAGACTAAAAAAAGTCTCCAAGTAATCATCCACAGCGACCATATGGAGTTCATTGAAGGGTGCCAAACTACAGACAGTACTAGAAAAGTGATTAATATGATAAACAATTCAAAGTCACCTTCCCTACTATTGGCCTTAGATGCTGATAAGGCATTCAATAGGATTTATTGGGATTTCTTGAGAGCTGCACTATGGAAATTCGGATTTTGTAATCAAATCATTAAAACCGTTATGTCTTAATATACTAGTCCCTTGGCAAGAATATATGCCAATATCAATCTTTAACCCCATTACGACCAATGACGAGTTTAGCCGTCATGAAAAGATGTCAGTTCCCGCATCATAACGGCTAAACTCGTCATCGCTTTGAACTGTCACTGCTTGTAAACAAACAGTGACAGCTCAAATCTAACAGCTGTCAGTGACAGCTAAGGGTCAGGGGCAGAGGTGTGGGAACCCTTGTTAGTGGTCTCCACACTCAGAGCGATGTGACCTGTCAGTCAATCTGACTGACCGATCACATCATGATCGCGCAGGGAAATGCTGAATATGAGCATTTCCCTGTACGATCGCTGCAGGAGCCGGGCTGTCTGCTGTGCCCGGCTCCTGCACACATCCCCTGCCTCTGCCCACTGCCCCTCCACACTCCCTAGTCCCCGCTCTCCAGCCCCCACTGTCTGGTCCCCGGTCTCCTCCCTCTGCTCTCCTCCCTCTTCTTCCCGCTCTCCAGCCTTCTCCCTCTGTTCCGCTACAGTCTGGTGCCTGCTGTCCTCCGATGCCCGCTGTATTCCGGCGCCCGCTGTCCTCTGGCACCTGCTGTTGTCTGGTGCCCGCTGTCCTCCTCCGGTCTTCTCTGTGCTCCCCGCTGTGCTCCTCGCCCGTCGGCTCTGTCCTGCTCCTCCATCCACAGCCAGGATCAGTGATCACTATGTGGTCGTTGTCCCTGGTCTGTGTCGCCCCCTTAGGTTCTGGGGAGAGAGAGTGCAGGGTCACTCACCTCTCACCGCAATGGCAATCTCAGGTTACCAGATATCACCATGGTAATCTTAGGCAGTCATGGCGACTTCTGGTAATCTGAGGTTGCCATGGCGATATCTGGTAACCTGAGGTTGCTGTAGCAACCTAAAGTTACCATGGTGATATCTGGTAACCTGAGGTTGCCATGGTGACGTCTAGTAACCTGAGGTTGCCATGGCGACATCTGGTAACCTGGGGTTACCATGGCGACATCTGCCATGGCAACCTCAGGTTATCAGATGTCGCCATGGCAACCTCAGGTTACCAGACGTTGCCATGGCAACCTAAGGATACCAGATGTCGCCATGGCAACCTAAGATTACCATGGCGACATCTGGTAACCTGAGGTTGCCTTGACGATGTCTGGTAACCTGAAGTTGCCATGGCGACATCTGGTAACCTAAGGCTGCCATGGCAACATCTGGTAACCTTACCCAAGCCTCATAGATCATGTAATCTCTGGGACTAGGGTTTACAACACTGACAGCTGCACTGTATGGCAAATCATTGCCATACAGTGCAGTATCAGTGTGAGCTCAGAGACTGCAGCAGCAGGACCCTTGATCCCTCGCTGCAGTCTCTGGAGGTGACTGACCGTCGTAGGACCATCGTTGTGGACTACGTCAGAGTGCATGTGGGGGGTAATAAAGATGGAGTTCAAATATGTGTTTGTGTTTTTTGTTATAATAAATAGATTTTTTATTGTGTCTTATTTACCATTTACTTAGAGGTTCCTAATGGCCGGGTCTAACATTGGATTTAAATATCACGCCCGCAACATCACCGCTGCGACGCGGTCATGTGACGCCAGGATCGCGTCACTTCCAGTCGCAGGTTTCTCACAGGCAGACTTCGTGCATGCGCAGATTGCATGCTGAAGTCTGCCTATGTGCGACTGGAAGTGACGCGATCCCGGCGTCACATGCCTGCGTTGCAGCGGTGACGTTGCGGGCGCGATATTTAACCCGTACCCGAGCTCTGCATTGTGTAATGACGCTCATTAGGGCGTATTAGAGCGGCAAGGCAGGGATAGCGCGGCACAGGGGACCAGCCTACCTACGTCAAAAACGCTTGGAGGAACGCCCATCTGACAGAAATTTTGTAAGTTAGCTAACTACTTTATTAGATAGATTAGTTAGATTTTTATAGATTAGTAAAAATGGTCAGACAGGGATGTGTTAGAAAGTATTGTAAGGCTGCAGGGACAGGTATTAATAGGTTAGAAAGGTGATTTGGGGTGACAAGTTCCCTTTTAAAAGAAAAATAATAAGGTTTTAAACATAGATTGTACAGTGTGGGCCGAAAGTATTGACACCCCTGCAATTCTGTCAGATAATACTCAGTTTCTTCCTGAAAATGATTGCAATCACAAATTCTTTGCTATTATTATCTTCATTTAATTTATCTTCAATGAAAAAACACAAAAAAGAATGAAGCAAAAAGCAAAACATTGATCATTTCACACAAAACTCCAAAAAGTATTGGCACCCTCAGCCTAATACTTGGTTGCACAACCTTTAGCCAAAATAATTGTGATCAACCGCTTCCGGTAACCATCAATGAGTTTCTTACAATGCTCTGCTGGAATTTTAGACCATTCTTCCTTGGCAAACTGCTCCAGTTCCCTGATATTTGAAGGGTGCCTTCTCCAAACTGCCATTTTTAGATCTCTCCACAGGTGTTCTATGGGATTCAGGTCTGGACTCATTGCTAGCCACCTTAGAAGTCTCCAGTGCTTTCTCTCAAACCATTTTCTAGTGCTTTTTGAAGTGTGTTTTGGGTCATTATCCTGCTGGAAGACCCATGACCTCTGAGGGAGACCCAGCTTTCTCACACTGGGCCCTACATTATGCTGCAAAATTTGTTGGTAGTCTTCAGACTTCATAATGCCATGCACACAGTCAAGCAGTCCAGTGCCAGAGGCACTAAAGCAACCCCAAATCATCAGGGAACCTCTGTCATGTTTGACTGTAGGGACCGTGTTCTTTTCTTTGAATGCCTCTTTTTTTCTTCTGTAAACTCTTTGCTAATGCCTTTGCCCAAAAAGCTCTACTTTTGACTCATCTGACCACAGAACATTCTTCCAAAACATTGTAGGCTTTCTCAGGTACGTTGTGGCAAACTCCAGCCTGACTTTTTTATGTCTCAGGGTAAAAAGTGGGGTCTTCCTGGGTATCCAACCATGCAGTCCCTTTTCATTCAGACGCCGACGGATAGTACGGGTTGACACTGTTGTACCCTCGGACTGCAGGGCATCTTGAACTTGTTTGGATGTTAGCAAAGGTTTTTCATCCACCATCTGCACAATCTTGCATTGAAATCTCTTGTCAATTTTTCTGTTCCGTCCACATCTAGGGAGGTTAGCCACAGTGCCATGGGCTTTACACTTCTTGATGACACTGCGCACCACGGTAGACACAGGAACATACAGGTCTTTGGAGATGGACTTGTAGCCTTGAGATTGCTCATGCTTCCTCACAATTTGGTTTCTCAAGTCCTCAGACAGTTCTTTGGTCTTCTTTCTTTTCTCCATGCTCAATGTGGTACATACAAGGACACAGGACTGAGGTTGAGTCAACTTTAATCCATGTCAACTGGCTGCAAGTGTGACTTAGTTATTGCCAACACCTGTTAGGTGCCACTGGTAAGTTACAGGTGCTGTTAATTACACAAATTAGAGAAGCATCACATGATTTTTCTAACAGTGCCAATACTTTTGTCCACCCCCTTTTTATGTTTGGTGTGGAATTAGATTCAATTTGGCTTTAGGACAATTCTTTTTGTGTTTTTTCATTGAAGACAAATTAAATGAAGATAATAATACCAAAGAATTTGTGATTGCAATCATTTTCAGGAAGAAACTGAGTATCTGACAGAATTGCAGGGGTGTCAATACTTTTGGCCACAATTGTATACCATAAATTTCTTCCAGACAAGCAACACAAAAACTAATCAAAAGCAAATATTCCTTACCATCTATTGTCAACGCCCTTGTTTGCAATCCCAACCGCATGATTATATGGAAGAAAAGTAGTATTTATAATTACTTCAACGAGGATACACTATTTTTCATGTCCAACTGGAAGAAGGACCTAAGCAAGTTATTTACAGCTGGAATATGGCAAAACAGCATAAAATGGACATATAGATCTAATGTCTGCGCAAATCTCTATGAGTCTTTTAATAAGCTAATGAGAAGATGGTATTTTACTCCTGTGAAGTTAAACAAAGCAATTCCAAACCAATCTGCTCTATGTTGGAGAGGTTGCAAAATCAAGAGTGACTTTATACATGTTTTTTGGTCTTCTTCAAACCTTAAGAATCTCTGGTTTGATTCCAATCTTATGAAAGAATTTCACAAGACAGAGTCATTGTGACTCCTCAAATAGCCCTACTTTCTTTGGATCTTGATTCAGTCAGCTCAGCACTTAGACCTGTCATCATCTGTATACTCCTTGTTAAAAACTCAATAGCGGCTAATTGGAGAAAAGTAGGGATGGGCGAATCTACTCGCTAGGACTCGTTACTCGGCGAGTAGTAAGGGACTCGCAGGACTCGCTACTCGGCGAGTTTCCCAGTGATGACTCGCACGAGTCCAATGCAAATCAATATCAATCCTAGTTTTGTCAGAAACGCTGACAAAACTAGGATTGCCATTGTTTGCATTGGACTCGTGCGAGTAATCACTGGCTACTGTGCCAGTGATAGCAGGGAAACTCGCAAAGTAACTGCTGTTTCTTTGCGAGCCGAGTCCAGCTGTCTTCTCTGTGCAGCTCCAGGGTCCTAGAACCTGCCTGCTCACAGAGATGATGTAGCAGTGCTGAGATTATTCTCAGTCTGCTCATTCCCTGTGCATGTAGCAGAGAGGACATCGCGTTTTGGACTACGTCGGACGGAAGAGGATTTTTTTAATTAAAGATGGAGTCCCTAATGGCTTTTTTTTTTATTTCAAATAAAAAATTTTCTCTGTGTTTTTTTAACCCTTTATTGGAGATTCTTAGTGGCTGGGTCAAACGTGGCCTGACATTAAGAATCTCGGGCTTAATACCAGCTTGTATAACAAAGCTGGTATTAACCCCTTTATTACCCAGCGTGCTACCGCCACCAGGGCCGCTGGAAGAGCGGGGTTCAGCGCCAGAGGATGGCGCTTCAATGAACGCGCCATCTTCTGGGGCGGCTGCGGGCTGCAATTTGCAGCGGGGGGTGCCCAGAAAGCTTGGGCATCCCTGCGCTGCGGATTCCAGCCCTCAGCTGCTTAGCTGTACCTGGCTAGACATAGAAATTGCGCGGAGCCCCACGCATTTTTTTAAAATTATTTAATGAATAATGAGTCAGTGTCTCAGAGTCAGAGTCAGAATCTCAGAATTTCATGAAATAATTTAAAAAAAATGCGTGGGGCTCCGCGCAATTTCTATGTCTAGCCAGGTACAGCTAAGCAGCTGGGGGCTGGAATCCGCAGCGCAGGGATGCCCAAGCTTTCTGGGCACCCCCCGCTGCAAATTGCAGCCCGCAGCCGCCCCAGAAGATGGCGCGTTCATTGAAGCGCCATCCTCTGACGCTGAACCCCGCTCTTCCAGCGGCCCTGGTAGCGGTGGCACGCTGGGTAATAAAGAGGTTAGGGCCAGCTTTGTATTATCAGCTGGCCCTAAGCCCGAAATTTATGGTGGTCACGCCAATATTAGACATGACCGCCATGAATTTCTATTAAATTGTTTTAAAAAAAACACAACACAAAGAAAATTTTTTATTAGAAATAAAAAAAAAAGCCATTAGGGACTCCATCTTTAATTAAAAAAATCCTCTTCCGTCCGACGCAGTCCAAAACGCGATGTCCTCTCTGCTACATCCCCTGTGTATAGATATAGATCTCTATGCACAGGGAATGAGCAGACTGAGAACAATCTCAGCTCTGCTACATCATCTCTGTGCACAGACATTCATGTCTGTACACAGGGAATGAGCAGACTGAGAACAATCTCAGCACTGCTACATCAGGCAGCAGGCAGGCTCTAGGACCCTGGAGCTGGCAGCCAGCACAGAGGAGACAGGACTCTTATCTGTGCGAGTCAGCGATTACTTACAAAGTAAACGAGCAATGCAAATAAATGACAAAACTAGGATTGCTTCTGGCTGAAGCTTCCGAGACACATCTGCGATTTGTAAATCTCACACTACTCGCTATTACTCGCTTCCCCATTCATTAACATTGGACTCGCTAGACTCGCAACGAGTAGTGAGTCCTGGGCTCGGACTCGCTAGAGTCAAGCGATTCCGAGTAATTTAGGATTCGCCCATCACTAGAGAAAAGCAATGATTCTAATAATGCAGAACATTATTGAAAAAATGTCACTAAACAATCTGTATGAAAGAAGCCACGCAATTGCCAACAACATGTTTCCTGCATACCACAATAAATGGAACCTTTAATAAGGAAATTTTCTTAAATAAGGGGTGTAATACTTCCCTAAATTTTATTTCCCTTTATTTATTTTTCACCTTTTATTATAATTTATTTATTTTTGCCTTCTCTTCTCTTCTTTTCACTCTTTTCTTCTTTTTTCTATCATCTCCTCTTCTTCCCTAATTTATCTTATTATAGATAGGTTTATGCACACTTTTCTCCCTTGTAGGTTATATTTTATAAGCAAAACTGTAATCTGTATTCTGCATTATGTTAAATTAATTGTATTTTTAACTATTTAGGTTTCTTGTCCTCCTCCTCCTCCTTCTCCTCCTTCTCTTCCTCCCTTTTCTCTTTTCACAAGTTTGCCCAATAAATTATCTTTCCCTTTACCTTTCTTTTTGCTTTTTCTACCCATCCTATATCCCATATTGATTTGATTATATTACATGTATTTATCGGATATCTAATATATAATTGCCCTATGATGTCTGGACATCCGGTTTGTCCAGAATTGACTGAATCCCATGATGAACTTCCCCGGAAGTATGCTAACCACCATATTGGAACACCCAAGTAATAAGAATTTCAGTATGGCAGCCACTAGCGCTGCTGCCACCCACTTTCCCCGTTGCTCGGACATCCTCCTTCCCCCATCTGACTACTCAATTCTTCCCCTATACTGCTCCGTACTTCCCCTCCTCACCGCTCCATTCTCCCATTGTGCTGCTCCATACTCCCCCGCCCGATATTACCACTGAAGGCTGAAGGACCTTGCTTCTCGCCAGAAGCCTAAGGATTTGTCTAACACTGGTCACAGGAATCTGCAGTGTCACTCAGGTCCTTTAGCCTTCAGCGTTCACTGGTTACATTGGGCGGGGGGAGGAGGAAGACCAGTGTGTGTATGTATATACAGTGTATATGTTTGTATATGTGTGTATGTATGTGTTTGTGTATGTATGTCTGTGTGTATATGTGTGTGTATATGTGTGTATATGTATATGTGTGTATGATGTGACCCGCTGCATGTATATACAGTGCTGTCCAAATTAATTGGGACAAAGCATTTTTTAAGTAAAATCGTAAGTTGGGGTTACCAGTCAGTTTCAGATTCAAACCAGTTTACCAGTGTATAACCTTGAGTAACAAATTGTGGTTTGACTGGTTTTAGTCAGAAAATGGCCTTGTTCACACACACCTATGCGCTTTTTTAGCACTTAGAAAAACTGACCAGTTTTTCTAAGAGTGCCAAGTAGTGTCCCCTGTGGGTCTGAAAGTGTTTTTGGACTTAGGCTAGGGTCACACTTGCGTTTGCAATCCAGTTACTGGATCCAGTTTTTCATCCTGAAAACCTGATCAGGTACCTGACCCATATACTCCAATGTTAACAATTGTTTGCCAAAGTGCAATCTGTCTACTGGATCCAGTTTTTGAGAAGTCAGGTTTTAATAGGGTCTGCAACATTTTTTGGTCTTTTAGCAAAACCTGATCAGTTTTTTAACATGGGACCCTATGGGAACCAGATCCAGTACCTGATGGTACATATAGGTGTACCATCAGGTACCTGATCAGGTACCTGATCCGGTAAAAATGCCTCCAAACAGACAAGGGTAAAAACTGGATCCAGTAATTCATCCAGTTACTGAATGCAGGCTCCCAAGTGTGACCTTAGCCTTAGTCATTTTTTCACCAAAAACGCATGTAAAAACGCACGCGTTAATGCATGGTGCCTATATGTGCCATTTAAATACGCATGCATTTCCCATAGGGCCCCATGTTAAAAAAACGCATGCGTTTTTTACAACATCCAAAAACGCTGCATGCAGCGTTTTTTGGAATGGGGGGAAAAAATGCAAGTGTAGCTAAAAAACGCATGTACACTTAAATGTACCATGCGTTAACGCATCTGCGTTTTTGAAAAACTGCAAAAAAATGCAGAAAGTGCCAAAAACGCAGGTATGTGTGAACAAGACCAATAACAGCTAGCTACCCCCTCAGCTTCAGTTGAGAGCTTGTTTCTGTGAGGAGTGGTTCAGTGTACTTTTTCTCTCAGTGTGATTCGTGCGTGTAAAAATGGATGTTACTCCACGGAAGAGGTCTAGAATTACTACTCTTAATGAACATACAAGTCTGACTGTAGAGAGATCTCTTCCATCGTTGGTATTGGAAAATCTACCGGTTCAAGAATAATTCACACACACAATGAAACTGGATCATTTTCTCCAAAATGAAAAGGAAAATGTGGAAGAAAAAGGAAAACGACACCAAGAACTGATAAAACACTTATTAGAAATAGTAAAACTAATGCAAGAAAAACTTGCTTTGTCCAAATTAATTTGCACAGCTCTGTACATGTGCATGTGAATATATGTGTGTTTGTATGTATATATGTGTGTAGGTATGTATGTGACATGACCAGCCCCACCTCATATGCATGTGTATGACGTGACCTGGCAAGTCACGCCATACACATATACACACACATATACACATGCGGCAGGTCACATCATATGTCTGCATTTATACGTGTGTATATATGTATGTTTGAGTGTATATGTTTGTATGTTGCCTTGTGAAAGTATTTGACCCCCTTGAAATTTTCAACCTTTTGCCACATTTCAGGCTTTAAACATAAAGATATAAATTCTAATATTTTTGTGAAGAATCAACAACAAATGGGACACAATTGTGAAGTGGAATGAAATTTATTGGATATTTTTAAGAAATAAAAAACTGAAAAGTAGGGCGTGCAATATTATCCGACCCCCTTGAGTTAATACTTTGTAGCGCCACCTTTTGCTGCGATTACAGCTGCAAGTCGCTTGGGTATGTCTCTATCAGTTTTGCACATTGAGAGACTGAAATTCTTACCCATTCTTCCTTGCAAAACAGCTCGAGCTCAGTGAGGTTGGATGGAGAACGTTTGTGAACAGAGGTTTTCAGCTCTTTCCACAGATTCTCCATTGGATTCAGGTCTGGAATTTGACTTGGCCATTATAACACCTGGATACGTTTATTTTTGAACCATTCCATTGTAGATTTTGCTTTATGTTTGGGATCATTGTCTTGATGGAAGATGAATCTCCATCCCAGTCTCAGGTCTTTTGCAGACTCCAACAGGTTTTCTTCTAGAATGGTCCTGTATTTGGCTCCATCCATCTACCCATCAATTTTAACCATCTTCCCTGTCCCTGCTGAAGAAAAGCAGGCCCAAACCATGATGCTGCCACCACCATGTTTGACAGTGGGGATGTTGTTTTAAGGGTGATGAGCTGTGTTGCTTTTATGCCAAATATATCGTTTCGCATTGTAGCCAAAAAGTTCGAGTTTGGTTTCATCTGACCAGAGCACCTTATTCCACATGTTGGGTGTGTCTCCCAGGTAGCTTGTGGCAAACTTCAAATGAGACTTTTTATGGATATCTTTGAGAAAACGCTTTCTTCTTGCCACTCTTCCATAAAGGCCAGATTTGTGCAGTGTACGACTGATTGTTATCCTATGGACAGACTCTCCCACCTCAGCTGTAGATCTCTGCAGGTCATCCAGGAAGATCATGGGCCTTATGGCTGCATCTCTGATAAGTCTTTTCCTTGCTCGAGATGAAAGTTTAGAGGGACGGTCTTGGTAGATTTGCAGTGGTCTGATACTCCTTCCATTTCAATATGATCGCTTGCACAGTGCTCCTTGAGATGTTTAAAACTTGGGAAATCTTTTCGTATCCAAATCCAGCTTTAAACTTCGCCACAACAGTATCTCGGACCCGCCTGGTGTGTTCCTTGGTCTTCATGATGCTCTTTGCACTTGAAACAGAACCCTGAGACTATCACAGAGCAGGTGCATTTATACAGAGACTTGATTACACACAGGTGGATTCTATTTATCATTACCAGTCATTTAGGACAACTTTGGATCATTCAGAGATCCTCACTGAACTTCTGGAATGAGTTTGCTGCACTGAAAGTAAAGGGGCTGAATAATATTGCACGCCCCACTTTTCAGTTTTTTATTTGTTTAAAAAGATTAAAATACCCAATAAATTTCGTTCCACTTCACGATTGTGTCCCACTTGTTGATTCTTCACAAAAATATTAAAATTTATATCTGTATGCTTGAAGCCTGAAATGTGGCAAAAGGTTGAAAAGTTCAAGGGGGCCAAAAAGTTTCAAAAGGCACTTTACACACGCATACACACACACACACACACACGGGTCACGTGACACAGCGGATCCACATATACACACACATACACACACATATACATACATGCAGTGGCTCACATTACACAGCGATGAAATACACATATATCTAACATATATACACACAGCGGGTCACGTCATGCAGTGGCTCCATATGTACCCACACACATATACATACAAACGTATACATACATACATGTACACATACACACGGCAGGTCACATGACGTAGCTGGTCCACATATGCACACACACATAAAGACACACTTATATACACATATATGCACATGGTGGCTGATGTGAAGCGGTCAGGATACACAAATATACATACACATATATACACATACACACATGTGGATCCACATATACACACACACATAAACACCATACATACATGCGGCAGCTCACATTACACAGCAGAGACATACATACATATCCAACATATATATACACACAGCGGGTAATGTCATGCAGCAGCTTCATATACACACACACACATATACACACTACGTGACACAGCTGATCACGTAACACACACACACATATACATATATATATATACACACACACATACACATACACACACACGATGAGTCACGTGACACAGCGGCTCCACATATACACAAACACATATTGTGGCAGCTCACATTATGCCGCGGGGACATACACATATATCCAACATATATATGGCCACAGCAGGCAATGTGATGCAGCAGCTCCACATATACACACACAGACATATTCATACCACAGTGACTCACATCACACACATATATATATGTATATATACGCACAAGAACACATACACACACAGTGAGTCACGTGATACAGTGGCTCCACATATACACACACACACATATTGCGGCGGCTCATGTTATGCAGCGGGGACATGCACATATATCCAACATATACACACACAGCAGGTGATGTCATGCAATGGCTCCATATGTACACACACATAGGCACACATGCACACGTGGTGGCTCACATGATATGTCAGGGACACATATACACACACATACATAGATACATATACACATACACACAGTGGGTCACATGACGTATCGGGTCCACATATACACACACATATAGACACACATATGTACACATATAATTGGTTCCAGGGAGAGTAATCCAGTATAAGTGCCCAGTGCTTCCAGAAGCAGTTCAATGTCTTTATTCGTTTCAAAATTTTATTAGGTTTAAAAAGCAAATATAGCAACAAACATTCATCAATAGGCATGAACCAGAGAGCAGGAGTGTTTGATTGCCCAATGTACATATTGACATCACGTAAATGTCCACACCAATGTTAAATATGCAAGAATAAGGTTTATTCAAAACAGTGGTTACAAGAAATGTGGAGTCAAAAGTCAGAATGGTTAACTTGTCAACAAAGAGAAAAGTAGTGAGGAGGGAGATTAATGACAAGCGAAGGAATGAGGAGAGGAGGTAAAATTGGCAGGAGGGTGCCACTAACCTTGAAGGTGCAAAGTGCTGAGTAATATTTTAGGCAGGATTAGGTGGCTCAGGGAAAACCCTTTTTGTGCCCTAAATCTGTGATTCCTGAATAAAGTACAAGTGGATGCCACAATCAAGGTATAGGCTTACCAATTAGCCAATAACGAGGGGTCTTACCTTCCAACGCTTGTCACAGTAGCCCCCTGGGGCTACATTCATCAATAGGGTACACAGCACATTTCAGCTATGAATTCAGACTGATAGCCTCCCTCAGGTATAGCGTAACATGACTTGACATTTATTTTTTCATTCGGAATCAATGTATCAAAATGTTTGACTGATCTCTATAGTCGGTATATTCAGTATTGTTCTTTTTTAATCGTAGAAACTGATGACATGGTATATTCTTTTTCCATTTGGAGTAATGGGCACTGCGGTAATCTAAGTAACCATTCACATCCATTTTCTTAAAGTGTGTTTTAGTTTCTATGTTGTTATTTTGACTTGTTTCTAGATCAAGGAAAACTGTTTTCTCACAACTTATATTTGAGGTTAAGCTGATCCCCCAATCATTCATATTCAATCCCTCTATTAGAGATTCAGCTTCTTTTTCATCTCCTGTCCATAGAATTATTAGGTCGCCTATGTAGCGTTTATGTAGAATTATTTTTTCAGCGTATTAATAGATAGGCAATAGGGACTCGAATAGTCGAAAATTTTGATACATAGGTTCCAAATGGAAAAATATCCAAAAAATATAGTGAGGGAGGCTTATAAAGTGTATCTGAAAAAAAACGCAGGAAGAATGCTTGGAAAAAATACAAAATAAATATAAAACTGAAATTTCAATCACTGGAGGAAATAACGTTAAAAAACCAACAAATGCAGAAAAAAAAACAGATAACCAAACAAATAAATGGCGGCATAATTTAATTACCGCTTATAATGATGGTAATGTCAAAATAAGGGAGATATAGAAAAAAAACTGTTGCATACTACAACAGGATCCTCTATTTCGAGGGATCTTACCTAAAATACCGAAAATCACCTTCAGAAGAGGAAAAATGAACAGGAATTTGGTTGCACCAAGCCGCTTCAAAAAATTCCCCCTTCTAACATGTATGTAAAGATAGTATGGTATATAAAGTAAAAACATGTTTAGGAGTATATAGAAGTGGGGTTCACGGATTAAGATACTGGAGTATCCTTAATTAATCATTTTTATTTTCCAAAGGAGGGAAAACTCTATTTCAGGTACAATTCGTTTTATTTTTTAAAAAAACTTGTGATAAAGTGACAGTGATCCGTGATTACCCACCCTCCCTTATAACACACAAACACACAATGAATACATCTCAAGTTTGGACCTTTTCCTCAGACGGTCACCTTCTTGTGTATATCTCTATATATTTCCACTAACAGGTCCTGTAGAATTTTTAGAGTCTATCAGTGATATATATTCTATATTGAGTCTGATAATGTAGGGTTTGACCCTGTAGTTTTTTCAGTTTATACGTCCGTTTGTCGACATTTGTCTACGTCAAACAGTATATACTGTTATATGTCCGTGCAAAAAAGGCCAATGACCGGGCACTACACACCTTAGAGCTCTGGTATGTGCCAATTTTTGGCTCACCCCGGTGCCTGGTGTTGCACAGCCTTGCAGAGGTAATATGCAGTTCATGAAGGAAATAAATAAAGAAAGGCGGCACTCACCGTATAGGCTGGTGGAAGAGTGTTTTAATCCAGGTAAATTATTCCATTAAAACAGTGCTGGTGCAGTGGGGAGAGGGAGTGAGAGGCCGTCAGAACGATGGTACCGTTTCGTATCGTGTAGCGATACTTCTGCGGGTTCCAGTATGGGCGTCTGAGTTCAGGTCCACTTCCTATTAAGGGAGGGACTCTGACATCATCGCCAACACAAGTGCAATGTGCATGTGCATAAATTAACAACACATAAAAATAAAGAGGATTTTTACAACACATAACTTACCCTTATTTTAGCTAAAAAGTTAAAATATTCTGACACTATTTTGATATACCCTGTTATTTTAGTGCCAATCTCAAGCATCATGTTGCTAGATGTTAGGACTATATTTATTGTCTATTTTATTTATATATATATCGCTTTTTAGCAAACACTTCGTGGTTAGTCATATTTATATGATCGTCTTTTATAAATATATACATATATATACTCACAAGGATTTTTTTTATACATACATATGCTCTGCCAAGCTATTCAACTTTTTTTATTATTTCAAACAAAACACGTGTATTTATATTATTTATTTTTCTATTTCTCTATTTTATAGTTTAACATAATTCCTATGCTGTTTTATACATTAATTATTTGAAATAATTTTTCATATATCAGATGTTTTAATCATCCAGAAAATGTATCGATTACAATATATTTATGTCTACCTTTTTTTATATATATAATAGTTTTACTTTTGATATTCCGCAACTACCCATAATTATTAATATTCCATACATCTATTTTTGTGTACCAAACACATGCAAAATAAAAGCATGTGGATTGTACATATCAGTGATTAGTAATAATTATTAATTCTTACTTTTTAATGTTTTATTTTTTATTTTTTTTGTCTTATTCTTTATTTACTATACAACAAAATAAAAGATGCATGAGGTAAATAACGCACAGGTAGTTAGTATTAATTTCTGTTAGTGAAATTAATTCCCAATATTTTACACTTATTTCAAAAAAGGAGATAGATCAGTGCGTTCATTCAAGCCTAATGGCATGCATGCATTAGTTTTCATTATCCACTGGCACTCTCTTCGTAACAGTTTATTATGGAGATCTCCTCCTTGTTTTGTGGGTGTTATATGTTCTAATCCTGCGAAGGATAGCATATCCGCATCCCCATTGTGACTCTCAATCATGTGGCTGATTAATCTTGGACATCCTATACCCGTACTCAGAGACTTACGGTGTTTTTTGTATCTAGTAACTAATGCTCTTATTGTCTTGCCTATGTAGAACCTGCCACAAGGGCAGGTTACTACATACACAACCCACTTGGTTTTACAAGTAATAAGTGATTGTACTTTATGCTTAATTCCCCCTACAACTATAGGATTTTCAACTATATGTTGTTTACAGTGTGGACAATTCCTGCATTTATGATTACCTATGGGTCTATATTTCTTAAGCCACGTTTTCTCTTTTGGGGTGGTTGTCACCCTTTTTTTAATTAGTTTGTCTCTCAGATTACCACACCTCCTATAAGTTATCAGAGGTGGTCCTATATCAGTCATACTGGGGTCTCCCTCAGTTTTCAATATGTGCCAGTGTTTTTTTATTGCTGATTTTATTCTTTCCTGCATCGGGCCAAACTTAAATGCAAACGTGAATCTTTTTCCTTGCTGATTTTTCTGCAGTTTTTCTTTGTTCTTGAAATTGGTTTTACGTCTATTTTTTATGGCTTTTTCTTTTGCCTCCTCTAATAGATGTTTTGGGTAGCCTCTATTCATAAAGCTCTTCTGTAAAGTAGAACATTGCTCTAGAAATTTTTCATTATTGTTGTTAATCCTTGCTACTCTGAGAAATTGGCTATATGGTAGCGCCTGTTTTGTATGCCACGGATGTGCACTGTCAAAGTGCAAAAAAGTATTAGTGGCTGTAGGTTTTTTATAGACAGATCTTATTATTTTATCTCCCTCAATTCTCAGATTTACATCCAGGAAGTCTAATTCCTTACCTCCAAAAACTTGGGTAAATACCATATTGTAATCATTATTCATATTCAGATGTTCAACAAATGACAAGAAATCTTCTTTTCCCCCTCCCACACAATGAAAATGTCATCCACATAACGAGAATAAACTTTTAGATGTTTTAGAAAAGGATTAGAATCGGCATAGATGTATTTATCTTCAAAATGTGCTAAGAAGATGTTTGCAAGAGTACATGAGACTGGTGTCCCCATGGCTGTACCTACTCTTTGCTGATACCACTCATCTAAGAATGAAAACACATTGTTATTCAGAATAAACATGAGGGATTCACAGATAAAATCAGTCAGATTATCATCCTGACTGTCATCTGTCAGAATCTCTCTTAGTACCGTGACTGCTAAATCTTGAGGAATTCTTGAATATAATGACTCAACATCTATAGATGCTAGTTGGAAGTTCTCATTCCATTCTATGTCATCCACCATTTTCACAAAATCCATAGTGTCCTTTATGTAGGAAGGAATTTTTCTGAGTAATGGTCTTAGTAGCCAGTCCAGGTATTGGGACATTGGCTCTGTGACAGAGCCAATCCCTGAAACTATAGGACGGCCAGGGGGATTTTTCACACATTTGTGTATTTTTGGTAGGTGGTACCAATGTGCCCTATTGGGAAATTCTGGGAATAGCTTTTCAGCTTTATGTTTGCTGAGTGTTCCGTTCTCTACGAATCTTCTCAGCAAAGATTTTAATTTTTGTTTTATGTCATTAGTGGGATCTGATAAGAGTTTTTTATATGTTGTTTCGTCCCTTAATTGCCTATATCCCTCCATTATGTATTGTTCTTTGTACATAATAACAATCCCCCCTCCCTTGTCTGCTTTTCTCAATATGACATCCTCCCAGCTCTTGATCTTATTAATTGCTTCTAGTTCATTTTTTGTCAGATTATTTTTGGGTTCTGGGTATTTTAAGGCTTTAATTTCCCTGCTCACTAATTCATCAAAAAGGTCTATACTATTCCCTGGCGACACTGGGGGATAGTAAGTAGATTTATTACCTCCCAAGAATGGGGGACTGTTCTCAGGGGAGTCTGAGTCGGGGGGTACATCATTACTAATTTCCAACAGAGCAATTGCATCCTCACTGACTTCTCCCAGGGCAGTTTTTCCTGCAAAAAAACCCAATGTTCCTACTTTAATTTGCTGACTATTTTGTGCTTGTGTCTCTACATTTTTATTTTGTTTTTGACTTTGGTTTGCAAAGTGTCTATACAGGTGTATTTTTCTCAATGACTTATACAAATCTACTTTAAAGTCCTCATAACTGAATTCCTCTTCGGTACAAAAGTTTAATCCCTTCTTTAGGACTGATTCCATGTCCTTTGTAAGTGTTTTATTTGTCAAATTGAATATTTGTATTATGTCCTCTTCATTATTTTGCATATCCTGCTCATTCTTATTCAGTCTCTCCAGGAGACACTTTTCCTTTTTCCTATTTTGTTTGTTGCGTCCTCGTCCTCGTCTAAGTCTTTTCCCAAAGGGGCCTGACCAGTAGGGGGTCTGGATGATGACTTCTTGGGGGGAGGGGGTCCCTCGTTGCTGCTATATTCGCTTGCAGAGTCACTCTCCCTTGTTGGTATATTTTTGTCATGTTGATTGTTTCCAGATTTTTTTGGTTTTTTATCATTTTTAGGATTTTTTGGATACCTTGGGTTACTTGGCGTTTTACTGTCTTGTGGTTTTTTCTTTTTCTTATTATGTGGAGCAGAACCTGCTCTTTATTCCATGTAAAGATTTTTCCAGTCGTGTAATCTATTTTGTCCCTGATGAACTTTTCCTTTTTTTTCATTTTTATTTCTTCTTGCAGAGGGATTAGCTTTTTGTCGAGTTTTTTCAGGAAAGATGACCATTCCTTATTACCTTTGTATCTTGTCATCAACTCCTTTTTTAGTTTCATTAATTCAGATGTTACAATTACATGGTCTTTTTCATTTTTCTGTAAGACCAATTTTAGGAGTTTCTCAGAGCAGTCTGTTTGTGCTTTTTCCCATTCTCTGGTAAACTCAACATCCTCATTAGAAAAAGCCATCGCCTTGTTAACCCTTAGTCCTCTAGGAATCCTGCCACGAGCAGTGTAGCTCTTGAGCGACTGTATTGTCCAAAAAATTCGGACTTCTTTCTCTGCTAGATTTTGTATACGGAATTCTAGTCCTTTTGTGCTTTGAAAGGGAATAGTATATGTATTGTTTCCATCCTCAAAAAAGGACTCAGCATCCTCTCTAATAAAAAATAAAACATTAAAAATTAAGAATTAATAATTATTACTAATCACTGATATGTACAATCCACATGCTTTTATTTTGCATGTGTTTGGTACACAAAAATAGATGTATGGAATATTAATAATTATGGGTAGTTGCGGAATATCAAAAGTAAAACTATTAAATATATATAAAAAAAGGTAGACATAAATATATTGTAATCGATACATTTTCTGGATGATTAAAATATCTGATATATGAAAAATAATTTCAAATAATTAATGTATAAAACAGCATAGGAATTATGTTAAACTATAAAATAGAGAAATAGAAAAATAAATAATATAAATACACGTGTTTTGTTTGAAATAATAAAAAAAGTTGAATAGCTTGGCAGAGCATATGTATGTATAAAAAAAATCCTTGTGAGTATATATATGTATATATTTATAAAAGCCGATCATATAAATATGACTAACCACGAAGTGTTTGCTAAAAAGCGATATATATATAAATAAAATAGACAATAAATATAGTCCTAACATCTAGCAACATGATGCTTGAGATTGGCACTAAAATAACAGGGTATATCAAAATAGTGTCAGAATATTTTAACTTTTTAGCTAAAATAAGGGTAAGTTATGTGTTGTAAAAATCCTCTTTATTTTTATGTGTTGTTAATTTATGCACATGCACATTGCACTTGTGTTGGCGATGATGTCAGAGTCCCTCCCTTAATAGGAAGTGGACCTGAACTCAGACGCCCATACTGGAACCCGCAGAAGTATCGCTACTCGATACGAAACGGTACCGTCGTTCCGACGGCCTCTCACTCCCTCTCCCCACCGCACCAGCACTGTTTTAATGGAATAATTTACCTGGATTAAAACACTCTTCCACCAGCCTATACGGTTATACGGTGAGTGCCGCCTTTCTTTATTTATTTCCTTTATGAACTGTTATATGTCCTTTAAACTTTTAGAGAATATATTCGATACTCTCATCTTTTTAACCAATCATATGGTTTAATGCCCTTTCCTTACGCGTTTTGTCCCTATTGTAGTATAGAGACTCACCAGGAGCTTAAATGTATTTGGTTCAGAAAAAGTGGCATGTGTCCTTGTGTAATATGACAATCCACTGTATTTGTGAGTCAAAGACCCAATGCCGTCCAGAGTGGTGTAGTCCAAATGATATAGTCCGAGTGGTATAGACCCTTATTTGTATAGAGTCCAGGATTTATGTATGGTCATTTTTTCCTCCTGGAGTGTTTTTCGAAAGGTTACCCCTCAAGTCCGTACATGCATTATCAGGCTGTCTAGGTATATGTCTCAGACAATATCAGGGTTCTTCCAATCAAACGACTTTGTATTGTCCCAAGTCACTTCTGATTCTGGGTTTGCTCTTTTGAACACCCTGGGGTAACGTCCTTTCGTTATACTCCTGGTAATTTCTGTCCTTATAAGGTTCCTCACAATCATCTATGGACTCCTTCCTTCTTATTAGTACATTGCATCCATCCTGTTTCCTTTAAAATGATCCTTTTAGGGTATACCTTAACCTCTCCTGTTTAGGTTTCCTGCAGTACCAAAGTGCTTTCCAGCCGGAAGACAGTTCCCCCCTGTGTCGGGGGTTCTAGAAGTATAACAAAAGGATGTTACCCCAGGGTGACAGATGTCACGTAGACAGATGTCGACCAACGGATGTATAACCTGAACAAACTACAAAGTCAAACACAACACTATCAGACTCACTATAGAATATATACCACTGATAGACTCTGAAAAATATTTCAGGATCTGTTAGTGGAAATATATAGAGATATACACAAGAAGGTGACCGTCTGAGGAATAGGTCCAAACTTGAGATGTATTCATTGTGTGCTTGTGTGTTATAAGGGAGGGTGGGTAATCACGGATCACTGTCACTTTATCACAAGTTTTTTTAAAAATAAAACGAATTGTACCTGAAATAGAGCTTTCCCTCCTTTGGATAATGAGTATACAGATGTGGACAATGAAAATGTCAATGTTGCTAATTTTTAAAACATGGGCAAAAACACATTGAATCCTCCAGTACAGGGGAAATAATACCAGTTAATGATCACTTAATATGCAAAACAGACTTTCTAATTTATGTGATCACTTGTAAATGTGGTCTGCAGTATGTGGGTCGGACATCACAATGGTCTGATCACGTCTGAGTGGCCACAGATACAATGCTAAGAAAGGACTCCTCACACATAGCCTTTAACGCCATGTTCTCATTAATCAAGGGAAGAAATTTGATATTCAACTCACTCCGGTGGAATATATCCCAGCAGACACTCCAAACCACGTGCAACTGTTAGACAGGAAAGAGGCATTCTGGATGTACAAGCTGTGTTGCTTGCATCCAGATCACCTGAATGATAAATTGGAAAATGTTTGACACCATGGAGACACAGGCTGCATTGGTGTCTCTGGGAGAGATCAGATTGGTCTCGGTGACTGATCTGGCTGGTCTTCTTGTTGGGCCCACTGGGACGGGGGTACTCGGTACCGGACCGGTCTGCTGCTAGGGAAGTCACAGGTGGTCCTATTCCGGACCGTGTCCCGGGCTCGGCAATAAAAGGGGATATTTACAGGGGTTGTCAGTCGTGACGCCACCCACCATATGTGGCCAGTGATGGGGCCGCCGCTGCTGCAGAACCTCCGGGGATGATGGAATAGCAGCTTAGGTGTAATAGTTCCAGTGGGTAGAACTGTGTTCCCCGGGGCAGTAAGGGTTAAGTCTATTGTGGAGTGTATAGCACACTGACTTTGCAGACGCTGCAGGGATCTCTCCTCTTTGCTGGTGCTGACAGGCTGTATCCTGTAAGGAGAGAATCACTTTTATGCAGAAGCACAAGGGAAGCAGTTCCAGGGTTTTCCGTGTTTACTCTCAGTTCTTCAAGTCACTTTACAGCTCAGTTACAGTTCAAGTACAGTTCTTAATACAAGGGCACATTCTCCCTCTCCGGGTTCCCTTTACTCTGCAGCCAGGTCTCTCTCTCTGTGACCCCTCACACAGTCTCTGTGTCCTTCCCCGGCAATTAACGTTCTCTGGTCTTCTTCGTGTTGTGCGACACTGGACAGTATGGCGGTGACTCGGGCCCCTGTGGGTCCTAAGTTTGTCACTGAGCTGCCTGTCCTTTGGGGTAGGGACCCTAACGTGAAGCTGTGGTCCCCCGTCGGTGTCTGGGGATGCCGGGTAAACTACGGTCCCCTTTAGAGCTGACACTCTACTCAGCCCAGCCTCCAGCAGTCCTCAAGTGTGAGGCTCTACCAGGCTCCTTTCCTTCTGCGTCTCTCGGTATAATAGGAGGGCTACTCCGCCTGCAGTCGGTTGCTTTAGCTGTAGTTCTAGGGCCTGGGTATCACCGTCCCTCTCTGTCCTCTCACACTCCTGGGGATCTGGCTCTGGATGGGCTTTCTCTCTTCTCCGGCTTGCACTGGCTCAGTACAGATTCTGCGCTCCTTATGGCCGGAAACAAGAATATAGGGAAGCCCTTTTTTTTATTATTTCATGAATTTCATGAAATAATAAAAAAAATGGCTCCGCACAATTTCTATATCTAGCCAGGTACAGCTAAGCAGCTGGGGGCTGGAATCCGCAGCGCAGGGAGGCCCAAGCTTTCTGGGCACACCCAGCTGCAAATTGCAGCCCGCAGTCACCCCAGGAGATGGCGCGTTCATTGAAGCGCCATCCTCTGGCGCTGAACCCCGCTCTTCCAGCGGCCCTGGTGGCGGTGGCACGCTGGGTAATAAAGGGGTTAATACCAGCTTTGTTATACAAGCTGGTATTAAGCTCGAGATTCTTAATGTCAGGCCACGTTTGACCCGGCCACTAAGAATCTCCAATAAAGGGTTAAAAAAACACAACACAGAGAAAAATTATTTATTAAGAATAAAGACCCAGACACCATTAGGGACTTCAACTTTATTACCACCACATATCCCTCCTAAGACCCAGGTCTTCTCTCTTCTTTCTTCTCTCTTCTGTCTTCTGTCTTCCTTCTTCTTCTTGTTGCAGCGCCGGTAAGCAGAGAGTTAACTGTGCTGTGACAGCGGGAGCCTATTAAACATGATTTAGCTATTGTAGCAGATAGAGCCTGAAGCTTCCGAGACACATCTGCGATTTGTAAATCGCACATTACTCGCTATTACTCGCTTCCCCATTCATTAACATTGGACTCGCTAGACTCGCAACGAGTAGCGAGTCCCGGGCTCGAACTCGCTAGAGTCAAGCGATTCCGAGTAATTTAGAACTCGCCCATCACTAGCGGCTGTCATACTGATGACTGACATTAGCAATAGGGTTTGATGTCAGCTGAAAAAAAAGCTGACAGCAACCCCTTTATTACACAGTTATACAGCTTCTGGAAGAGCAGGGTAATTGCCAGTTTTGGTGTCTCTCATGGAGGTGCCAATTCTGGGGCGGATGCTGAATGTCATTCTCAGCATGGGGGGCCCAGAATGCTTCAGCCTTAGCATGCTGAGAATTACAGCCTCCACTTGCCTGGGTTACTTTGGCTGGCAAACAAAAATACGGCGGAGCACACGCCTATTTTTTTTTAAATTATTTAGTTAATTAAAAATAAATAGAGCTCCCCTGTGTTATTCATTGCCAACAAAGGTAGCACCAGTCAATAAAGTGGGCACCACTATGGAGTTTGGGTTACATAAAATATAACTTTTATTGGTAATATAAAAGCAGACACATAAACGTTATGAAAACGAAGGTACAGGGAAGTTCCAAAAACAACTGCAGTGGGGTAGTAACCCCCTGGGTATTAACCGTACACACTAAGGTGCAATTCACAATAGTATTAAGTTACACAATTAAGGCAAGTGTTAACAGACAGATTAGAGAGTAATACCATTACATCAATCACTCACCCATTGTGTACTTGTAGTGATGAACCTGGCGGTTCCCCAGGGGGCCCTGTCCTGCAGCACGCCCCTAACAGCTGTTTCGCCGCTGCTTGGTCGCAGGGGCTAGTTCTCATTGTGATTTTGGGCTGTTAAATACACTATCACTAATTGCCGCCGCCGCCCGCCCTGCACAGCGTCACTTCCGCTTATCATAAAGCAACCTAGCAATTAGGCAGGCGCCGGACGTCATGACGTCATCGGCGCGCATGCGCAATGCACCCGTCGGTGCTTTTAGAACGTAGAGCGATGTGCACATCATAGAAAATACTCGCGGCGGCCATTTTGTTGAAGACCTGGCTGGACTGATTAACCTGGAAAAATCTAGTGATTTTATAAACATCCTTTTGGACACATAAGGGAGAATTTATACATACTAGGCTTGCCATCAGGCAGTGAGGGGTGACATTCATACAAACAAACACATCCAAACATACTTTTATATAACAAGTGTTTTTAAAAGAGTGTATACATACATTTAACAATATTATTGTATAACAATTTAGAAAAAGTGAGTGAATAAAGAATTTTGTATAAAAGGTTACGACACAGTGCTAGCTGTGAATAAAGTGATAAATAAGCACTTCTTATTTTTCTGCCAATTATTATTACATCATATAAATATGCAACAACCAGTTTAAGAACATGTATTCAATACATTATTTACAACCCTCTGTTATAAACAAGATGGCCACCACCGATTTTTACTTCTCCATATATTTCAGTAAGGAATCTTCTAAGATGTTAGATATCCCATAGGTTCATTTCGATATAAAATGAAAGTCCTACATGGTCAAAAGGACAGTGATTCAACACTGCTCCGTTCATTTCCGTTATCAGTTGTGAAAAACTAAAATATACAAAACATGAGTTAAAATCACATATAGGCTCCAGGACGCACACAAGCACTAGTAACAAGTTTACACAGCTATAAAAATCAAGCACATGAGGTTGGCTCACTATAGAAAAGGGGCATAACTTATAACTTCATTAAGTCCCTTTGGGGCAAGTGTTTCTAGCTTGACTATCCACCTGCACTCCTCCTGAGCTAGTGTTTTAGCCAAATCTCCTCCTCTAATGCCTCCCTGAATTCGGTCAATTCCCTTAATGATCAATCCTTTAGGATTACAGCCATGGAAAATCCTAAAATGCTTAGGCAAGGTTTTCAGTGTGTTTAGGTCAATGATTTTGGCGGCTCCCTCTATATCCCTGACGTGCTCACGCACTCTTATCCGCAATTGTCTTGTGGTAAGACCAATATAGATCCTGCCACAAGGACAAGTCGCATGATAGACTACGTGAGTAGTGCTACAATTAATATATTTTTTTATCTTGTATGATTGGTTATTAGAGGAGAGAAATTCTTTTGCACGTTTAATGTTACCCTGAGTGCAAGCTAAACAATCGCCACACGGATAACATCCTATTAGTGGTCCTATCGTTCTTTCTCCAAAGAAATTGTTCTTTTTAGGAACATAATGGCTTGCACTCAGGATATCCCTTAAATTTCTACCCCTTCGTGACGTCAACAGAGGTCGTGTTGATAAGTGTTTGGCCAGTACTACATCCGTAGATAACACAGACCAATGTTTGCTTAAGATAGTTCTAATGTTAGACCACTGGGAATTGAAAGTCGAGATAAATCTGATGGGACCATACTCAACTGGCTTGACCTTGGGTTGAAATAACAGTTGTTCCCTCCTTGTTCTTTTGGCCTTCAGATACCCTTGTTTAATACTTCGGTTGCTGAATCCTCTGGATACAAAACGTTCGCGCAAATCAATTGCTTGTTTTTCAAAAACGGTGTCACTTGAGCATATACGCCTCATTCGTAAGAATTGACCGGCTGGGATAGATTTAATAGTGCTACTATCATGTGCTGATGAGGCGTGGAGGAGAGAGTTTGCAGCAGTACTTTTCCGATATACATCAGTTTGTATAGTGCCGTCCTGGCCCACCTCTAAAAGCACATCCAAAAAGGATATACACCGTCTACTGGCCTGATAGGTCAACCTAATGTTGAGATCATTCTTATTGAGAGCATCCATGAATTGATCCAAACTTGGTTTAGATCCTTGCCAAATAATCAGCAGATCATCGATGTACCTAAACCAGTACATGATGCTCCCAATACCCACAACGTCTTCAGATTGTATCAATGACCGCTCCCAGCTTCCTAAAAATAAATTTGCATACGATGGGGCACAAGCCGCCCCCATCGCTGTACCTCGTTGTTGCACATAGAAGCGGTCATTGAAAACGAAGACGTTGTGGGTCAGAATGTACTCAAGCAATTCCTCAATCAGGCAACACAGACTTGTGTCCCAGCCGGTCATATCCAGGAAGAGGCGTACTGCACGTATCCCATCCTCGTGCGCGATACAAGTATATAAGGACTCGACATCGGCCGTAACTAGCCACATGTCATCAGTCATGACTAGGCCCTCTAATTTAGTTAATAAATCAGTTGTATCGCGCACGTAGGACGGAAGTGTGACAACCAGTTTTTTTAAATAGAACTCAACAAATTTGCACGAAGGTTCACATAAACCCCCGTTACCCGAAACGATGGGGCGTCCCGGAGGGCTGTTGAGATCTTTGTGTACTTTTGGAATTAAATAAAAAGTTGGTGTCTTGGGATTTTCAACCAACAAACCCTCAAATACTTTTTTAGAGATCACCCCATCGTCTCGGGCACGTTGTAGGATCACAAACAATTCAGCAATGAACACAGAAGTAGGGTCATGTGTTATTTTTTGATAAGTATCTTTGTTATTTAGTTGTTTGTAGGCCTCTTTCTCATAGAGTGTTTTTGGCCATACAACCACATTCCCCCCTTTGTCAGAATTTCTGATGATGATATCATCTAGATTTTTTAGCTCTTTTAATGCCTGTCTATGTGCAGGAGTCAGATTGTCTTTACCTCCAAATTTCGACAATTTCTTGAAATCCTCTGTAACTAATTTAGTAAAGATTTCAACCTGCGGGCACAAAGCCAAAGAGGGGAATGTGGTTGACTTAGATACCAAATTAGGAGGGAACATACCTGGCGGTGTAGGAACATCACTCCCCAAGTCTTCAAGGTCAAGTTTAGCAGCTGATTCCAGTCTCACCAGGTCAACCTCGTTATCTGCACTTTTATCAAAGGTAGCACCAGGCAGCAGGGGTTAGCAGCCAGTAGCTGCATGGTTTACCTGCACTGGCAAAAGAAAATACAGTAAAGTGGGGGGTGTCCAGCAGCGTATGGTGGCAGACATGCAGGGCTAAGCTCCAGCATTTACAGGCTCACAGCATCTTCTAAACAGCTCTCACCCGGCTGATTTTTGCCACTCCACTCATCAAAGCACTGGAGGTCAGGATGACAAGGGGAAAATCCTGCAAACAGACATCCCCGGCAAAGCTGAGAGCTTTCTTCTCCCAAGGCCCAGCAGCAGCAGTAGTGAGGGGAAAATTGCACCAGAGTCTCCAACTTCCGCTCACTGCTCCTCCCACAGGAGTTCAAAGTCAGCATCAGCCTCAGCTTCTGGCATTACAACAGGAGACGGATCCTATATCCCTCTAACTGAAAAAGCCATGCAGTGCCTACTAGTTTCCCTGAGGGCAGCACTGCAGGAGGACTTGAGAGGGATGGTTGCAGAGATAAGAGGGGATTTAGATGCTTTTGAGTCCCGCACCTCACACATTGAGAGCAAGATAGCAGAATTTGCTTAGTTGCACAATGATCTAATTGATGCCAATGCTGCTCTAGAGGAAGAATGACTCAGCTGAAGTACAAAATGGGTGACTGGGAGGACAGAGACTGTATGTAGGAACAACGTAATTATAGGACCCGGTAATGTTCCAATCCGCCATCTGGTCAAAATAGCAGAATCCTTAGCAGAATTTTACTCCAACCTATCTAACCCTAAAGCTGACACGCTTATTCCCCAACCTTCTCTTCTTCTTATCAATGCGTATTCTGAAAAACTAAACTAACCAAAACTATCATGTAACCAACTGAATACCCTCAATGGTCCCTTGACCCCCTTAGAATTCCAGAAAGTGATTAAGATCCTGAAAGTCCAGTCTGCCCCACGTCCAGACTGATTCCCAAATTAGTACTACCAATGGTTTGCTAGGGTTTTGATTCCATACCTGTTACGCCTTTTTAACCATTGGCAGGATGTGGGATCTATCTCCACTGCAAACTTAGAATCCACAATAGTCATCCTGCCAATACCAGGCAAACCCCCCATGGGCCTAGGCAACTTTAGACCCATATCGTTGCTTAACTGACGTCAAAATTTATGCAAAGGTTTTAGCAACCAGGCTTCACACTGTTTTGCCCTCTCTGATTTTGGTGGATCAAGTGGGGTTTACAGCTGGAAGACAATGTTAATAAAATTAGTGAGGGGCGTACTGGACCTCATAGGTAATATGGTGCTATGCAATACAAGCTAAACAGAGAACAAAAACAACGTATAATGCACCTAAATAATTGGATATGAAAACTTGTTTGGATGCTAGTAAAATTTTCTGTTTTTTACACTTAAAAGCAAGCAGACAAATTCCAATCCAGGAAAAGTACACAAAATAGGAAGGTGCTGACAATTAGGGAGACAGAAGGCACTGTGTGCCTCAATATTCAACAAACACCAAGGGTATGGTTTAAAAACCACTGCACATCATAATATCAAGGATTAAACAAGGCTCAATCTATATACAACATGTTAAAGTGATCACATAGTTCAATTTACATGACTGACAGAGCTATACCAGATAGTCCATGTGGACCTTGCAAGTGCGCTGTGGCTTAAGTGCTGAACATACCCAGAGAGGTGGATGGAGAAGCACACAGTGTCGGGACGCCCCTGTGACCACAGCCCCCTGACGAAAACAGGGAAACATGTGTCGGGGCTTCCCGACATTGTGTACTTCTCCATCCACCTCTCTGGGTATGTTGATCTCTTCTGAACATGAACCTCGACCTATTTCCCAAAAACTTTAGAATATTTATTTTTCAGACTCTATTAGTGGCCTGACTTTGTATAGCAGTTAAATGGAAACTCCCCTACCCACCACTTATCATAGATCTGATCCATTGTCTCATTACTCAGTTTCATTATGAGTACTTCTTGGCGGCAGACCTACATGCAAAACAATCTTGAGCTACAGACTGGATATACTGGTACAGTAAATAAAGAGAAAAGAGCCTCACCATGTACTGATTTGTAGTATTATCTGCCTTATTGGTGCAAGTCTCCAGCCACAGCTTTGATTCAGAAGCTCCTATAAAATGCAGTTGAGACAATAAACAACCACTATATTTTAATCTTGTTTAATAAAGATGAAAATTTTAATCAATATGGGACTCACCACAATATCCTTTATATGGATATACTGGTACTCTTCACAACATGTTATTCTGATTCCAGGATCATAATTACATTCTTATTCGATGATAGGGGTATCTAGTCACACACCTCATATCCCCCCTTCTCTCCTCCTCTCCACTTATGTTGAATTAATCTGTTACTCTTGTTTGTGTCTTATATCTTGGTTATCTGCCTTATCCATATTTTAAGGTACTCGGTTATTAGGCATGGATATTCTTATGCACATGGACTCAGGACTTCACTAGACTGCAGCCCATATTTCTTCACCTTGTTTTATATATATATATAACTATCAGTTGTAATTTGTTTTGGTACATTTAACAATAAAAACATATTGGGTCAGAAAAAAGAAGAAAATATGTTATACACATTTTATTTTACCAGGAAATAAACATTTTATTAATAAAAAACACAGAAACAGGTTTTTTACTAAAAATACATTTATTTCTATAGATTACAAACAGGGCGCGAGTGCACAGGGAAAAGACAGCACAGGGAGGGAGAGAGACAGCACACGAGGGGGGGAGAGCACACATATGGAGACAATTCAAAGTACAAAGCACACGAGGATCGCCGCCACCCCCATCATGACATCAACACCTTTCCAATGCGAAAGCATCAGGCCTCCATTTAGTTATTAAAATATTTACCTTCCTTTCCTGTATTACCTTTTAAAATTAATAAAACTCTGGGAATCAAAATGGGAAAAAAAGTGTTAAAATAGCATTAAATAGCATTGCCCATAATGGGACAGTATCGCCACCAAGGGCCCCAAGAGGAATAGTGCCTGCTCTGACGCATGTTTCGCGCTTTAAGTTTTTAATGCTTCTTTTTCTGATACAATCACTTCTTGTAATTTTGTCCTGCTATTTTTATGCATGAAGATCATTGAATGTATTTTACGGGCTTAGGCTCATTTTCCATTGACAATGCTGTACCATATATGATACCCGTAATTGTGTATTTCTTTACTGTAACCAATGGATCCCTGTCTTGTTTGTAAGTCCTGTCTTTAATACCTCATGTTTTGTGAGATGTTTTTGTATATTGTTGTCTCTTCACTTTTTGTAAGAAATAAATATTTGTAATCTTTTAGCCAAAGAAACTCCAATTTATTCCCCTGTTTGAAATATATGCTCTATGGAGTGACTTCTACTTGAAAAGTCTGCGAGTCTGTAATCATGTGGCTTTTTGACATACCAGGAGGTTTTGCTTTTATGGACATCCTAATATACTGGAAACAACCATCAGGTTCAGAGAAAGCTGTCTTTTCCTTGTCACTCTGAAACAGGGGTATTTGCCAGGTCAAGGGTGGTGTAAATCACGTAAGTTGCTTGTTCTAACCTCTTGATGAACTCATCAACTCACTCGGGGCATCAGGTATGCATCAAATTCGAAAACCTAATTCAACTTGTGATATTCATTTCAAAACTCCCATTCTCTGTCTGGCTTTGGTACAAGTACGATGGGACTGGAACAGCCACTTATAGATTCCTCAATCACACAGAGACTCAACATTCTTTTCACCTCCTTTGAAATTCACTTCTCTTTGAGCCTTAAGCATCTGGTACGGCTTCAGGTTAACCCACACATGTGGTTCAGTTAGAACTTTGTGTTCCACAACATGCATACATCCTGGCAATTCCAAAAAAGGATCTCTGTTCAGGAGGAGCAACTCCTGACATTGTTGTTTCTGAGCCTATGACAGCGACTCCACCACTGTGACATACTTTATGTCGGCTTCCATATTGACCACCAGACATTGGGTTTCTACAGCTTCCCTATCTCACCACGGCATGATCAGGTTGTTGTTGTACACCTGGCAGGGCTTTCTTCTAACTGGTTCGTGGATCTTTTAGTTCACTTCACCCAGTTTCGAGGATGATGTCCATATAAGAGTTCAAATTTAGAGAACCCAGTAGAGGCCTTGGGAACTTCTCAGAGTATAGGAAACATAGAAATAAACAGTCGCAGCAATAAAATGCAATAACGGGGAATCAAAACAGCGCATCTATCCAAAAATGGTATCATTAGAAACATCAACTCAAATTGCAAAAAATAAGCCACATACAGCCACAGATACCAAAAAATGATAATGCTACTGATTAGATGACAGTAAAAGTATACAAATTTAGTATCTACAAACTCGTACTGACCCAATGCATTATACCAACATGTCAATTTTACCATATAGTGAGAATGGTGAATAACATAGCCAAAAAACAAATGTGTAATTGCACTTTTTTTTTGCTGTTTCATAACACTTTACATTTTTTTCCCATTTTTCTATACACTATGTGATAAAATAAATGATTTCATCTGAAAGTGCAACCTGTCCCACAAAACAAACCCTCAAATGTGTATATTGATGGAAAAATAAAAAATAAGTTATGGCTCATGGAAGAAGGGAGGCAAAAATGAAAACTGGAAAATGAGAAAATCACCAGGGGGGTTAAACATTGATTTTAAGGTTATTTTGAATCTCTCCACAATGCCATGAGGCTGCGGATAATACACTGAAGTTCAACTGGACAATCTGCAGTGCTTTACACACTTCCCTCAAGACTCTGGACATAAAGGATATATAGGGGTTGGACAAAATAATGGAAACACCTGGAAAAATCAACAAAAGTTAGTTTAATATGGTGTAGATCCACCTTTTGCGGCGATTTCAGCCTCAATTCTCTGAGGTATGGATTCATACAAGGTGATATCATTGGCCCGGCGGATCTCCACGAAATAGCCCCCCAGATCATCACAGAACCACTGCCATGTTTTACAGTTGGGAGAAGGCAGTCCGGACGGAACGCTTCTTTCGGCCGTCTCCAAACGTACACTCAACCAGAGGTCGGAGAATGAGGTAAATCATGATTCGTCTGAGCATATCGCATTTTTTCACTGTTCGAGGGACCAATTCTGGAGGTTTCTACACCACTCTAATTGCTTGGAAACATTTGTCATTGAGAGCAGCGGTTTTCTAACTGCAGCTCTTCCGTGGAATCCAGATTTGTGCAGCTTCCGACAAATAGTTTTCGTGGAAACTGGGTTCTGTAGGTGTTCATTGAGCTCAGCAGTGATTTTCGGAGCCGTGGTCTTGCGATCCTCTCTCACAATTCACTAGAGTCCGACGATCTCTCTCAGTCAACTTCGACTTTTGGCCGGACCTGTGCTTTGCTGCGGATGTTTTTCCTTCTCTTTGGAGACAGTACCACTTGACATGCCAAGCATTCAGGCACTTTCTATTACACTAGCACGAGCACCAACAATTAGGCCTTTTTGAAAATCTGAAAGGTCTGCCATTGGTATCAGGTTCTCATCAATTTTCTTACAATTCGGCAAAACAAACAGTTAATTTACAGACACATATCACTTAATACAAATAATCAACTACAAAACATTAACATATGTCATGGTTTGCATGTTTATAACATGTTCGAAGATTATGATGCCAAAACGTTAGGTGTTTTCCATTATTTTGGCCAACCACTGTACCCTGGTCTGTCAAGATCTCCTTTGAAAGACCAGTTTGAGAGAAGATATGTACCAATTCCCAGGCTATAGATTTAGCGGAGAGATTTCTCAATGGTACCACCTCTGGATACCAAGTCACATAGTCCAGATTCACTAAGATGTATTTTTGCCCTCTTGAAGACTTGACCATGGAACCTACAAAGTCAATAGCAATTTGGTTAAATGGGACCTCTATAATTTGTAATAGCACTAGGGGACTTCAGAAAGGAGCAACGGGAATGGTTAACTGGCAAGTGGGGCACATCCTACAATAGTTTAAAATCTCCAAATGGCATTCAGGTAAGTGGAATCTCCGAAGGATTCGCTCCTGGGTTTTATCTTTCCTAGATGACAACCCAAGACATAAGAGTAAGCTTTCAGGAACCTGCAACTAGAAAGGAGCAAACGTTGCTCAAACATGTTCGCCAATTTAAAATTTGACCGAACGTGCTCAATGTAGCTCAGGGATCAGAAACTCGAACACTTTCCTCAAAGATTGACAAATACAGCTTTGTTCGGAAAAAAGTTTGAAATTTAAAATGGCCCTAAAATTTTATGTGTTTTTTGGGGGCCAAAATGCTTGCCAACAGACTTGCTGGTTTAGAGCAACACCTAACAGAATGGTAAGGATAGTCACCAGTCATCTGGTCTACCGGTTTTTATCAAGGTGTAGAACTTTTTTTGAGCTTTAAATGATTTTTTTAAGCTTCCTGGAGTTTGCTGTGAAGTCCAGGAAGCTTGCAATGTCCTTAAAACATCTGTTTGAGAGATCTTAATATTTTTAGGGAATTATTTGTGTATATTTCTTTATTATTTATTTTTTCATTATTATTTATTTATTTTTTTGGAAAGCAAACCTTTATTATTGCAGAGGGTCAGCAGCATGCAAGGCTATCTGTTCTACACTTATGTGATAGAAATTCATATAAAAATAGCATAGTGGCATTATATGCTTCACATCCATGATCTTATAAGACTGTTCACACTAATGAAACACCATATTATGGATATTGCTTCTTGAAAATGTGCAATCACTATTTCATGACAAAATGATAATACTGCTAATACTAATATTTATTCATTAATATTGCACTATTAATTATTTAGTGGTTTAAATACATTGGCTACATTGTCCCCATTGGGGCCCACATTTTATGCCATACGTTTACAATGTACACTTTTGGCAACTGCACAACTGTGTTATATTTACAAAATATTTAAGTTGTCCCTGCATTTCTGCAGTGCCCAGTAGAGATGGGCGAGTCCTAAAAGACTCGGAATCGCAAGACCCCAACGAGTCCGAGTCAAGGACTCGGGACTCGTTGCGAGTCCAGCGAGTCCAATGTTAATGAATAGGGACCCGAGTAATAGCGAATAATGACATTTACAACTCGCTGATGTGTCTCTGAAAGTGTGCGAGTCCAAACTCGCTGGTTTTTCTCTTATTTTGAGGCTTGTAGCCGATGATGCGAGGGAAGCGATTCTCCAGCACACACCATGCTTTAAGGAAACAGGAAGCGAGTCGCGCTGACAGGCGCACACACAGAGCAATCCATTCATCAGTGCAATCATGGCAGCAGGACGTGGCACGGTGAACACACTGCGTCTTATTGCACTTGTGGAGGCTCGTCCATTTCTATGGCTCCCTACAGATCCTGACTATGGGGATACGACCCAAATTAATACAGCCTGGAGAGAGATCGCCCAAGAGATGTTCCCTGCGTTCCATCGGAGTGACCATGAGGAACAGAGCAATCTAAGTAAGTTAAATGAGTTCACACGTTATATATTGCATTTACTGTATATATACTCGTGTATAAGCCGACCCGTGTATAAGCCGACCCCCCTATTTTTGCCCCGAAAAACTATGAAAACATATTCACCGCCATCCTGGTATACAGCGGCTATCACTGGTAGACAGCCCCCCAGCAGAGTATACACCTCCCCCTGCAGAGTATACAGGCCCCCAGATGGGTATACATGCCCCCATATTGTGGTATACAGGCAGGGGCGGACTGGCCCAGGTGCCACGGGTCATGCGGCTGCAGGAGCATGAATAATCCGCATGTCCCTGAAGCAGCAGGCGGAAACGGAAGCTCCTGGCCGCGCGATGACGTCATCAGCACGCGGCTGCGTCCGGGAGTGAGCGTCTGTGAGTGGCGTGCGGCTGCGACTGTTAGCGAGCGGCTGTGAGGAGCGCGAGGCTGCGGCTGGGAGCGAGCTATAGGAGAATGCGGGAGCTGCGGTGACTGTGAGGCGGCCGCCAGTCATCACCCCCCCCACCCCCCGTCCTCACCTGTGTCGGGCCGGTGAGGGAGGGTTGCGACCCAAACTGTAGGGTGCCAGTCAGTCCCTGTATACAGGGCCCTCAGTGTGTGTACAGGCCCCCCCAGCAGTGGGTATACAGGGCCCCCAGCAGTGGGTAGACAGTGGCCCAGTGGGTTTACAGGGCCCCCAGCAGTGGCAATACAGGGCCCCCATAGCAGGGTATACAGGACCCTGAATGTGTTATCATGCTCCACCGCATAGTTGCCTATATTTGGATGGGGTCACAACAGTACAATGAGTTTAATGTCTGATCCTCCTGGCTCTTTCGGCCAAGGGGTTGGGTGTATATAAATACCACTAATGACCAGAGTCTGGTGCCCGCACTATTACATTCTCTATGCGTTGACATGTGTCCTGCCTCATTTGTGATTGTGGCCACGTGAGCTCAATGTCCGTAATGCTGTTGATGATGTTCCACACTGTCGTGTCACTGTGCCTTGTATACACATTACACACACAAAATGAATAAAATGTTATTGTTGATTTGTACACATACTTTTGTTGTTTCAAATATTACACATCTCTAAACCCGGTTTCAAATCATTTCACAGTTGACCATCTTAAAAAACGGTGGAGGAGCTGCCGGGACCAGCATAAGAAGCAGTACCGGCAGTACTCAGAGAGACAACCGGGAGCCGCTCCATTGCTGAACCACTACCACTTTTACGACCGGCTGTCCTTCCTTCACCCGGTGGCCCGTATGCCAAGGTATGTGTCTGCAGCACTGTTGTGTACATTTAGTATTATTTATTAATATATACATTAGGTTCCATTTCGGCTCTGTGGGTAGCAGAGTATACACGTGGCTCTGTGGGTAGCAGAGTATACAGGCGGGTCTGTGGGTAGCAGAGTATACAGGCGGGTCTGAGGTAGCAGAGTATACAGGCGGGTCTGTGGGTAGCAGAGTATAAAGACGGCTCTGTGGGTAGCAGAGTATACAGGCGGGTCTGTGGGTAGCAGAGTATACAGGCGGGTCTGAGTAGAGGTATACAGGGTCTGTGGGTACAGAGTAACAGGCGGGTCTGTGGGTAGCAGAGTATACAGGCGGTCTGTGAGGTAGCAGAGTATACAAGGCAGGTCTGTGGTAGCAGAGTATAACAGGCGGGTCTGTGGGTAGCAGAGTATACAGGCGGGTCTGTGGGTAGCAGAGTATACAGGCGGGTCTGGGGTAGCAGAGTATACAGGCGTGTCTGTGGGTAGCAGAGTATACAGGCGGGTCTGTGGTAGCAGAGTATACAGGCGGGTCTGTGGTAGCAGAGTATACAGGCGGGTCTGTGGTAGCAGAGTATACAGGCGGGTCTGTGGGTAGCAGAGTATACAGGCGGGTCTGTGGGTAGCAGAGTATACAGGCGGGTCTGTGGGTAGCAGAGTATAACAGGGCGGTCTGTGGGTAGCAGAGTATACAGGCGGGTCTGTGGTAGCAGAGTATACAGGCGGGTCTGAGGTAGCAGAGTATACAGGGCGTCTTGTGGGTAGCAGAGTATACAGGCGGGTCTGTGGGTAGCAGAGTATACAGGCGGTCTGTGGGTAGCAGAGTATACAGGCGGGCTGGTAGCAGAGTTACAGCGGGTCTGAGGTAGCAGAGTATACAGGCGGGTCTGTGGGTAGCAGAGTATACAGGCGGGTCTGTGGGTAGCAGAGTATACAGCGGCTCAGTGGGTAGCAGAGTATATAGGTGATGAGAATAGGGTTAATAGATGGTGCTACAGTGTTGGGGCGTGCTAGAGGGAGCAGAGATCCGATTACTGCCATCATTACTGACCTTATTAAAGATAGCGGCCGCAGCTAAATGACATCATGGCAAAGGTAAACATGGGGTGTGGTTAGCTGCAGGAGGTTAGTGAGAGGTGTGGGTTGTTTGGCAGAGGGCGTGGTGTGGGCGTGGTGAGCGCGGCTCCTGCGTCAGATACGCTGCGAGCGCGGAACCGCGGCACATCTCCAGGAGCAGAGGACGTGTCCGGTACGTCCGTAGCCCCCGGCCTCCCCGTTGTCCGCACACACAGCCCCGCTGTGACCTCTGCAGTGTCACAGGCCCCGGCGGGCGGCTGTCATCTCCTCCTGACACTGACCTCCTCCTGATTTGATTGTCTGTGTTGTCCCCCCCCGCTGTCAGCATCAGTGATCTGCTAAGACCTGTGGGTGCACAGACGGGGGAAGTACAAATGCCAGCATGCCGGGGCGGATTGGGCGCTGTGAGGGGCGCAGGTCTTGCTGTGAGCAGAGGGCGCGAGGCCGCTCGAGAAAACGCTATAGCGGCTGTGTGAGTTAAGCGTCTGCGGCTCGCGAAGGCGCATACGCGTCTCCGCTCGCAGTGACGCTAAGGAGTTTGGGATTCGGCTACAGTGCCGGAATTTCAAACTCCCGATTATATAAATAGATTATATATATATATATTGTATACCTTTCAACCCCTTCCCTGCTTTATATAGATGATATAAGCTAAAAGTTTTGTGAATTAAGTATGTCAAGTTAAAAGTGAAGTCAGGGGGACTTTTTTTTTTCATGTGAACCATTGGTGTTATTGATCGTCTAGATTAGATGGGATGGGGGGGGTGGGTGGTAATCAGGGGGTGAAAAATTATGTATTAGTATGGAATTAGCAAAGAAAGTCACGTATTCCTTTATGTTATGTACAGTTGGTTATTCTTTCATAATAATAACAAATATCTGATTAAGAATACACAGATACACAGAGTCTAAAAAGCGTGCAACTTAATGTTTGACCTATGTTTTTGTTTCCAAATGCAATGCATTCACCAAATTTTTTTTTACTTTACCCACAGAGAAGCTTACTACAGAGGGCGGCGTGCTGTTAACCCTCCACCGCCAAACAGAAGGCGGCGTGGAGAAAACCGACCACCACCACCACGGCCGGCGCCACCACCACCACCGCCGTCGCCGCCGCCACCACCACCACCAGCATCGCCGCCAGCAGCGCCAGGGCCAGCACCACCACCGCCGCCAACAGCGGCCGGGCCAGCACCGCCACCGCCGCCACCAGCGGCAGGGCCATCAACACCACCACCGCCGTCCCCGCCACCACCACCACCACCGCCACCAGCGGCAGGGTCCGCACCACCACCGCCCCCACCAGCGGCAGGGCCAGCACCACCACCGCCACCACCAGCGGCAGGGCCAGCACCACCACCGCCACCACCAGCGGCAGGGCCAGCACCACCACCGACGCCACCAGCGGCAGGCCCAGCTTATGGTCCGATCCCGGGGTCAGCACATTTAAGTGTGCAACAGAGTAATGCTGACTTTGCCCGCAGTATTATACCATTCATGGATAATATTCCATTTGACAGGCTACTGCGGGCAAGGTCAGCATTACAGATAGTGCTGGAAGCCTGTCAGCCAAATAACGACCCAGGTGATGTGTTCCAATATTTGGATGGGTGGAAAATAAACTCTAACAGGCTAGGCAGGCCCACAACACGGGACAGCCATGTGCCACCCCACAGGGCTTTGCCTCACTGCCAGTGGCCAGCTAACAGGGACCTACCACCGTTCCCTACACCTGTTCAGAGGATCCACCCTGAAGGGTTCGGCCAGGCCATACGTGGGGCCCTTGACCTTTTGCAGGACGGACAGCCCACCTACCAGGACCTGTAGGGCTCCATTTGTTGTTGTTGTTGTTGTTACCTTAATTGTAAAAGGTAGTATTTTTGGGAATGTCCAAACAGTGCTGCCATTTTTTTTTTTTAAACACAGTTTTAAAAACCAGCTTTGTGTCTGTCTTTTTTCAAGGAATGAATGTGGATTTTTTTTTGTGGTTGGGCTTCAAGTCATCATAATTATTATAATTATTTATTTATATAGCGCCCATAGGTTCCATGGCGCTTTACATGAGGAAAAGGTAGAGAAGGACAAGTACAATAAACATAGACAATAAGGTCATACAGGTACAATAGTAGAGGACCCTGTACGCGTGGGCTCACATTCTACGAGGGGTGGGTGGGGATACAATAGGGTGGGGAAGGTGTCGGTCGTGGGGCGTGTAGCGGGGTCTCATGGCAGGTTGTAGGCCTGTCGGAAGAGGTGAGTCTTTAGAAGTATCTTTAAGGTTCAGAGGGTAGGCGACTGACTGATGAGGTGGGGCAGGGAGTTCCATAGCATGGCGGATGACCGGGAGAAATCCTGTATGCGGTTGTGGGAAGAGGAGATGAGGGTGGACTGTAGGACAAGTTCTTGGGATGAACGCAGGTTGCGTGAGGGATGGTATCGGGAGATCATGTCGGAGATGTATGGTGGGGATAGGTTGTGTAAGGCTTTGAATGTCATGGTCAGTGTTTTAAAGTGAGCTCTCTGTGGGCCGGAGGGGCCAGTGAACGGCTTGGCAGAGGGGTAGGCAGGGGAGTAGCGTGAGGACAGATGGATTAGTCGGGCAGCAGAGTTTAGTATAGATTGGAGAGGTGCAAGAGAGTTGGCAGGGAGACCTATGCGAAGGAGGTTGCAGTAGTCAAGGCGGGAGATGATGAGGGCATTTATGAGTGTTTCAGCAGTGTCAGGATTGAGGAACGACCGAATTGGTTAAATATTTTTGAGTTGGAGTCACAGGGACTTGGTTAGGGACTACAGGTGGGGCTTGAAGGAGAGGGAGGAGTCAAGGATTACCCCGAGACATTTGGCGTGGGGGACAGGGGAGAGAGCATCATTAGCAAGTACTTTACGGCCCGCATGGCGCATGAAGTCACCTTGGTTACTAAGTGTCAAATCATGACTCCACATACAACTGTTGCTGACAAACAGTGCCTGTGTTTGGGGGGTTACTTTATGCCTCGCTATGGCAACAAGACTATGAACACACATGTGAGAGGCTGGGACGTCTACATGCTACACATCGCGTCTACGCGTTTTGTATGGAGCGTACAGTGGGACCCTTCAACAGGCTCCAGCAGGATGATAGTCCAAGCAACGCCCACGATGCAGGCATAGGATTGGTGCCTGGAAAAATTAGCCCAAGGGGCTGTTTCCCATTTTTGGTATAAATGTAGGCCTAAGGGCCATAAAAAGCTTGTTAGCCAGGGTGTCTCCCAAACCATGATAAGCTTGTTAGCCTGTGTGGCTCGAAAAATTAGCCCAAGGGGCTGTTTCCCATTTTTGGTATAAATGTAGGTCTAAGGGCCATACAAAGCTTGTTAGCCAGGGTGTCTCCCAAACCATGATAAGCTTGTTAGCCTGGGTGGCTCAAAAAATTAGCCCAAGGGGCTGTTTCCCATTTTTGGTATAAATGTAGGCCTAAGGGCCATAAAAAGCTTGTTAGCCAGGGTGTCTCCCAAACCATGATAAGCTTGTTAGCCTGTGTGGCTCGAAAAATTAGCCCAAGGGGCTGTTTCCCATTTTTGGTATAAATGTAGGTCTAAGGGCCATACAAAGCTTGTTAGCCAGGGTGTCTCCCAAACCATGATAAGCTTGTTAGCCTGGGTGGCTCAAAAAATTAGCCCAAGGGGCTGTATCCCATTTTTGGTATAAATGTAGGCCTAAGGGCCATAAAAAGCTTGTTAGCCAGGGTGTCTCCCAAACCATGATAAGCTTGTTAGCCTGTGTGGCTCAAAAAATTAGCCCAAGGGGCTGTTTGCCATTTTTGGTATAAATGTAGGCCTAAGGGCCATAAAAAGCTTGTTAGCCAGGTTGTCTCCCAAAACAAGATAAGCTTGTTAGCCTTTGTGGCTTAAAAAATTAACCCAAAGGGCTTAATAAAGTATATTTTTAAATAAAGCAGGGCGCTTGGCCCATTGCATATTATTGCTTGGACTAGGAGCATAGAAGAAGCAAGGCCAACTATGCAGTCCTAGGCTTGGTGCCTCAAAAAATTAGCCCAAAGGGCTTAATAAAGTATTTTTTTACACAAAGCAGGGCGCTTGGCCCATAGCATATTATTGCTTGGACTGGGTGCCGAATGAAATCAACAGAGCTACGGGACTTGTCATTAATTCCTGTCCAAAATGGGCATATTGTTAACAGCGCAATATCCCAATCATATAAATTATGATTAGGTTAATCTAGGATTGTGTACTGTCGTCAGGAGGGCTTAGGAACTGTGATGATATCCAATCCTTGTTGAATTTAATTAGAGTGAGCCTGTCGGCATTTTCTGTGGTGAGGCGGGACCTTCTATCAGTGACTATACCCCCAGCGGCACTGAAAACACGCTCTGATGTCACACTAGCAGCTGGGCATGCCAGCACCTCCAAGGCATACAATGACAGCTCAGTCCAAGTGTGCAGCTTGGAAACCCAGTAATTAAAGGGTACAGAAGGGTCGGTTAGGAAGCTGGTACTGTCACTGAGATACTGCTGCACCATGTTGGACAATTGTTGTCTCCTACTCAAGGTCACCGTAGGCAAATTACGTTCTTGATTGGAAGGTCTGTTGAACATCGCCCAGTTGGCGGACATCTTACCCCCACCTCTTCTTGTCATTGATGGCGTTTGTGTCCCAACCAAAGGCTGCTGTTGGAAAGAGCTGGTTCTTCGATGTATAGCGGATTCAGACGGTGATATTGCCAGCAAAATATCAAGAAGAACCCTCTTTACATGATCCATCGTTAAGCCCCTGGATGAGTGCGACAGCAGCGACTGAAATTTGTCTTTGTACCGTGGGTCCAAAAACGTTGACAACCAGTAGAGGTCGCTGTCATAGATGTGTATGACGCGTGGATCTTTGGAGACACATTGACACATTACTTCAGCCATGTGTGCTAAGCTGCAAAGACTCATCTCCTCGGTTACAACAGAATGAAGATCACTACGCGTCGTGGCCTCTAAATCGGTGTCCGCCTCCTCCTCTTCAGCCCACCCATGCTGTACCGACATAAACGTAGGGTTGGGAGTCCCATCAGGGTTCACGTCAGTACCAGAGAAAAATAAATCTTCTTCATCATCACCCTCATCACCATCTTCCTGAACCAATGTAGCCTGCTGATATTGGCTAGGGTGGCTAGGATCAGCGATGTTCAATTCTGGCTCCATAGCCATCCGCTGTGCTCTCAAAGCATCTGTTTTGAGATTCAATAGGGATTCTTGGAGCAGGCAGAGCATGGGGATGGTGAGACTTATAATCGACTGATCCCCACTGACAAGTTTGGTACAGTATTCGAAGTTATCCAGCAACTCGCAAAGGTCAGCGATCCAGACCCACTCGAAAGTAGTGATGTGTGTGGTATGACTTCCAGGTTGACGGGCATGTTGCAGCTGAAATTCCGCTATTGCCTTCTGCTGCTCATTAAACCTTGCCAGCATATGGAAGGTGGAGTTCCATCGCGTAGGCATGTCGCAAATTAGCCTGTGTTTCGGCAAGTTAAATTGGATTTGAAGGGCAGAAAGACTTGCAGCTGCTGTGGACGAATGTCTAAAGTGGGCGCAAATTCGCCTCACCTTATCCAGTAGCTCAGATAACTCTGGGTATATTTTGAGGAATTTCTGAACTACCAGGTTCAGGACATGAGCCATGCAAGGCACATGTACAAGTTTACCGTGCTTTATTGCCGCCACAAGGTTTGCACCATTATCGCTCACAACTAGACCTGGTTGTAGTTCCAGTGGGGCCAGCCACTCATCGGTCTGTTGCTTGAGACCTTTCCACAACTCTGTTGCAGTGTGACGTGTGTCACCTAGGCAGATAAGCTTCAGAAGAGCCTGTTGTCGCCTTGCAGAAGCAGTACTGCAAAGCTCCCAACTCGGACGTGATGGTGCTTGAGGCTCAGCAGTGGACAAGGAAGTGGCAGAAGCAGATTGGGCACTGGACATATATGAGGAGGCAGACACCCGGAATGATGTTGGGCCCGCTATTCGTGGAGTTGGAAGTATGTCAGATGGTACAGTTTTAGAAGTTGGGACACTCTCCACCAGGTTGATCCAGTGAGCCGTTAGTGAAATGTATCTGCCCTGTCCACAACTACTTGTCCACGTGTCCGTTGTTAGGTGGACTTTGGCGGTGACAGCATTTGTTAAAGCACGTTTTAAGTTGTTAACCACGTGCTGGTGTAAGTCGGGAACGGCACTACGTGAGAAAAAGTACCGGCTGGGTACAGAGTATCGTGGTGCTGCCTCAGCCATCAACTCCCGAAAAGACTCTGTACCCACAAGCCTAAACGGCAGCATTTCCACAGCTAACAACTTGGCTATTTTCGCTGTCACTTTTTGGGAATATGGGTGTGTCGGTTTGAACTTCCGCTGTCTTTCATACAGCTGTGGCACAGACAACTGCACGTTTGGACCAGACTGACAAGAGGATTGACTACTGTCATGTCTGTCTTGTAAAGCACCTTGGGAGGAGTACGCTTGAGCAGGAGCTGAAGCCTGAACACTTGCTGGTGAAGGATGTATCTGAGGTGGCCTGGAAGTGTTTGGATCAGAAGGCACTGATTTTGAACCCTGATAGGGTGCCCACTGAATTGGGTGCTTAAGAGACATATGCTTGCGCATACTGCTGGTGCTCTGGTTTCCTTTTACCGTGCCTCTGCTAAGCCTTGCCTGGCACATCTTACAGATAACCATATTTGGTAATGTTGGGCTATCCTTAAAAAATTGCCACACACTGGCTGTTCGTCCTTTATTTTTAATTGGAGGAAGAGGAGGATGACTCTGTTCAACACCAACTGTGGACACATTTTGGGCAACTGTGTTTGCAGTTTGTGCAACAGTTGGCACAGTTTGTGCCACAGTTGACGCTATTTGGGCAACTGTTCTCACAGTTTGTGTTCTGGAGACAGTACGCCTTTGTGATTTTGCCAGTGGTACATAGCCACTTTCGTCCTCCTGGCTGCTCTCTTGGCTATGCAATTCAGCAATCCAGGTAGGATCTGTGGTGTCATCATCCACCCCTTCCAGTTCAAAGGATTCTGGATAAACTGACTGAGCAGGCTGGCCAGATGAGATGTGTGTCTCATCATCCTCATCATCATCCACCTCCTGAGATACTGTTTGCATTTCGTGAAAGTGTCTTTCCTCAGGACGCGCTACTTCCAAACTTTGGCCATGAGTAGACATTTCGTCTACTTCAAGTATCTCGTCAGGCAGTGACAAAGAAACCCCTTGATAAGAACCGAATAAGTCATCCGAGTGACCAAGGTCCATATCCAAATTTTCCTCTGGCTGCCGATGGGTTGAGGCAATATGACGACTTTGAGGATTGGATGGCGCTGCATTGTCTGTAGCGACACTAGAATGTCTTGCCACGGATGATTGCGTACTGCAAGAACCAGTGGTCGAGGGCGTCTGAGCCATCCAAGATGTTATCTTGTCATGCTCATCCGGCCTCAACACACGTTTTCTTTGAGTACTGGGATTTCTAGGTAGAAAAAAGGACGTTCTATCAATCCTAGGCTGTGTACTTGTACCAGTGCCTTCTTGGGCAAGACTGCTGCGGCCACGAGCTCGTCCCTGTCCCTTTGCAACATCCTTTTTGGTAATTGTTTTTTTTTGAGACATTGTAGACGAATGCACAATCACCGAGTTGGAGTTAGGTGTTGCTGTATGCGTCACTTGCTGGCGGGGTAAGTGTGCGCGCTCACACTTGGCAGTGAAGCCGCACACTACACTCCCTAAAAAAATTAGTTTCAAGTGCGCACAGCCACCGAGATGTGGTTAGGTTTGCTGAATGCGTCACTTGCTGGCGGGGGTAAGTGTGCGCGCTCACACTTGGCAGTGAAGCCGCACACTACACTCCCTAAAAAAATTAGTTTCAAGTGCGCACAGCCACCGAGATGTGGTTAGGTTTGCTGAATGCGTCATTCGCTGGCGGGGTAAGTGTGCGCGCTCACACTTGGCAGTGAAGCCGCACACTACACTCCCTAAAAAAATTGGTTAGAAGTGCGCACAGCCACCGAGATGTGGTTAGGTTAGCTGAATGCGTCACTTGCTGGCGGGGTAAGTGTGCGCTCTCACACTTGGCAGTGAAGCCGCACACTACACTCCCTAAAAAAATTGGTTTGAAGTGCGCACAGCCACCGAGATGTGGTTAGGTTAGCTGAATGCGTCACTTGCTGGCAGGGTAAGTGTGCGCTCTCACACTTGGCAGTGAAGCCGCACACTACACTCCCTAAAAAAATTGGTTAGAAGTGCGCACAGCCACCGAGATGTGGTTAGGTTAGCTGAATGCGTCACTTGCTGGCGGGGTAAGTGTGCGCTCTCACACTTGGCAGTGAAGCCGCACACTACACTCCCTAAAAAAATTAGTTTCAAGTGCGCACAGCCACCGAGATGTGGTTAGGTTTGCTGAATGCGTCACTTGCTGGCGGGGTAAGTGTGCGCGCTCACACTTGGCAGTGAAGCCGCACACTACACTCCCTAAAAAAATTGGTTAGAAGTGCGCACAGCCACCGAGATGTGGTTAGGTTAGCTGAATGCGTCACTTGCTGGCGGGGTAAGTGTGCGCTCTCACACTTGGCAGTGAAGCCGCACACTACACTCCCTAAAAAAATTGGTTTGAAGTGCGCACAGCCACCGAGATGTGGTTAGGTTAGCTGAATGCGTCACTTGCTGGCGGGGTAAGTGTGCGCTCTCACACTTGGCAGTGAAGCCGCACACTACACTCCCTAAAAAAATTAGTTTCAAGTGCGCACAGCCACCGAGATGTGGTTAGGTTTGCTGAATGCGTCACTTGCTGGCGGGGTAAGTGTGCGCGCTCACACTTGGCAGTGAAGCCGCACACTACACTCCCTAAAAAAATTGGTTTGAAGTGCGCACAGCCACCGAGATGTGGTTAGGTTAGTTGAATGCGTCACTTGCTGGCGGGGTAAGTGTGCGCTCTCACACTTGGCAGTGAAGCCGCACACTACACTCCCTAAAAAAATTGGTTTGAAGTGCGCACAGCCACCGAGATGTGGTTAGGTTAGCTGAATGCGTCACTTGCTGGCAGGGTAAGTGTGCGCTCTCACACTTGGCAGTGAAGCCGCACACTACACTCCCTAAAAAAATTGGTTTGAAGTGCGCACAGCCACCGAGATGTGGTTAGGTTAGCTGAATGCGTCACTTGCTGGCGGGGTAAGTGTGCGCTCTCACACTTGGCAGTGAAGCCGCACACTACACTCCCTAAGGTGGAGTACGTGCTAGCAGCAACACACTGGTCTGCCACAGAAAAAATAACGCTCTATGGCTTATTAGGAACAAAAATCGATCTGGTGCAAAAACAAAAAGGAAACAGCACCTCAGCTAAGCCTCTGACTGCAGCTGTTGGCAAAGCTGAGTGAGTAAGCTAAGCTATGAGGTCCGTCCTGTGTGCACTCTAAGGCTTCTCCTTCCTTCCCTCCCTGCCTGCCTGCCTACACAGCACTACTCCGTCCTCCTCCTAGCTCTCAGAAGAGCTTTTTGGGTTAATAAAAGGAATCTTCCCTACACTGACAATCCCTGATCTGCTCCAGCATATATCTCTCTCTCCCTATACTAGGTCAGATCGTCTCAGGAATGTGCCCAAAATGGCGGGGACAAGCCTTATATACTGCCTTGCCTGTCATACATGACATAGGCATTACGATGGAGAGCAGCCAATCATAGTCCTGACACAACCAACTTTGCTATGCCATTACTGACTATGATTGGCTATCTTCACAAGTTTTCTGACCTAACACGCACGCTGTGCTGACTCGCAACATAACAAATTCTGTATTCGAGAGTCCGACTCCCGAATACAGTATACAGGACTCGGAATCGTAGACTCGTAGGACTCGGAATCGTAGACTCGCTCAGACTCGCTGCTGACAGCGGGTATCTGTGACGAGTCAAGCTTATTGACATTGAATTCCATTGGACTCGTCACTGTGCGAGTCCAAGCTGGGAGATTCGCCGAGTAACGAGTCCTGCGAGTACCTTCAGAATCGCCGAGTCCCGAGTCCTAGCGAGTAGACTCGCCCATCCCTAGTGCCCAGTGCCCACTAGCCTTATTCAGCATTCCAGATTAATTGATGGTGAATGGTTACCTCAATACACTTACCGTATATACTCGCGTATAAGCCGAGTTTTTCAGCCCAAAAATTGGGCTGAAAAGTCCCCCCCTCGGCTTATACGCGAGTCAATACGGTCCCCCTCAAAGTTTGGCGCCCCCACCTCACTTGCTGGCCCCCCCCGCATGCAGCGCTGCGCATATACATTACCTGTCTAGCAGCTGTCACCCTCCGGTGGCGGATCGCGGCTCCTGGGCTCCGGCTCCATCTTCCTCTCTGTCTTCCTGGTTTGTGGCCGCTGGGCTCATCGCGATGACGTCATCGCGATGCCGGCCGGTCACGTGACAAGCAGGAAGACAGAGAGGAAGATGGAGCCCGGAGCCCAGGAGCCGCGATCCACCACCGGAGGGTGACAGCTCCTAGACAGGTAATGTATATGCGCAGCGCTGCATGTGGGGGGGGCCAGCAAGTGAGGTGGGGGCGCCAAGCTATGAGGGTGGCCCTGCTGGGGCCCTGTATACTACCACTGGGGCTGTATATACCACTGGGGCTGTATATACTACTGGGGCTGCTGTATACTACCACTGGGGCTGTATATACCACTGGGGCTGCTGTATACTACCACTGGGGCTGTATATACCACTGGGGCTGTATATACTACTGGGGCTGTATATACTACTGGGGCTGTATGTATACTACCACTGGGGCTGTATATACTACTGGGGCTGCTGTATACTACCACTGGGGCTGAATATACCACTGGGGCTGCTGTATACTACCACTGGGGCTGTATATACCACTGGGGCTGTATATACTACTGGGGCTGCATGTATACTACCACTGGGGCTGTATATACCACTAGGGCTGCTGTATACTACCACTGGGGCTGTATATACCTCTGGGGCTGCTGTATATACCTCTGGGGCTGCGTGTATATTACCACTGGGGCTGTATATACCACTGGGGCTGTATATACTACTGGGGCTGCGTGTATACTACCACTGGGGCTGCTGCTGTATACTACCACTGGGGCTGCTGTATATACCTCTGGGGCTGCTGTATACTACCACTGGGGCTGCTGCTGTATATACCACTGGGGCTGCTGCTGTAACACTGCTGGGGCCTGTATATACCACTGGGGAGGCTGCTGTATACCACACTGCTGGGGGCTGTATACCTGTGCTGGGGTCCACCCTCGGCTTATACATGAGTCAATAGATTTTCCCAGGTTTTGGGGGCAAAAGTAGGGGGGTCGGCTTATACACGGGTCGGCTTATACACGAGTATATACGATATTTGTTTTCATCATTATGTCTCCCACAAAGATATAATAATACCTTGTGGCAAGAATTGGATTTGTGACAGTGACATTAGTTATGCAGAGCATCACATAAGGAGTTAATTAGGAGCTGGGCATTAGACAACAAGGTTTGCCAAACATTAAAATCCGGTAGTGATTGATAGGGCCTGAACCCCGTCATTCACTGGAAGAGATGTGCGCCCTATGAAAGGCAGACACACACAGCCTCGGAACTCAGTCAGTGTCTTCCTGCAATCTTACCTGTTCAGTTGTAGCAACATGCAGACACACTGTCCGCTACTACAGATGAACTTGGTACCGTGATGGCATTACACAGTACTTTGGAGATAGATCCCCTGAAAGGTATGACTGACACTGACTCGGAGGAAGTCATATTTATAAACAACCCAGAAGGTGGGTCAGAGGCGGCAGACCAGACCCAGAGTGGCATGCAGAGGAGATGGAGATATATGTCACCTGGAGCTACACCACACTACCCTCTTTGGGCTTCATCTGCAATAAAGTGAGCATCCAATCCTGGGCTCCGAGGCCAGACGAGAGCCTTAGAAGATCATGGCAGTAAAGAGGTTACACTTTCCTATGGCAACCAGGGCTAGTAGCAGCACATGTGAAGACTGTACATGATTAAATATGAGCAAACTTTGCATGAACATGTTCGTCAATTTCAAATCCAGATTGAATTTGGCAATGTTCGTTCAGCACCTCAAACTCAAACTTTTGCTGAAAAGTTGGAAATTCAAGATTTGTTCGGTAATTGTTCGGATGACAAAAAACTTTAATGCATTTGCTCCAATGCTCCTGTTTTACATTTTCAGAGTGTCCATGTCTAGCATAAGGGGCATGAGTTGAGAGGGGTGAGAGGTGTTTCAGATCAGATGAGTGCAGTTCCCCATTTTATTTCTTTCCCCACTTACTGTGGGTGGTGCAGTATGGCAGCCAATCAGCACCCATAAGCAAATTGCACTTTTTGCACATAAGGGCTTGTGTCATTTCCTGGGCATGTCACATGTCCTTGCCATATAAGAACCGACCATTTCTTGCTGCTGCAGTGCTGACGCTGCTGATCCTGTGTGCACTATTTAGATATCTAGTTAGGGATTCTATTTCTTTCTAGATAGTTATGTAAAAAAAAATGTGGAAGGGGGTAGAGGGAAAAAGAGAAAGCACAAGATCTAAGTGTCGCAATAGGGTTCAGCTCAGATTTATAAGGAATGTGGCTGCAGTCACCTACTAGATGTCTTGTGATCTTTCTTGTAGATCCACTTTGTGGATCAGTTTATTGCTTTTTCCCCCTTTCTTCAGTAGAGGCCCTGGAAACACATGAAGGCACCAGAGGTGCTTTCATAGGAAGTAGTATGCAAGGATTCTTTCGAGACAGTATGCCCTCCCGGTGGATGGTGGGCAAGAAGCGATGATATAGTCCAATTTCGATTACATTATAATATTATTACATGGAGTAACAAGGCCCAATCCTTCTACCTATAAAATTATTTCATACATACAACAAAGTGTGGTAAAGTAATGGCCGAGGTTTTATTAAGAGATTACCAAAAACAAAATTTTTTATTTTTTAAAACTCAAATAAATCCTTTTAACTCTTTTTTTTAATCTTTAATAACAACTAAAGGACCAATCGACCCGAATTCACTAGGGCGATTTTACCCACGCAAAAAACATTTGACCGATCAGTAACCACTGATCTCTCTCTAATAAAACATCTCGACAAAATGGTGCTATGAAGATTATCAACTTCTTCCATAGGGAGGGTGGGCGGGTGTTTTCCTCCTCACAGCTGAACTGATGATGAAGACCCAAACAGCTGCTTCTATACTGCAGTTTTACCGCCTTTTTTGCGTTAACCAATGAGATTAAAGCTCCTTCAGCTGAAGAGCTGGCACATACCAATATAATTTTCTGAAATAAAAAAACTCACACAAAAAATACATAAACACAAAGAAATCATTAGTACTACATTCCCAGTTAACTTAAATATAACATTCAGCTAATTTATCCACAACTAAATTGTACATTAAAAACTAAAAATACCGGATAAGCCTGTGACCCCATGTCCACCCCACATTTATACAAAATGGTGTCTCCCATGGGGTAACAAGGCCCAATCCTTCTACCTATAAAATAATTTCATACATACAACAAAGTGTGGTAAAGTAATGGCCGAGGTTTTATTAAGAGATTACCAAAAACAAAATTTTTCATTTTTTAAAACTCAAATAAATCCTTTTAAATCTTTTTTTTAATCTTTAATAACAACTAAAGAACCAATCGACCCGAATTCACTGGGGCGATTTTACCCACAAGGGGAGGGTATCGAAGATAGCCCCCCCCCCCAACTAACACCTCAGCCATTCCTCAACAACACCTTGAAACCCTAAATTAAAGATATCCAAAGCCACTTCCGATAAATGAACGCCGTCTGGCCGGTAGAAACCAGAAAGAAAACCTTCTAGATCTAAATGTAAAAATAAAAATATATATTATACCTAAGGAAGACTCAGTGGAGTTGACACATTGTATGTCTTTCTGAATAAGAAAATCAATATTGGAATATATAATCGCTTCTTGTCCACCGTCCATCGGGAGAACATAGTGCCTGGAAAGAATCCTTGCATAGATAGAGAGATAGATAGGTTTAGTAGTTCATTCATAAAACATCGCTTTTTAGTGCTTAGTACCAGTGTTTTTTGCAAATCCCCTATGTCACAGAGTTGATTGTGTGAACAACTGCACCAATGCTGTGCTGAAAACATTTTATTGCCACAAGCAGGCAGTAACCATAATTTTTGCCTAGTACTATTTTTTGACAAATCCACTGTTGTACAGTGGTGCTTGTGAAATCTGTCAAAAAAACATTTAGTGTCACATCCAGACAGCAATCACAGTATTTACCTAATGCCATTCCTTGGCAAATCCACTGTGTTACAGTGGTGCTAGCGAAATCTGTGCTGAAAACCTTTTATTGTCACATCCCGGTAGCAGCCACAGTTTTTAAATAGTACCATTTTTTGGCAAATCCCCTGAGGTACAGTGGTGCTTGTGAAATATGTGATGAAAACCTTTTAGGGTGCATCCTCACGATCAGGAGACGCAGCGTTTTGAGCGCAGCATTTTTGCGCTGCGTCCAAAACGCTGCATCGTACAGTACTAGCATAGTGGATGGGATTTCAAGAAATCCCATCCACACTATGCGTAACCCGCCTGCAGCGTGTTTGAAGCTGCGGTGCAGGTTGCCGGGTGTCCGCTCCTCCGCAGCATGTTTATATCATGCTGCAGAGTCGAAGCGGCTCCCATCAGGTGACTGCAGGGAGAAGCCGCCCTGCACCTGCCGCACACGGTGAGTACAGGGTGGCTGTGATCTCCCTGCGGCCACCTGCGGCTTCTCTCAGGTCCGGAGGAGCTGCGTCCAACACGCAGCTCCTCTGGACCGTGAGTACATACCCTAAGTGATACATCCAGGCTGCAACCACAGTTTTTGCCTACTACCATTTCTTGACAAATCCCATGTAGTACAGTGGTTCTTGTGAAATCTGAGCAAAAACTGATTTAATGCTACATCCACGCAGTAAACACAGTTTTTTCCTAGTACCAGTTTTTTTTAAATCTGGTTCACTGGATTCACGTCCCCATATTTTTTCAGAATACAACTAACTTGTAAATGTGTTAGCATCAAATATGAGTGGTAAAAGCTGTGTTCATGGTGGAAATGGAAATAGGTGTTGTGGTAAGGGCAAAATGCTCGGTGTCCGTGGGGTAGGCATTAAAGTAACCAAAAGTTCAACAAACACTGGCTTCTAGGCAAAGAAAAATGTCAACTTCTTTTAGTGGACAGTCTGGTATCAACCCTTTCTTAGGCAGCAGCACATCTCTATGACTTGTAGATGAGGCCCAGAAAGAACAGGTGCTATCAAGCGCTCCATCAAGTGGCCTCTCCTCCACCTCAACTTCAACAGCACATATCCTGCAGTTCTCACAGGTATCAGCCAATCACACGTCTTTCCTCATGTCTCACAAGTCTCCAGCCACCCTACTGACTGTGGATCAACAAACATGGCTGAGTCTGCAGAGCTGTTCATGCATATTATAGCCTTGGAATCAGAGGTCTGCTCTAAAGTTTAATTGAGTTAAGAGGTGGAAGTGATCTGCAACGATGCCCAAAATCTTTGTGAGTTGGATCCAGGGCAAGACTAAGAAGGGTCAGAGCATAATGTATACCCTCATTACCAAATTTTAACCCTTGTTGGTGGAGACAATGAGTCACTCTCAGCCTAGGCACGGACAGTGCTCGCTCTCCCAAGACTACGATACTAACGGTACTTCCCCAGACCAGGGGTCACACACTGGGAGCTACCACATCAGGGGCTATCAGAAACATACTAAGACGATTCTCCAGCATTCTGTAACATTCCACATGCCTATGGGTACAGCACAAAGCCTGCACAGATACACTGCCTAATAGGCCTGCAACAGATGTACTGTTCCATGGTGCAGGGGGCTCTCGTCTTACCATACAGTGCTCCATATCTGATGTTTACTCCCCTAACATCATTAGCAGTGACGTGTTGAGAAAGGCCTAATTGGGGGCCGAAACGTTATTGCTGCTGTCACCTCACCATCCATGTGTGCTTCACAATAAATCACTTGAAACTGAACCAGATGAGTGCTTGCAAACCTGGAGGTGGCCCAATGGTAGGGGACACACATGCTTTGCATGGCTCATGTTCTGAATCTGGTTGTTCAGCAATTTCTAGCCCACTATCCCGGCCTAGATGTCACTTCAGCCATTTTCACCCCACAGCACAATGACTTGCATTTCTACAGAAGACTTTCGGCATGCTGGTTAACCGCCTGATATGCGATGTGCCGACACGATGGAATTCCACTCTGCACATGTTGCAGTAACTGTAGCAGTAGTAACGAGCTCTGGGGCAGTATGTGATGATGTATCATCAGAGATATCCCAATCATGAGGTGGGGCAAATAATGCTGATGGAGTGGTTACAGATGAAGGACCTCTGCACCCTCCTGCACAGTTTTGAAATGGCGACTAAGGTGTTTACCGCTGACAATGCCGTTATCAGCATGACTTTTCTGGTCATCTACATGCTGCAGCACACTTTGTCCAGTATGCGGAGTCAAATGGTGGTTCAAAAGGAAGAGGAGGAAATGGAGGAGGAAGTGTATGCGCAAGGGATAAGAAGATATGAAAGGTCCAGTCTATCATCAGCACAGAGCCGGGTGGCATGGGAGGGTAGAGGAGAGGGATCGACAAGGGCTTATGTTATGAGCCAAACATTTGATAATGGTGTAGGAGGTGAGAAAGAAAGGAAGAAATGGAGGAGGAAGAGGTGATATTAATGGAAGACTCAGCAGATGAAGGAAATTTTGGTCCCATTTCTGCTGTGCGAGGTTGGTGGGAGAGGTCAGTGGAAGCAAGTGGGAATGTTACCCCGCCACCTACAACACAACATGTACTTGGGCCTCCTGGATGCACAAGGCACATGAGTGCCTACTTGCTGCACTATCTGCAACATAATCCACGGATTGTTATGATTTCAAGTAATGCTAACTACTGGGTTGCCACACTGTTTGATCCCTGCTACAAAACTAAATTTGTCCAAATGATTCCCGCCCTGGAAAGGGACACACACATGCCGGAGTATCAAAAGAAGCTTTTAGACAATCTGAGGACTGCTTTTCCCCAAAACACTAGTGGTGGACATAGTACACAATGCAGATCTATGTTTCCAACCCAGGGAACATCGAGTCGTCATGATCACAGAAACATTACCAGCATTAGTGTATCTGCTACCAGCAATTTCTGGGAGTCATTTGACCATTTTATTAGACCAGCCTTTACATCGACAGAAGAAAGGACAAGTCTGACACATTGTCATCACCTAGAGAGGATTGTGCAGGAGTATCTACAGCTCAATATCAGCGCCATGACTGTGGAACTGGACCCTTGTGCATTTTTGGCTTCAAAACTGAAAAAGTGGCTTGAGCTCGCCACTAATGCCTTTGAGATTTAATCGTGCCTGGCAGCCAGCATTCTCTTAGAACGTGTCTTCAGCGCTGCTGGTGTGCTTATGGATAAGCACATATCGCCGTCCCCTGAGAGTGTAAATCACCTAACATTTATCAAGATGAACAAGTAATGGATCTCCAAGGTCGTTTCCCCCAGTGTCACAATAGGGAGACTAGACGCTGGTGTAATTTTCAGTTTGCTGCATTAGGCTCCACATTACAATATTTCTACTCTGGGGCAATTGTTGCCATTTTAGTGGTGGCTGTGCCTAATGTTTGGAAAAGGGAAGACTCTTGTTAGGGTCTCTCTGTTGTGTGGTGCATTCCTTGAGCAGGGTTCTTTGGACACAATACTTGCTAAAGACACTTGTGCACTACTTCCTAAATACTCAACCTTGAAATGCTGGGCCCAGGCCTCCAGCCTTGCTACTATTCTGGCCCAATATAAAATGTTTTAATGGATACATACTACTTTGCTATGGGGTAACCCTAATTTTTGGAAAAGTGGAGACTCTTGTTAGTGTCTCTCTGCTGTGTGGTGCACTCCTTCAGCAGGGCTCTCTGAGTGACATGCTTAATCCTGTAACACTCCTTTTACTCCTCCTTTTAGCTTAATGGAGAAAACTGCTTCTACTTTTCCCCTGTGACTTATCCATCTTTCAATTGAAACTGAGTTTCAACCACCTCTGAAATTTAAGTGAATGTGAGCCACTTCATATTTTGAACCAATTTTGAAGAGTGTGCAGGCTTGCACAGACCATGTCTCATGCACTCATGCTACGCCATGACACTATTTTTACTCTAGGTAGATTGCAGTCCCTTTTCCTGGTGTATTGCACTAATAGCGGTTTTTCAGCTTTTTAACACCTTTGAAGGTGTTTTCTATGTGTTTCATGTTGACAGCTATTAATGTAAATGGGGTTTGAAAGGTTCAGCAAATGGTTCATCGAAGAATTTGGCGAACACCCTGCACTCAGCGAACCAAACCGAATTTGAACACTCAGTTGTTCACTCATCGCTAATTAGTGCATAACCTATATAAAAGCCCCCAAAATGAAAGAATCTTTAAGACATAGAGCCCAAAACTGGGATTTTTTCCATGCCCAATTTGTATTGGCTTTCCTAATATCATGAGTACATACTGGATACAACGGTGAAGAAAACCCACGCTGCTGAAGGATAGATGATCTTTCAGCAGCTGTTTGATCCTTTTCTCACTGGTTGTGTGTCACACAACCACATAAGGTGAGCAAGCCACCCTGATTTTACCTAATCCTATTATTCGGGTAAGACCCTATTTTGCTTTATTATTTCCACAGCATTTCTTCTAAAATAATAAGGCATAGGAGTTTGACTCAAGTGATGACTCTTGGAAGTCCTGAATTACCCAACTTATAACATGCAACACTGTAGGGGTGGTGTACTATGCCACTTGCCCATGTAAATTGATCTATGTTGGTCTTACATCTAGACAATTGAAGGTAAGTATAAGTGTTAGAGACACCCTGACTGCTGAAATGTCACACTACTAAAAACCATTGCCAGAAATTTTAAACCAATCCACAACTGTGGTGCCAGACTACTGAAGGCCTACAGGATTGATCAAGTCCACGTCACTGTTTGGGCCTCCCTCTCTCTGGAAGGGAGCAGTGGAGCTACATAGAAAAACATACCACTGACAGTATCCCATACAAAGAGGCAGGAGTTGTGTCGGGTGAATGATCTGAGACTCATGCGAGTAATTTGCATGTCACTCGGACAGTGTGTTTCCAGCCTTAGAGAAAGAATATCCAAAAGCAACTAAAACCATGACCACAACATTACAGAACTCAGTACCGTCTATCAACAATTTGCAAGCAGGAGGACAACGTGGATTTTTACAAGACAAAATTTTAACTTATTAATAACAAGTGAGAAAATCTAATATATAAAGCTGAACGTGTGTGTGTATGTATGTGTGTATGTATGTCCGGGATTGGCATCTACACCGTCGCAACTACAGCCACAAAATTTTGCACAGTCACACGTCTGGACCCCGAGAGCGTCATAGCCTATGTTGTGAGGCGAAATTTTAACCCTGCGCGTTCCAGTTCAACAAACAATTTTGCCCCTATCTACATAATGGGGAAAAAGTGAATGGAAAATCGACAGCTGTCAGCTATAGCCACAAAATTTTGCACAATCACACGTCTGGACCCCGGGAGCGTCATAGGCTATGTTGTGAGGCGAAATTTTAACCCAGCGCATTCCAATTCACCAAACAATTTTGTCCCTATCTACATAATGGGGAAAAAGTGACAGTCACCAGTTGACAGTTGTGAATGAGAGGGACTTAATGATTGCGCCAAAGACTAACAGCACATACCAGCATATACTCACTAAGGTGGGGCCCCAACATGAGATATTCACCACGCACAGGGACATGTATACACACACCACACACACACAAAGAGAGCAAGTGTATAGTCGCTAAGGTGCAGCCCCAATATTGGATACTCACCACGCACCCGAACAAACACACACACCACAAAGAAACACACACAACACAGAGACACACACACACCCAGGGGGACACACACCCTATAGCGACACATGCACTCACCCCACATGGACACACACACACAGACCCCCCCACAGAGACACACACACATAGCCTCCTTATAGGGACACATGCACTCACCCCACAGGGACACACACACCACAAAGAGACACACACACACCACACAGACCCCCCCACATGGACACACACACATGCACACCCAATAGGGACACATGCACTCACCCCACAGGGACGCACACACACACCACAAAGAGACACACACAACACAGAGACACACATACCCCACACAGACACCCCCTAATAGGGACACACACACATACACACCCTATAGGGACACATGCACTCGCCCCACAGGGACAAACACTCACCACAAAGAGACACACACAACACAGATACACACACACACACCACACAGACCCCCCCCCCACAGGGACACACACACATACACACCCTATAGGGACACTTACACTCACCCCACAGGGACACACACACACCACAAAGAGACACACACAACAGAAACACACACCACACAGACCCCCCCACAGGGACATACACACCCTATAGGGACACATACACTCACCCCACAGGGACACACACACACATACCCCAGGGACACACACATCACACAGGCAGACACAGATGTGCACAAATCACCTCACACAACTTGCCTCAAACGTGTGCTATCTTTAGTTTACAAACATAAATATCTGATTAAAAACTGCCAATGTGCAACACATGTGCAATATAGGGAATTAAGGCAGATGTCAGTCTCATGAGCTGTCTATTATGTGTATGTGTGAGGTAACATATACTGCCCGGCCAGGGGGAGGGTTTACTGTTGGCTGGAGATTTATTAGGCTGCCTATAGCAACCAATCACAGCTCAGCTTCTATTTTCTTACAGGTCATTAATATGACATATTCAAATTCTATTTTGTTATAGCTAACATCAGTTATTTATTAACCCGGGCGTAGCCGGATACTACTGTTAAGGAGAGCCTTAAGATCAAAATACTTCATTAAGCCTAAGACATAAGGGCATGGGAGAAATGATATATATAGTGTATTATTTTACATTGTATAAGTTGTGATTTAAACATGGCTGCCATTTCCTGCCACATCACACCATGTGCTGAGAGCAAGATGGAGTCCAAAGAAGACGGACCAATCACCGAAGCTGGAGGTCAGGCAAGACGGACCAATCACAGAATAACATACTCGATCAAGACCACACCCCTTGATGACCTCATGGATCCGCCCATGGACTGACCGAGCCCCTTATTGACCATGGACCAATGAATACATCTGAGTAGGGCTGACCGAGCCCCTTATTGCCCATGGACCAATGAATACATCTGAGTAGGGCTGACCGAGCCCCTTTTTGAGTAAAAACCAAATGTCTTATAATAAACAGGGACTTGGAGCTTGGGTCTGACCAAGGAAGGGTGTACATCTGACTCTATGTGTCTGGTGTCTACTACTTTTCAATGCCGGCGCTTGGTCTATATTGATTTGGTCAGGAGCAGCAACTTGTTATTAATATTGTTATGAATATTAATCCATAACACTACAGCTAGTATGTTATAAACAATCAATAAAAAAGCAAACAACAACAAAACACCAGCCACCTATGTGCATAGATTCATATTGGTGGTAATAAAACAGTGTGTAGGGGATATAATTATACAGTACCTAATAATACATGAAACCCCCCTTCCCCACATACACGTTATCATCTACATAATAAAATTAGTATTCTTACCACACAATAGACAGGTAAAAGGGTACAAAGTTTAACCCCTTCATGAGCAAGGGCTTATTTTATGTCCACTTGGCCATGTCTGATGTGAGCTCACATGCTGAGATTACATAATCCCCCACACATTTCAGCTGATCGGTGCTGTTAATATTTTGGATCATGCTGTCAATCACTGACAGCGTGGTACAAAGCACTGCAGCAGGGATCGCGTCGGTGTCAGTGGTCCCGTGACGCGATCACAGGACCTCCGAAGGATACCTTGAAAGCCCAGGTCCTGTGTTGACCCCAGATGCTGTCTGTAATCACTTCCTGTGGATGCCTGGCTAGGGTCTGCATCCACAGAAAGTGATGATTTCTGCTCTGCAGAGACATGCTGAAGTATCTCTCTACAAAGCAGACATGATCACACTGTGCAGCATTGAGGCCCCTAGGGGACAGAGTAAAATAAAGAAAAAAGAAAACACATACCGTATATACTCGCGTATAAGCCGAGTTTTTCAGCCCAAAAATTGGGCTGAAAAGTACCCCCCTCGGCTTATACGCGAGTCAGTGCTGTATACCGATGTATACATCGGTACATACCGATGTATACATCGGTATACAGCAGCCCCCGCATCCCCAGTAATCCAGGGCCCCCCAGCGTCTCTCCGGTCACCTGAAAAGCAAACTATACTTATCAGTGTCCGCTGTCCGCGCCCGCTCGCCTCTGCCGTCTGCGATCCTCCATCTTCATGCGGCGTCTTCCGGTTTCCTGTGCTCGTCGCAGGGAATGACGTCATTCCCTGAGACGAGCACAGGAAACCGGAAGACGCCGCATGAAAATGGAGGATCGCAGACGGCAGAGGCGAGCGGGCGCGGACAGCGGACACTGATAAGTATAGTTTGCTTTTCAGGTGACCGGAGAGACGCTGGGGGGCCCTGGATTACTGGGGCCCTGTATACTACCGCTGGGGCTGCAATCTACTACCACTGGGGCTGTATATACTACCACTGGGGCTGTATATACTACCACTGGGGCTGTATATACCACTGGGGCTGTATATACTGCTGGGGCCCTGTATACTACCGCTGGGGCTGCAATCTACTACCACTGGGGCTGTATATACTACCACTGGGGCTGTATATACTACCACTGGGGCTGTATATACCACTGGGGCTGTATATACTGCTGGGGCCCTGTATACTACCGCTGGGGCTGCAATCTACTACCACTGGGGCTGTATATACTACCACTGGGGCTGTATATACTACCACTGGGTCTGTATATACCTGTGGGGCTGCTGTATACTACACTGGGACTGTATATACCTCTGGGGCTGCTGTATACTACCACTGGGGCTGTATATACTTCTGGGGCTGCTGTATACTACCACTGGGGCTGTATATACCTCTGGGGCTGCTGGATACTACCACTGGGGCTGTATATACCTCTGGGGCTGCTGGATGCTACCACTGGGGCTATATATACCTCTGGGGCTGCTATATACTACCAATGGGGCTGTATATACCTCTGAGGCTGCTGTATACTACCTCTGGGGCTGCTGTATACTACCACTGGGGCTGCTGTATACTACCACTGGGGCTGCTGTATACTACCACTGGGGCTGCTGTATATACCTTTGGGGCTGCTGTATACTACCTCTGGGGCTGCTGTATACTACCTCTGGGGATGCTGTATACTACCACTGGGGCTGTATATACCTCTGGGGATGCTGTATACTACCACTGGGGCTGTATATACCTCTGGGGCTGCTGTATACTAACTACTGGAGCTGCTGCTGTATATACCACTGGGGCTGCTGCTGTATACTACCACTGGGGAGGCTGCTGTATACTACCATTGGGGGGCCTGTATACCACACTGCTGGGGGCTGTATACCTGTGCTGGAGTCCACCCTCGGCTTATACACAAGTCAATAGGTTTTCCCAGGTTTTGGGGGCAAAAGTAGGGGGGTCGGCTTATACATGGGTCGGCTTATACACGAGTATATACGGTATTTAAAAATTTGAGAAAAAAGAAAAAACATAAAAGTTCAAATCACCTCTCTTTTGCTCAGCTGAAAAAAAACTATTAAAATATTATAAGAAAATACATATATTTGGTCTTGCCATGCTGAGAAATACTATCAAAATATAAAATCAATTAAACAGAATTGTAAACTGCGTAACGGAAGAATATTCCAAACACCAAAATTACATTTTTTCATCGCCACAACATTGGAATAAAATACAATAACAAGTGATCACAACAGCACATCTAACCATTATGGTATAATTAGAAACATCAACTTACCGTATATACTCGCGTATAAGCCGAGTTTTTCAGCCCAAAATTTGGGCTGAAAAGTCCCCCCTCGGCTTATACGCGAGTATATAAAAAATACCGCCGCAGCCCCAGAGGTATACAGGCCCCCCATCAAGTTCCAGGGCCCCCCCCCCCCTTGCGAGCCAGCCTGTAAAGGAAAATCATACTTGCCAGTGTCCTGTCGCGCCGTCCGCAGCTGCCGACACGCGATCCCCGGCTTCATTCCGCGTCTTCCGCATTTCCTGTAGTCACGGGCAATGACGTCATTGCCCGCGACCACAGGAAATCGGAAGCCGGAAGACGCGGATTGAAGCCCGGGATCGCGTGTCGGCAGCTGCGGACGGCGCGACAGGACACTGGTAAGTATGATTTTACTTTACAGGCTGGCGCGCAAGGGGGGTGGGCCCTGGAACTTAATGGGGGGCCTGTATACCTCCGGGGCTGCGGCTGTATACAGCCCTGGGGCTGCTGCTGTATACTACCTAAGGGCTGCTGTATATACCTATGGGGCTGCATATGGGGCTGCATATACCTCTGGGGCTGCATATACCTCTGGGGCTGCATATACCTCTGGGGCTGTATATACCTCTGGGGCTGTATATACCTCTGGGGCTGTATATACCTCTGGGCCTGCATATACCTCTGGGGCTGCATATACCTCTGGGGCTGCATATACCTCTGGGGCTGCATATACCTATGGGGCTGCTGTATACTACTACTGGGCTGCTGCTGTATACTACCACTGGGGAGGCTGCTGTATACCTCACTGCTGGGGGTTGTATACCTGTGCTGGAGTCCACCCTCGGCTTATACGCGAGTCAATAAGTTTTCCCAGTTTTTGGGGGCAAAAGTAGGGGGGTCGGCTTATACACGGGTCGGCTTATACACGAGTATATACGGTAAGTCGTAATAAATGAGATGTCACACAGACCCAGATCCACAAAAAATTAGATTGCTACGGGTCACAGAAAATGGCGCAAAAGTGCAATAATTTTTTATAAAATTTTCTGAATTTGTTTTCAGCACTTTGATACATGATTGGTATCCACGAACCCACACTGACCGGAGGTATCATACTGACATGTACAAACTCAACAAAATGAACAACTAATTGCACTTTTTTGCAGTTTCACTGCACTTGGAATTTTTTTCCCATTTTCATGTACACTGTATGATAAAATGAATTATGTCATTTAAAAGGTCAACTTGTCCCACAAGAAACAAGCCCTCATATGTCTATATTGACGTAAAAATAAACAAGTCATGCCTCTTGTAAGAAGGAGAGGGAAAAATGGAAAAAGGAAAATTGCCAAGGGGGTGAAGGGGTTATGCTATGGTATAAAAAATGTACTGCCCCAGAGCCAGATAACGCATGTTTCGTGTATCTAAAATGTACGCTTTTTCAGATCAGGCTGAAAGTTCAGCATCAATCATCTTTCAAGGACCTTTATCCATCACATGAGGTGATCACATGGCCATAATTGGCCAGTTATGGTTGCTTACACAGCACATGCAAACTTGGGGCAATCAGACAGATCCACATAACACAAGCATCCAGTTTCTGGGTGTAGAGCAGGAGACGAGACGTAACCAAGACTCCTGTACATGTGCACAGCACCTTCTATGGTCACCGCAACATGCGGAAGTGAGCCACCCAGAGCACAGGTGCGCAAAGCACACCATGATTGTCCCTTTAGCCAGGGGCACACACAAAGCCTTAAGAGGAGAACGATCCATAATACCAGATATAAGGTAATATGCATAGTAATAACAAATCATTATATAATAAATACAAGTCATTACACAAATATATAGTAGCAAATCCTAAGGGTATGTGCACATCTGACGTTTCTGCATCTTTGCAGACCGTCCGGAAACCGGTGGAGAATGGCAGAAACTGAGTTTTCTGAGCTCAGCAGTGTCCCTCGTTTTGCTAACGTTTTGCGATCGGTTTTTTAGCGTTTATACAGCGTTTTCTCTGCGGTTTTCTGGCGGTTTTTCTTAGCGTTTTCCAGACTGGTTTTTGGTGCACTTGTAAGCTAGATCCGCTGGAAAAACACTCAAAAGAAGTCACTTGCTCTATCTTTGAAAACCGGTGGAAAACCGGTGAAGAAACTGGAAAGGAGACAAAAAAAAAGTTCTAATGTACACAGCGTTTTCTAAACTCCATTGACTAGCATGTTAATCCAACCGGTGGCTAGGATTAACATAAATTAACAACTCAGCGGAAACCGCCGACGGAAAACGCTCAAAAACAGCCCACAAAACGACTGATGTGCACATACCCTTATGGTCCCTTTACACACTGCCACAAGAAGGTAGAAATCGGCAGGCATCGGACACAATTGTGCCTGTTGCCTTGAAAAGACCACGATGTGGCGGCGTGTAATTCAGGGGTTCCTTCCTGTGTCTTCCCTGAAGGAAGGAAAGTCCTGAATTACACGCCGTCACATCGTGGTCTTTTCAAGGCAACAGGCACAATTGTGTCCGATGCCTGCCGGTTTCTACCTTCCTGTGGCCGCGTGTAAAGGGACTATAACAGGTAGAAATGTGGCTCCAAAAATTCATAAATTAAATTTGATGGTGTATCTTGAAATATGAACTGTGGCAGCAGTAAAAAGGAAAAAATGCCAGCATGAAAAGGCTGCCATAACCAGCTGTGGAATATAAATAAAAAAGTGCAGTGAATTGAATGGATTAAAAACAAGAGATCCTGCAAAAAATAAAGAGATAAGAATGATGGTAGCACAACTAAAGGAAAGAGGTAAAGCTAAGGGTCCCTTTACACGCCGCTACTGGCGGATGGCTACAACCGGGTACATGCGAGAAATGTATCTTGCACCGCCAATTTAACCCGTGGTAGCAGCGTGTGAAGACGGTTGTAGCCACCCGCCAGTAGCGGCACCTGTTTCCGAGCACTGCCCTGAAACAGGTGGCTACCCAGGCGATTATAGAGACCTGTATCGGCATGTAAAGAAGGAACAGAAGGGTTGTTTCTACACCATGCTATGTACCTGGTATGTACCTGGGGCATGACACAGCCTCCGGGAAACCACCCCCCTTCAGCGATCATTGGAGGAAGCTCCTGCATTATGATTGGTTGTTGCTGCATAGGGCGGCATATTTAAGGAGCTGACCAGTCACACTACACAATTGCTCGAGCGTCATGTATTAATCAGCCTCCTGCGATGCCTGGCCAATCATGATGTAATTGCTTTGTCCTATCAGCGTACGGACGTCTCGTAATCCTCAATTGTGGCACGCCTATGTGTTGTCCCTGCTGCACCAGGTCCGCCCATATTAGCTTGTTGTAGTGGGGTGTAAATGAGGTAAGGTGCTCGGCAGAAGGTAACTTGAGACACCTGGCGGTGTATCTAGAGATAGATGTAACCTACTGTAGCGCACCTTGTTGCGGCGTGTAAAGGTGGTGCGATTACCGTTTGTAACCGTTTGTGCGTGCTCGTGCACGTGAAGTATCCGGTTGTTGCCACCATCCAGTAGCGGCGTGTAAAGGTACCCTAAGCCTCTCATTTTGCCTGGCAGGAGAGACCGTCTCCAACCTAGCAATCTAACATATTTCTTTTTGGTCCAGCTGCTTTTTAACATATCCTCCCCATAAGATTTTTATCGGTCAATATATCTAAGTGATTTAGGATCACAGTTGTTAAAGTTTTGAAAATGGAGGAGCAAGGTTTTAAGTTTAGTCATGTCGGTCTCTTTCTAGGCCACCTCAATGTCTCTAATGTGTTCTCTCACAAGTATGTGAAATTCATGGGCAGTTACACTGGTATAAATATTACGGTAACTCCATTATAATAATAAATATCAAATTAGTGACTTCCATCAGCATTGGTGAAAGTTCTGGAAGGCGAGACATTGAGGCAGGCAAGACAGTGACCACATGGGTAAACCAAAAGAGTTAGTGGGGAGAGAGACATAATATCTCTAAGATTTTTGGACCTATGTGAAGTCATAGATGGATTTTCCAGAAAACAGCATAACAAGATTTGATCGGTCTTAAGTATGGGTGTTTGTTAAGGATGGTCCTCATTGTATTCCATTCTTGATTATAAATAGCAATGAAGCGAATGATATTCAAACTCTGTTCTCTCTTCCCCAAAAGTCTAAGTAACTCACCTCTCTGAATGCCTCTAGACCTTGTTATAGCCCCGTCTCACACAATTATGGATGTATAGCCTGTGAATAAGCCTATCATGCAAATAATCAACTTGTGTCTTAAAATATTAGAGTCTAGTTTCCCATAATTCTGACCTACTCGGACAACACTGACAGTAATACGGTTCTACAATGCAAAGAGGACAAATGGAGTAACAAGTTTACAGATGTACTTTTACTGAACACGTCTGTCTGTAGGAAGCAAACTTTATCCACTGTAAAGGTGATATCAAAGAAATCAATTTTGCTGACTTAAAACCTATAATTCAGCCTAATATTGACCGAATTATGATTCAGTCCCTCCGTGAGCTGCCCCACAATACCCTGCCAAAATATTAATACATTGTCAATGTGTCACAGAGAGCACTGGACATGGGAAGTGGCCCCTGCACCCTTGTCACAAAAAATATCTCTCCCAGTAACCCAGAAAAAGATTAGCATAAGAATGCACACCGGCCACGCCCATGGCAGTGCCGCAAGTCTGAAGGTAATAACCAATACTTAAATATGAAGAAGTTATGAGACAGGATAAAGTGGAGCAGCTCAATAATCAATTTGTTCATCCTGGTTGCTGCATCCCAGAAAGAAATGGACTGCCCTTAAGCCATTGTTGTGTGAGATACAAGTATAAAGGGACTCAACATCAGCAGTGACAATCAGAGTGCTGGGGTCCACAGAGATCCCGTCAATGTGATTCAGGACGTCTGATTAATGAAGGCAAGGTCTCTATCAAATTTTTTAAATAGTAACCTATATATTTACAAATTGGTTCACAGAGGCCATTGATGCCAGATTCAATTGAACTTCCTGTGAATTGACGGGATCCTTGTGTACCTTGGGGAGAATATAGAAGGTTGGAAATTTTGGGTATTTACAATAAGGCCCTTGAAAACATTTTTTTGTTTATGCCTGTGCTTGTGTTCAAGAACTTGTCACACCTGCAACCACCTAATGTACCTACCATACTCCCAGTACCTGCCATATACATCAGCATCTGCCGTTCTTGTCAGTACCTGCTATACCTGCCAGTAACTGTCTGAATCAGCCATACCTGCCATATCTCACAAAGCATTCACTGATCTCAGGGAGACCACTCAAGGAAAACACTGCGGGCAGCCGGCTAAAGCGCTTTAGCCGGCTGCCCGCAGTGTTTTCCTTGACTGGTCTCCCTGAGATCAGTGAATGCTTTGTGATGTTGGTCTACCAGGCAATGCTCCCACCTAGCCAGAATCATACTCCACACTCATGAGGGGCAATACCCCGAAACAGCTGTCTGTGGATGGATACCTGGCTCTGTCAATTCCCTTGTCATATCCTTAACTCGTAACTTGGTGGGATATTGACTAAAAGGGCCACTTAATATGGTGGTTATGGTGGTCTCCGCAAGGATTCCACCCCAGGGCTAGGTCCTTCCCTGGAGGGTTATCTGGCTAGTCCCGTGTTTGAGACTCTTAATCGAGACTCCACGGACTCCATTTGCATTTACCTGCCATATCTGGCTGTGGTAGTCGGCGTACCTGTTAAATAACAATTTGTTCAAACAAGGAATCCACCAATAGTTGTAACAGCTTCATGATAATTCATTATTGTCCTACCTTGCTCTCTTATGATTATTTGAACAAGTTAAGTAAACCCTCCATTACTACATTTAATAAGTGGCAACCATTCAGGAGTTAAGTTCCAAAAATTAGATTACAACTTTATTAATGATTAAAAACCCATGCCTGCCTGTTAAAGACTGCCTGAACCCGAGTCCATGCACTCCTAAATCATGGTATGGTGCCAAGACTTCTCCTGGAGTTTTACCTGGTGACTACCTTTTAGCACAATCCTAACCTCACCATCAAAAGTTCTAGTGAAGACGGGGTAATCACTTAATGATGACCCTCCAGGGTGAGGCCAGTTTCCTTTGCACAGTGGGTCCACACCCACCAGCATGGCAATAGGGCTCACTCACTTAAACACTGCTGAGATAGAATTTATTCAAATTAGCATTGTTTTATATCTCCTACAGTATGACAAAAGTTATGTAATAGTTGGAATTTGCAGAAAACAAGTAAAGCCCCCGTCACACATAACGAGATTATTAGCGAGTTCGTTGTTAAGTCCTAGATTTTGTGACGTAACAGTGATCTCGTTAACGATCTCATTATGTGTGACACTTAGCAGCGATCAAGCCCCTGCTGTGAGATCGCCGATCGTTACAAAGTGCTCTGGGTCATTTTTAGGTCGTTGGTCTCCCGCTGGGAACGCTATATCGCTGTGTTTGAAAGGGACAACGACCAACGATCTCAATACTACGCCCGAGAGTGACAATTCCCAACGACCTCCTATCATTCCAGATCTTTGCTGAGTCGCTGGTGAGATCTGACTGTTTGACATCTCACCAGTGATCCCAAATTGACGCAACAGCGATCACTAAGAATCGTTATCGTTGTAGGGATTGCTGTTCTGTCTCCAACGCCTAATTCATCTCCAATGTTTGTTTTGCGTAATGTTATTAAATAGTTTAGCTGTAGATTGTTAATGAGTTTCAGGCTCCCTCTAGCAGCCAATGCTATGTTTGCAGTCTATTTAATCTCTATGTCTAATTCTCCTCCCTCTTGCAATGCATTTGGTAGCTCAGCCCCCATTTTTACTTTCATTTCTGGAAGGAAGACATTCAGCATCACTGTTCCCATGCGATTGCATTGCCGGTATGTATTCATGCCTTCTTTAGTTGTTTTCTGCTCTAGTTTTAGCCTGGCTCATCCAGTTATAGTCTAGATTAGTTACTAGTTCATGCATATTGTATATCCATGTATAATGTGTATTCTGCTGTACCATGCACTGATTCTTCTGTATTCTCATTGTTTCCAGTTTTACCATTTAAAAATATACTGCAACGTTCAATAAAAGCACAGACTTCACCACAGTCTTCTCATTGGACTCAGTATAAAGGTTTAGCTGTCTGTTTAAATTCATGAGCCCCCGGCCCATTTAGTGAGAACAGAACAGTAAAACGGCAGCCATCCTACTGGGAAACAGTGAAGCAGCAGCCATCCAGATAGTAGGATACAAGTCAACGGCTACACAGAGACTTTGTACAGCTACAGCAATCTCTGCACAGCCAAGAACTTCTCCAGAACACCATGTCCCACAGATCACACAGGACAAGATCCGTTACTTCTACCTCCTCAAAGACAACATCCATCAGCAGTGCGGTTGCCATCGCCCGCGCAAATGCCGAAGCCGCCAAAATGCGAGCAAGCTTTGCTGAACAAGAGATGCAACTTAAGTTAGAGAAGGCACGCCTGGATGACCAAGACAGAAGGTCACAGTTAGAGAAGGCACGCCTGGATGCCGCCTTAGAAAACCTAGTAGCGAAAAGGGAGGCTGCAGCCGCCATCGCAGAAGCAGAGTCACTAGAAGCCTCACAAAACCCAGAACTGCATAGGCGAAACAGTGTGCTGAGTCTGGAGTTTCCACTGCAAGATCCTCCACAACGCACATCTCAGTACGTTAATGAACTCCCCGATCCAAACTACAATCCTGATCTGGACCCAAAACGCGAACATGACACCTCCAGTGAAGAAGAAAGCAGGAGCCGTCATGAGCCTCAACTCCAGAACAGACGCAAACTTGAAAATGTTGCACAAAACAACTCTGCTAATGACTACCTTCCCCCTCAACAGGTAACCAACGTAAACCACCTTGCTGACACATCGTACGTCAGACCGAAGCAACATGACACCGGCTGGCGCCACCCACAGGATACTAACAGGTACGAACACACCTCACACCACTTACCCTTACCGGTGCACCCATCACTAGTATACTCTGCTGACAACCTTTTCACAACAGAATTTGCAAAGTTCTTGACGCGACGTGAGCTGGTTGCCAAAGGACTCATGAAATTCACTGACCAAGCTGAAAGCTACAGAGCTTGGAAAGCCTCTTTCCAAAATGTCACTAGAGACTTGGGGTTGCTACACAGGGAAGAGATAGACCTCTTAGTGAAGTACCTGGGAGAAGAGTCAGTCAAACATGCAATAAGGATCAGAGATGCTAATATAAGCCACCCTGAGATTGGCCTCAGAGAGATCTGGAAGAGAATGGATGAGCGTTACGGCTCAGCAGAGGTAATAGAAAATGCTTTGTTCAAAAGAATCGATGACTTCCCTAAAATATCTAACAAAGAGCTACAGAAACTTACAGAACTTAGCGACCTGCTAATGGAAGTCCAAGTTGCCAAATATGAAGATGATCTACAGGGACTTGCATTCCTCGACACAGCCAGAGGAGTGAACCCTATAGTCCAAAAGTTACCCTACAATCTGCAGGAGAAGTGGCTCACACATGGTTCCACATACAAATACAAGCACAGTGTTCCATTCCCTCCCTTCTCTGTTTTTGTAGACTTTATACACCAACAAGCGAGAATTAGAAATGATCCCAGCTTCGACTTTACAATGTCGTATGCCGCACCGTCACCAGCAACAAATCCACGCAGAACGTCTGTGGCTGTACACAAAACTAATGTCTCTTCTTCAGATTCCAATCACAGGTCTGTTGACTACTCCCAATCAGAGACAAAGATGCAGGACCCTGACAAGCTGTGCCCGCTCCATCAGAAGCCCCATCCTCTTCTCGAATGCAGAACCTTCAGAGGAAAATCTATGTCAGATCGCAGAAGCTTCCTGAAAGAACACGGTATCTGCTATAAGTGCTGCTCGTCCACAGCTCATCTCGCCAAGGATTGCAAGGTCAGTGTAAAATGCACAGAGTGTGGCACCACAGACCATAACACAGCTCTACACCCTGGCCCAGCTCCATGGTATACACAAAACACATCAGCTGACAGTGAGCATGGCGGGGAGGAAAGGAACACTGCTACACCTACGCCAGAGATCACTTCACAATGTACAGAAGTCTGCAAAGGGACAATAGACAGTAGGTCCTGTTCTAAGATATGCCTCGTCAGAGTATACCCAAAGGGCCACAGAGACAAAGCTATAAAACTGTATGCTATCTTGGATGATCAAAGTAATCGATCCCTGGCTAGATCAACATTCTTTGACCTATTCAACATCAAAGGGCCAAGCACTCCCTACTCATTAAAGACGTGTGCAGGTACTGTGACAACAGCAGGCAGGAAAGCTACTGACTATCAAATCGAGTCCTTAGATGGACAATTCTGCCTACCACTACCCACGATCATTGAATGCAACCAGATCCCAGACAACAGATCTGAAATTCCTACGCCAGATGTAGCAACCCACCACGCTCACTTAAAACGCATAGCTCACCTCATACCGGAACTAGACCATCAGGCCCAGATAATCCTGCTGTTGGGAAGAGATATCCTGCAGGTGCATAAAGTGAGACGTCATATCAACGGACCCTACAATGCTCCCTATGCCCAGAGGCTAGATCTAGGATGGGTCATAATAGGAAACGTATGCCTGGGACGCATGCACGCCCCCTCTTCTGTGACAAGCATGCTAACAAATACTCTGGAGAAAGGACGCCCATCTCTGTTTAACCCTTGTGATAATGAGTTTCACATCAGAGAATTGCCACACAGCATCCAACTGCCCAAGCATCTAATAGACTTTACACACGACAACAGTATAGTGTCGGGAGGCTGTGAGGAGGAGTTAGGGTGCACAGTCTTTCAGAGAACTAAACAGGACAACCAAGTAGCAATGTCGGTAGAGGATAAGTTGTTCCTAGAGATGATGGATAAGGGGCTTGTTAAGGATGAGACCAACAGCTGGGTCGCACCCCTTCCCTTCAGAACCAACAGACCACGTCTACCGAACAACAAGAATCAAGCATTAAAGCGTTTCTCCTCTCTCAAGCACCATCTGCAAAAGAAACCAGAGATGAGAGATCACTTTTTCTCCTTCATGTCACAGATTTTCCTGAACCGTCATGCAGAGTTAGCTCCCACCCTCAAAGACTCTGAAGAATGCTGGTTCCTACCCATGTTTGGAGTGCACCACCCTAAGAAACCAGGCCAGATTAGAGGGGTGTTCGATTCCAGTGCCAAGTTTGATAATGTCTCCCTGAATGACGTTCTACTTTCAGGTCCAGACCTCAATAACAAACTACTGGGAGTACTGATGCGCTTCCGTAAGAATTCCATTGCCTTCATCGCTGACATCCAGCAAATGTTCCATTGTTTTCTTGTGAGAGAGAGAGACAGGAACTTCCTAAGATTCTTCTGGTACAGAGACAATGATCCTACTAAGGAAGTCACAGAGTATCGCATGAGAGTGCACATCTTTGGAAACAGTCCTTCACCTGCAGTCGCCATTTACGGACTCAAAAGGTCGGCCCAGGAAGGAGAAACAGAATACGGAGCAGACGTCAGACAATTCATACAAAGAGACTTTTATGTTGATGACTGTCTGAAAGCCATGCCTTCAAATGAAACCGCCATCAGTCTTCTCAGGAGAGCCCAGGAAATGCTTGCTTGCTCAAACCTCAGGCTTCACAAAATAGCCTCAAACAGCCAGGAACTCATGGATGCATTCCCTTCTGAGGACTTATGTAACAGCCTCAGAGACCTAGACTTAGGGTCAGACCCCACACCAATGCAACATAGCCTCGGCCTTCTCTGGAATCTACGGTCAGACACTTTCACCTTTCAGGTCAGCCAAGGAGAAAACCCTTTCACACGTAGAGGTGTTCTGTCTACCATCAACAGTCTGTACGATCCCTTGGGTTTCGCAGCTCCTGTCACGATACAAGGCAAGGCCCTACTAAGAGACTTAACTAGGCAAACATCTGACTGGGATGCACCTCTGCCACCGGATAGAAGAATCCAGTGGGAAGGATGGAAGAACTCGTTAGCTACTCTCTCCAACCTGAACGTGCCAAGACCATACACCCCTGTACCATCAACAGAAATACAAAGCCAAAAACCGTACATATTCGCGGATGCTTCTGTCAAAGCAATCGCTGCTGTTGCCTACCTTAAAGACTCCAAATGTCAGAGCCACATTGGGTTTGTTATGGGGAAGACCAAGCTTGCACATTCAACCAGGGCAGTTAACAGAAGTCAGCTACAAAGTACAACGTGGCTTTCACGACCAAAACTATATGTTGAAGAACACCTTCCAGACACCTTTGAACTAGTAGGAGAGGACACAGATGCTGAAATCCGCCCTCAGGTGTCTACACTTCATACATTGACTCCAGCTACCCTCCTTACCCAGAAAACGGGACTGTCCAGTGCTCTTCCAGGAGGATTCGATGCCAAAGACCTCTACAAGCGCAAATGGAGACAGGTACAAAGTCTTGCGAATACTTCCTGGGACAGATGGCGCAAACAACATCTGTCTACCCTGCAGCCACGGACAAAGTGGCAATCTACTTGTCCCAATCTGAGCATAGGTGACCTTGTTCTTGTGAAAGACTCTCAAGTACACCGGAACCAGTGGCCACTTTGTCTAGTTACTGCAACATTCCCGAGCAATGACGGTAATATCCGCAAGGTCGGACTAAGAATGACTAAGGGAAATGAACCTAAGACATTTCTCAGACCGGTATCTGAACTGGTCTTGCTGTTACCCTCAGAAGACAGAGATAGTGACATCCGGTGATGCCAGACGGGGAGTGTTCTGTCTCCAACGCCTAATTCATCTCCAATGTTTGTTTTGCGTAATGTTATTAAATAGTTTAGCTGTAGATTGTTAATGAGTTTCAGGCTCCCTCTAGCAGCCAATGCTATGTTTGCAGTCTATTTAATCTCTATGTCTAATTCTCCTCCCTCTTGCAATGCATTTGGTAGCTCAGCCCCCATTTTTACTTTCAGTTCTGGAAGGAAGACATTCAGCATCACTGTTCCCATGCGATTGCATTGCCGGTATGTATTCATGCCTTCTTTAGTTGTTTTCTGCTCTAGTTTTAGCCTGGCTCATCCAGTTATAGTCTAGATTAGTTACTAGTTCATGCATATTGTATATCCATGTATAATGTGTATTCTGCTGTACCATGCACTGATTCTTCTGTATTCTCATTGTTTCCAGTTTTACCATTTAAAAATATACTGCAACGTTCAATAAAAGCACAGACTTCACCACAGTCTTCTCATTGGACTCAGTATAAAGGTTTAGCTGTCTGTTTAAATTCATGAGCCCCCGGCCCATTTAGTGAGAACAGAACAATTGCTGTTGCATTGTTGTGTGTGATGGGAGCTTAAGAGTGTGAAACTATAATTTAAAGGGAACCTGTCACCTCATGTAAGCCCCCTAACCTCTCAATACCTGTTCCTGCAGCACCCAAATACTTTCTGAATCATCCCTGTCTGAGCTCTTGGGTGTTTGTAAAAGTGATGTTTGAAAAACGTACATGATTTTTGTCGGAGGGGTACCCAGGGCTGCGCTCCCCCCGCCTCGCCGCTCCAATTACGCCCCAATGGGCGTAATCCTTGCTGCATGATCGCGCTCTGTTTTTTCAAATGCCCCTGCTCCGAATTCTATGATGCGGCATCACGTGATGCTGGCGCGCGTCATTTCCGGTGATGCACAGTTCGCCGGGTGTAAGGCCACCTTCAGCATGCTTTCTGCGCATGCTCTGAAGGTGGCCTGTGATGTGTGGAGCAGAAGATCTGGATATGATCCAGCGTGCGTCATATCCGGATCTTCTGCTTCACACATCACATGCCACCTTCAGAGCATGCGCAGAAGGCATGCTGAAGGCGACCTTACACCCGGCGAACTGAGCATCACCTGGTATGAAGCGCATCAGCATCATGTGATGCTGCATCACAGAATTCGGAGCGGGGGCATTTGAAAAATGCAAGCGTGCTCATGCAGCAAGGATTACGCTCATCGGGCCTTAATTGGAGCTGCGAGGCGGAGGCGAGCGCAGCCCTGGGAACACTGCCCCTCTGTCTGAAACGCCCACCTGACAAAAATCATGTAAGTTATTAAAACATACTATTTCACTTTTACAAACACTCAAGAGCTCAGACAGGGATGATTCAGAAAGTATTTGGTTGCTGCAGAGACAGGTATTGACAGGTTAGGGGGCTTACATGAGGTGACAGGTTCCCTTTAAGTATGGTGTGCACTAAACAGTGGGAAAAAAATATTTAGTCAGCCACCAATTGTGAAAGTTCTCCCACTTAAAAAGATGAGAGAGGCCTGTAATTGACATCATAGGTAGACCTTAAAGAGGACCTGTCACCAAACCAGGCATGGTGATCTAATTACAGCACTGGATGCAGCATGTCTTCAGCCTGCAGGCAAGGGGTCCCCCAGCACTTGAGCAGCCCTGTACCCCGAGATAATACACTTAGAAAACTTACATGCTACAGCCACTAAGGAGGTGGCTAGGAGCTGCAGCCAAGGGCAGATTCTGCCCACCGCTGCCAATCATTCTCTCCCTGTCTGCAGCATTTAAACAGAGGGTTTTTTTTTTCTTTCCTGTTTAGCCCTGCCCCTGAGGGGGCGGGGCTAAACAGACTTTCTGGGAGAGAGAAAGAAAACCTCTGTTTAAATGCTGCTGAAGAGGGAGAGAATGATTGGCAGCGGTGGGCAGATTACAATGCAGGGGTTTGAATCTGCCCTTGGCTGCAGCCCCTAGCCACCTCCTTAGTGGCTGTAGCATGTAAGTTTTCTAAGTGTATTATCTCGGGGTACAGGGCTGCTCAAGTGCTGGGGGACCCCTTGTCTGCATGCTGCAGACATGCTGCATCCAGTGCTGTAATTAGATCACCATGCCTGGTTTGGTGACAGGTCCTCTTTAACTATGAGAAACAACATGAGAAAGCAAATCCTGAAAATCACATTGTCTGATTTTTTTTTTTCACATTTTGGTGGAAAATACATATTGGGTCACCTACAAACTAGCAAGATTTCTGCCTCTCACAGACCTGTAACTTCCTTTAAGAGACTCCTCTGTCCTCCACTTATTACCTGTAGTTCTGGCACCTGTTTCAACTTGTTATCACTATAAAAGACACCTGTTCACAACCTCAAAGAGACCAGGTTCACACATCTCCTCTGCTAGTATTTAGCGGGTCTGCTTGCAGCGTTCCCCTGTCCGCTCTGGGAAAGTGGACACTAGGCAGCCTTATGTGTGACCTGGTTACCACGATCAACATCGGGTAACCAGGGGCTGCATCTGCAGAAAGCGGCAGCGCATCTTTGCTCCACTGAAAAAAGCTAAGTATTTAGCGGAGACCCGCTAAATACTAGCAGCGGAGATGTGTGAACCTGGCCAGAGTCAAACTCCAAACTCCACTATGGTGAAGACCAAAGAACTGTCGAAGGACACCAGAAACAAAATTGTAGCCCTGCACCAGGCTGGCAAGACTGACTCTGCAATAGGCAAGCAGCTTGATGTGAAGAAATCAACTGTGGGAGTAATAATTCGAAAATAGAAGACATACAAGACCACTGATATTTTCCCTTGATCTGGGGCTCCACGCAAGATCTTACCCCGTGGGGTCAAAATGATCTTTAGAACTGTCAGCAAAAATCCCACAACCACACAAGGGGACTTGGTGAATGACCTGCAGACTATGCAAATAGGTGCGCAAATTCAAAACCTGGCGACAGCGACAGACAATGTTCTTTTTGCGATGGTAGGGTGTACCGTAAAATGTGAGCTGGGGGAGGCTGGTGGAGACTGCAGGATGGAGCGGGAGATCTCCTGCTCCCGCTCATATAATATGCATAACCGCTCTCCATCACTGTGGTGCTGAAACCGCACCATGGTGATGGGCTGGGGGAGCGGCGCATATTATATGGTCCTGCACCCGCCTGTGATGGCACATGCCCCCCCTATGTTACATATGGTCCCCATGCTGCTGCCATAGTAAAATAATAACTCTATACTTACCTCCTGGCTCCTCCTTCAGCGCTGATGATTTCGCGGTGTCTCTCCGGTCTCCCTGTTGCTGCTGTGATCGCACGCAGAGATGATGTCACTCTCTGCTGTGCCAATCACATAACCGCACAGTGGAGGAGCTCTGCAGTATTATCTCTGCCCGATCACAGTAGCACAAGGGAGACCGGGAGGTCAGCGCTGGAGGAGGGAAGAATAGAGCAGCATGTGGGGCAATATCTAACACAGGGGTGCATTTGCCACACATAGGGGACGTGTGCTCTGCATAGGGGATGTGTGCCCTGCATAGGGGATGTGTGCCATGCATAGGGGACGTGTGACATGCATAGGGGACATGTGTAACGCATAGGGGACATGTGCCATGCATAGGGGATGTGTGCCATGCATAGAGGACGTGTACCATGCATAGGGGATGTGTGCCACGTATAGGGGATGTGTGCCATGCATAGGGGATGTGTGCCAGGCATAATGGATGTGTGCCATGCATAGGGGACATGTGCCATGCATAGGGGACGTGTGCCATGCATAATGGACATGTGCCATGCATAGGGGACGTGTGCCATGCATAGGGGACGTGTGCCATGCATAGGGGACGTGTGCCATGCATAGGGGATGTGTGCCAAGCATAGGGGACGTGTGCCACACATAGGGGAGGTGTGCCATGCATAATGGATGTGGGACATGCATAGGGGATTTGTTCCAAGCATAGTGGACATGTGCCATGTATAGCGGACGTGTGCAATGCATAATGGATGTCTGCCATGCATAGGGGATGTGTGACATGCATAGGGAATGTGTGCCAAGCATAGGGGACATGTGCCACGCATGGGGGACGTGTGCCATGCATAGGGGATGTGTGCCATGTATAGTGGGCGTCTGCCATGCATAGGGGACGTTTGCCATGCATAGGGTATGTGTGCCATGCATAAGGGAAGTGTGTCATGCATAGGGGATGTGTGCCACGCATAGGGGACATGTGCCATGCATAGGGGACGTGTGCCATGCCAAATGGATGTGTGCCATGCATAGGGGACATGTGCCATGCATAGGGGACGTGTGCCACACATAGGGGAGGTGTGCCATGCATAATGGATGTGTGACATGCATAGGGGATGTGTTCCAAGCATAGTGGACATGTGCCATGTATAGCGGACGTGTGCAATGCATAATGGATGTGTGTCATGCATAGGGGATGTGTGCCATGCATAGGGAATGTGTGCCAAAAATAGGGGACATGTGCCACGCATAGGGGACGTGTGCCATGCATAGGGGATGTGTGCCATGTATAGTGGGCATCTGCCATGCATAGGGGACGTATGCCATGCATAGGGTATGTGTGCCATGCATAAGGGAAGTGTGTCATGCATAGGGGATGTGTGTCACGCATAGGGGACATGTGCCATGCATAGGGGACGTGTGCCATGCCAAATGGATGTGTGCCATGCATAGGGGACATGTGCCATGCATAGGGGACGTGTGCCATGCATAATGGACATGTGCCATGCATAGGGGACATGTGCCATGCATAGGGGAGGTGTGCCATGCATAGGGGATGTGAGCCAAGCATAGGGGACATGTGCCATGCATAGGGGAGGTGTGCCATGCATAATGGACATGTGCCATATATAGGGGATGTGTGCCATGCATAATGGATGTGTGCCATGCCATGCATATGGGACGTGTGCCATGCATAGAGGATGTGTGCCAAGCATAGGAGACATGTGCCACGCATAGGGGACATGTGCCATGCATAGGGGACATGTGCCATGCATAGGGGACATGTGCCATGCATAGGGGACATGTGCCATGCATAGGGGACGTGTGCCATGCATAGGCGATGTATGCCATGCATAATGGACGTGTGCTATGTATAGGGGATGTGTGCCATGCATAGGAGAAATGTGCCATGCATAATGGATGTGTGCCATGCATAATGGACATTTGCCATGCATAATGGATGTGTGCCATGCATAGTGACTAGGGATGGGCGAATCTACTCGTTAGGACTCGTTACTCTGCGAGTAGTAGTGGACTCGCAGGACTTGGTACTCTGCGAGTTTCCAGGAGATTACTGGCACTGTAACGAGTGCAATGTAAATTAAGGGTAATGTCACTGAAATCAGGATTCTACCGATCAGGATTCTACCGATTGTACCGATCAGGGTACAATCCGGTGCCCATAACATGGGGTTCTATGGTTCCTGATTGCAACCTGACCAGGTGCAATCCGGTTTTAATCAGGTTTTCTATTTTTGACCTTCCCGCCTGGTTTTTCAAATGAACAGCTGACTCAGGTCAGCCGTTCATTTGAAGTAGCAGTGCTGGCAGGGTTCATGTGAGTTCATGCTTGCCTGCATGAACTCACATGAACTTTCCCAGGGTGCACAGCTCTGCTACATCTCTGGTGGAGGTTCTCTGCCAGAGATGTAGCAGAGCTAAAGAAGAACCCTGGATTGGACTACGGCGGACGGAAGAGGATTTTTAAAAATAAAGTTGGAGTCCCTAAGTGTCTTTTTGTTTTTTTTTCAAATAAAAATATGTTTTCTGAGTTGTGTTTTTTTTAAAAATTCACTAGAAATTCATGGCGGTAATGTCTACTATTGGCGTGACCGCCATGAATTTCGGGCTTGGGGCTAGCTGATAATACAAAGCTGGCCCTAATCCCTTTATTACCCAGTGAGCCACCTCACCAGGGCCCTGGAAGAGTTGGGTTCAGTGCCAGAAAATGGCACTTCAATAAACGCGCCATTTTCTGGGGCGGCTGCGGGCTGCATTTCACAGCGGGGGGTGCCCAGAAGGCTTGTGCCTGCCTGTGCTGCGGATTCCGCTGCTAACCCACCATTCTTCTTCTTCTTTTTGTGGCACAGACTCCAGAAATTCAAAGGCCACATGGGGTGGGGGTAGAGCTACCAAAGGGGGCATCGTAATGGCCGTGAACAAGGGCACACCCACCACATCAGGGCTATGCACTTGGACACACCTACTGTGATGCCCCCTGTTAACTCCGCCTCCTGAGGCCTTGGAGTTGTTGATGTCTATGCTGGAGGAAGAATAAGAAGACATGCTAGGGTGAGAATCCAAGAAATGATGGGAGTGCTGGTGTCTCACGGTCCGCGTTGCTTCAGGGTAGAAATAAACTCACCACAGAGCCAAATCGATTTCCATCCTTTTATTCCTCCTCTCTCCTACGCATTTCAGCGCCACACCCGGCGCCTTCCTCAGGGATATTGCGTAGGAGAGAGGAGGAATAAAAGGATGGAAATCGATTTGGCTCTGTGGTGAGTTTATTTCTACCCTGAAGCAGCGCGGACCGTGAGACACCAGCACTCCCATCATTTCTTGGATTCATACCACTATCCAGTGGTTGGTGGAGGTCCTGCAGCAGCTGGAACATCGTTTCCAAAAATGCCTTCAAACCAGTTGTGGGGATCACAACTGGACCAGGTGAGCAGCTTCACAGCACCACCACTGAACATAAGTGTCACTAGTGATAGGGCACTATTGCACCTCTTGTCCCCCTCCCTATTTTATCTTTACATGCTAGGGTGAGAGGCGGCTGTACAGAAGCCTGGAGCAGGTGAGAACTGAGGGGACCACTGCTGCACACTCGCACAACCGCACCGCCGTGCACCCGCACTGCCATACTCCCACACCACCGCACACCCACGTATTCTAGAATACCCAATGCGTTAGAATCAGGCCACCATCTAGTTGAAATATAAATATACAAGTAAAATATATTGCCATTCTGCTTTAAAGCTACATTTCAAGCTACAGTTGTGCTCAAAAGTTGACATAGACATACCCTAGCAGATGTTATGCTTTTTTCTCAGAGAATATTAATGATAACACAAAAACCTTTTTTCCACTCGTGGCTAGTGGTTGAGTGAAGCCATTTAGTGTCCAACTACTGTGTTTTCTCTTTTTAAATCATAATGAAAACCAAAAACATCCAAATGACTCTGATCGAAAGTTCACGTACCTCAGTTCTTCATACCATGTATTGCCCCCTCTAACATCAATGACAGCTTGAAGTCTTTTTATTGCATGAACTGCACATTTGAGTTTTCCCAGAGTGGCTCAATAAGGTCAGGAGACTGAGATGGTCACTCCAGAACCTTCACTTTGTTCTGCCTATGACAGGTCGACTTGTCCTTGTGTTTTGGATCATTGTCATGTTGGAACATCCAAGTGCATTCCATGTGCAGTGTCTAGGCTGATGAGTGCAAATTTGCCTCCTGTGTTTGCTGATAATGTGCTGCATTCATCCTTCCTTTAACTTTGATGATCCTTTCATCATAGGCTTTGTTGACACCTCTCCAAATGTAATGTTTATGGTTGTGGCAAAAAAGTTCGATTTTGGTCTCATCACTCCAAATTACCTTGTTCCTGAAGTTTGGAGGCTTGTCTCTGTGCTGATTGGTTTATTGTAGACAAGATACTTTGTGACATTTGCACAGTGATGGCTTTCTTCTGGCGACTTGACCATGCAGCCCAATTTTATTTCAAGTGCCTCTTTATTGTGCATCTTGAAACAGCTACACCACTAGCTGTCAGTGAGTCCTGTATTTCAGCTGATGTTATTTGAGGGTTTTTCTTTGCATCCTAAACAATTTTCCTGGCAGTTGTGGCTGAAATTTTTGTTAGTTTTCATGGTCGTGATTTGGTTTTTACAGAGCACCTGATTTTCCATTTTTTTAATCACAGGTTGAATACTGCTGACTGGCATTATCAATTCCTTGAATATCTTTTTGTATCCCTTTTCTGTTTTATACAGTTCAACTATCTTTTCCTGTAGATCGGTTGACAAGTCTTTTTGCTTTTCCCATGACTCACAATCCACAAATGTTAGTGGCTGAATGAAAGATGCAAAGTTCTGTCTGGATCCCAGAAACTCACTCAACTTTTATGCACACACACTGATTACAAGCAAACAGGTCACAGGTGAGGATGTTACCTTTATTAGCCATTCAAACCCATTAGTGTCAAGTTCTGTGCATGTTTTCAGGCCCAAATCACCAGAGTATGTGAATTTTTGATCACTATCATTTGGATGTTTTTGGTTTTCATTATAATTTAAAAAGAGACAACACAGTAGTTCGACAATAAATGTCTTCACCCAACCACTAAACATAGCTAGGGTCACATTTGCGGTAGAAAATGCAGATCCTGATCCGGTTTTGAGCATGCAAAATGCTCAAAAACGGATCAGGATCCACAGCCAATAGGCACCCATTATAAATCTGGGTTGCCTAAATGGCAATGCGGTTACCGTATCCAGATTTGCAGCCTGCGGGAAAAATCCTGCATGTTGCATTTTTAAGAGCGGTTTCCTAACCACAGCAGGAGACCTATAATGGGCTCCTATGGGAGCCCATCCGGCTACCGCGAGACACATGTGAATGCCTGCGGTAGCCGGATGCTTTGTTCATCCCTGCTGCCGTAGGGATGAGCAAAGGGTTACTGTTAATAATAGATGTGGGCAACATGTCTGTAGGGAGTGCGCACCCTCCCTACAGACATGTCCACCACATAGATCAGCATGTTAAGGGTTAATTTCTAAAATTACAGTATTGCCGGCTTTTGTTGGCTTTTACTCTTTGTAATGACAAGGGGCGGCTCCTGGCTGTACAGGAGTTTACAGTACGCAAAGTGCTTAAGTATATTACAGGGCAGCATCCTCAATGAGAAGCTGTCTGTGGTGCTTTCGCAAATTGTGTACTGTATATGCCGCTATCCATGGTGCTGAAAGTTTTAACATTACTTCTATGGCGGTGCGCTGGTAATAGAAGTAATGTTAAAACTTTCAGCACCATGGATAGAGGCATGTACAGTACATAATTTGCGTAAGCTTTTAAAAAGCTCAAAGCCGGATCAAAAAACGCTCCCTATAGGAGCCTATTATAAAAACCGGATTGCTTCACAAGCAATCCGGTTACCGCCTCCGTCTCTGCAGCCTGCGTGAAAAATCATGCAGGCTGCAGTTTTCAGAGTGGTTGTAACATCCGCAATGCAGGAACCGGATTGCTCAGGATGTGTAATCCTGAGCAATGCGGTTATCGCATATACTTTGCTTATCGCAGATGCTTATACAGTAAGATCTATGGGCAGCACTGCCCATAGATCTTACTGTATAAGCCTTCAGGACCTCGGACAGAACACATACTATACCTACAATAGGTATAGTATGAGGGCTGCACTCAGGGAAGCCGGCGGCTTCATTCATAAAAAAGTACAGCAGCCGACAGAAGCCGGCTACTGTACATAAGACATAACATCATTATATGCCCACCTGAGTGGGTGGTAGGTCTCTAGGGGGGTGGCCACTCCCTAGAGACAGTATAGACATATTTATTAATAAAATTACAAGTTTTAAAGGGATACTGTCACCTCCAAAACGCCTCCTAAGCTAGCAAAACATGTCCCTGCAGCATCCATTCACTAATCTCACACTTCTTTTGTCTCCTAAAAGCATCCTGTGAAAGTGGATAAATACATTTTAATACTTAGTCATTAGTGATTATAATTAGCAGTGACTATATTCTTTAGTCACCAAGGCGGGCTGTTTTGCAGCTCCAGGATCCACCCTGTCCCTGTGTGTTTGCTGTGATGTGCAGGCATTTCCCTCCCCCCTCTCTATCACTCACAGAATGCAAATCATTAGTCCTGCCTTCAGTTTCAGTTTCACAGCAGCACAGACAGAGAGAGGCTGGATCCTGGAACTGCAAAAGAACACCCCCTGGTGACTAAAAAATATGGCCCCTGCTAATTATAATCCCTAATGAGTAAGTATTAAAACGTTTTTATGCACTTTCACAAGATGCTTTTAGGAAACAAAAGAAGTGTGAGATTAGTGATAGGATGGTGCAGGGACATGTTTTGATAGGTTAGGAGGCGTTTTGGAGGTGACAGGATCCCTTTAAAACATTGAGAACACTATGCTTGTCCCGTCAGCAGCCGGGATAAGCAAAGTATATGCGGTAACCGCATTGCTCAGAATTACACATCCTGAGCAATCCGGTTACCGCATTGCGGGTCAGAGAACCGCTCTGAAAACTGCAGCCTGCATGATTTTTCATGCAGGCTGCAGAGCCGGAGGCGGCAACTGGATTGCTTGTGAAGCAATCCGGTTTTTATAATAGGCTCCTATGAGGAGCGTTTTCTGATCCGGTTTTGAGCTTTTTAAAAGCTCAAAACCGGATTAGGTTTTAAAATAAAAACATGAAGTGTGACCCTAGCCTTAGTCATTTTTTCATTAAAAACGCATATGCAGTATCGCAAACGTTAACGCAGGTAGGTGCCTATATGTGCCATGCGTTAACGCATGCATTTCTCCTAGGGCCCCATATTAAAAAAACACATGCGTTTTTTAAACAACCCATGCGTTTTTTTACAGCACCCAAAAAACGCTGCATGGAGTGTTTTTGTAATGGTGAAAAAAACACATTTGTTGCTAAAAAACGCAACTAAACTTAAGTGCACCATGCGTTAATGCATCTGTGTCTTTTATAAACAGCTAAAAAACGCAGAGAAAGCCAAAAACGCAGGTATGTGTGAACAAGGCCTATTAAAGACTCGCAGCCAACACTTAAAAAACATGACCAAGTAGGGTAGTGATGCAGACACGGATAATGAAATATGGCGCCGGGACGATGACCAGCCAATGGTAATGCACTTGGACCAACTAATCGACAAAGATGGGGCGTGGAAAACCAGACGCCCTGTCACGCCTACGGAATCGCTTCCCAGAACACACACATCACTTGCTTCAGTGAAATCGCCGCGTCACACGGCAGTAGCCATGCTGTTTTCTCGAGCAACATTGCCTGATTTCACGACACTGTTGGGAAAAATCTGAATTCAGAACAAGAGAAAAATCGCTGTTCAGTTGTCCTATTACACGCGGCGATGCACAGGCGAAGTCGCCTGAACATCGCCTGAACTGGGAGATTGCGTCGCTGGCGAAATCTCTCCATGTGACGGTACCATAAGATCTTTCTCGCCTTAGTAATGCAAACAACTATATATTATACATACTGCATGTATTGAAATACAAATTTCAAAATTGTACAAAATCATTAATTGAATGTGTAAAATGTAAGGCTGGTTTCACACTGCAGTTTTTTCCCTGATCAGGTTCGATCAGGTTTGTGTGCCAAAACCAGGAGTGTCTCCAAAACTCAGAACAGGTGTCAATCTTTCAATTATAGTTTTTCTCTGCAAGTTCCTCTCCTGTTTCCTCTCCTGGTTTTGGCAAACAAAGGCCTTGTCCACACACCTGCGCTCTCAGTATTTAGTGCTTCTGCACTAAATACTTAGTTTTTGTGAGAGAAGCGCAGGTGCATGTGTGCGGGCGCTTTCTGCAGACGCTGCCCCTGGTTACCCGATGTGTATCGTGGTAACCAGTTCATACAGCAGCCTGCATAGTGTCCGCTTATGCCGAAAGCACAGGGAAACGCTGTAAGCAGCGTTTCCCTGTGTGCTCGAGGAAAGCGCACACTATGCAGGCTGCTGTATGAACTGGTTACCACGATACACATCGGGTAACCAGGGGCAGCGTCTGCAGAAAGCGCCCGCACACACGCACCTGCGCTTCTCTCACAAAAACTAAGTATTTAGCGCAGAAGCACTAAATACTGAGAGCGCAGGTGTGTGGACAAGGCCAAACTGGATGGAATCTGCTCAGGGAAAAGACTGCAATATGAAACCAGCCTTAGGCTAACTGCACATTGAACTTGCAGTGACTCTCATTAGATACAGTAAACATTTACCAGTGGCCATAGTGGGGATGTATACAAAGCAATGTACACTACTTAGAGGGCCTTCTTTATGGGAAAGAGTAGTCTACAAAGCTTCCCTAAAAAGGAAACAAATAGGCTAGGGTCACATTTCAGTTTTTTTTTTAAAAAAAACCTAATCCGGTTTTGAGCTTTTAAAAAGCTCAAAACCGGATCATGAAACGCTCCTAATAGGAGCCTATTATAAAAACCGCATTGCTTCACATGCAATCCAGTTACTGGCTCCGGCTCTGCAGCCTGCGTGATAAATCATGTAGGCTGCAATTTTCGGAGCGGTTCTAGCAACCGCAATGCGAGAACCGGATTGCTCAGGATGTGTAATCCTGAGCAATGTGGTTACCGCATATACAGTTAGGGCCAGAAATATTTGGACAGTGACACAATTTTCGCGAGTTGGGCTCTGCATGCCACCACATTGGATTTGAAATGAAACCTCTACAACAGAATTCAAGTGCAGATTGTAACGTTTCATTTGAAGGGTTGAACAAAAATATCTGATAGAAAATGTAGGAATTGTACACATTTCTTTACAAACACTCCACATTTTAGGAGGTCAAAAGTAATTGGACAAATAAACATAACCCAAACAAAATATTTTTATTTTTAATATTTTGTTGCGAATCCTTTGGAGGCAATCACTGCCTTAAGTCTGGAACCCATGGACATCACCAAACGCTGGGTTTCCTCCTTCTTAATGCTTTGCCAGGACTTTACAGCCGCAGCCTTCAGGTCTTGCTTGTTTGTGGGTCTTTCCGTTTTAAGTCTGGATTTGAGCAAGTGAAATGCATGCTCAATTGGGTTTAGATCTGGTGATTGACTTGGCCATTGCAGAATGTTCCACTTTTTTGCACTCATGAACTCCTGGGTAGCTTTGGCTGTATGCTTGGGGTCATTGTCCATCTGTACTATGAAGCGCCGTCCAATCAACTTTGCAGCATTTGGCTGAATCTGGGCTGAAAGCATATCCCGGTACACTTCAGAATTCATCCGGCTACACTTGTCTGCTGTTATGTCATCAATAAACACAAGTGACCCAGTGCCATTGAAAGCCATGCATGCCCATGCCATCACGTTGCCTCCACCATGTTTCACAGAGGATGTGGTGTGCCTTGGATCATGTGCCCTTCCCTTTCTTCTCCAAACTTTTTTCTTCCCATCATTCTGGTACAGGTTGATCTTTGTCTCATCTGTCCATAGAATACTTTTCCAGAACTGAGCTGGCTTCTTGAGGTGTTTTTCAGCAAATTTAACTCTGGCCTGTCTATTTTTGGAATTGATGAATGGTTTGCATCTAGATGTGAACCCTTTGTATTTACTGTCATGGAGTCTTCTCTTTACTGTTGACTTAGAGACAGATACACCTACTTCACTGAGAGTGTTCTGGACTTCAGTTGATGTTGTGAACGGGTTCTTCTTCACCAAATAAAGTATGCGGCGATCATCCACCACTGTTGTCATCCGTGGACGCCCAGGCCTTTTAGAGTTCCCAAGCTCACCAGTCAATTCCTTTTTTCTCAGAATGTACCCAACTGTTGATTTAGCTACTCCAAGCATGTCTGATATCTCTCTGATGGATTTTTTCTTTTTTTTTCAGCCTCAGGATGTTCTGCTTCACCTCAATTGAGAGTTCCTTTGACCGCATGTTGTCTGGTCACAGCAACAGCTTCCAAATGCAAAACCACACACCTGGAATCCACCCCTGACCTTTTAACTACTTCATTGATTACAGGTTAACGAGGGAGACGCCTTCAGAGTTAATTGCAGCCCTTAGAGTCCATTGTCCAATTACTTTTGGTCCTTTGAAAAAGAGGAGGCTATGCATTACAGAGCTATAATTCCTAAACCCTTTCTCCGATTTGGATGTGGAAACTCTCATATTGCAGCTGGGAGTGTGCACTTTCAGCCCATATTATATATATAATTGTATTTCTGAACATGTTTTTGTAAACAGCTAAAATAACAAAACTTGTGTCACTGTCCAAATATTTCTGGCCCTAACTGTACGTTGCTTATCCCGGCAGCCGCCGGGATAAGCAAAGTTTTGTCAGTGGTGTAAAAGCTTTAATTTTATTATTAAATGTGTCTATACTGTCTCTAGGGGGTGCCCACCCCCCTTAGACCTACCACCCACTCAGGTGGGCATATAATGATTTAATATCTTATGTACAGCAGCCGGCTCATGTTAGCTGCTGTACATTTTTATGAATAAAGGCGCCGGCTCCTCTGAGACCAGCGCGCATACCATAGCTATTGTAGGTATAGTATGTGCGCTGTCCAAGGTCCTGAAGGCTCATACAGTAAGATCTATGGGCATCGGATCTGGATGCGGTGAACGCAATTCCTGTATTAAATGTGACCCTAGCCATAGTATGCAGTTGCACACTAGTAAAGGCCCAGTTACACACACAGATAATTGTGCAGAGATTGTTCACAGATCTCTGGTTGCAGTGAAATCATGGACATGTTGCTCCATTTTGTTGCTCTGTGAGTATGTAACAATGTGTCCATGATTTCACTGCAACCAGAGGTCTGCGAACAATCTCTGTGTGTGTAAACGAGCCTTCAAGACAGATGCTAAAATACCAGACTTTTGGCCTCCTTCTGGAGCATGGTGGATTATAGCAATGATAAAGCATAACTAGATTGTACTATTAGTTGCGTGGCCAAATTAAGCATGCATTTAGCCTTAGACATTTTGAATATTTGTTTGATAATTGTTAAAGTGCAGAAAATATACAATAATAAATGCAATATACATTATTTTGAGTGTTTTTTCATCATTGGATTATATCTCTTTACAATGTTTACCCTACGGTAAATATAATAAATTATTTTATTTGTTATTGAATACAAGTTTCAGCTATGCTGATCAGTATACAATATTGTAGTTTCCTTTAAGGTGTACAGTCTTTATGGATTTTTCATAGGTTAGCTTCTTGTAAAAATCACAAAGATAAATATTGCCACACCAGATTCCTAATTAGTTACATTGATCTGAGCCTAAAATGAACTGCTGGTACACACTGTTATCTATAATGCATAAGAAGTACACTTGAACCTAGCTTCTAGTATATAGCTCATTGAAAACAGGATGGATTGTTCATTGAGCAAATTTCTTTGCTAACATATACAGTATTATTGCAGGAAAATGTCTAATTTTTAGGCTCTGTTGATATCGTATTTTTCTGTTTTGCTTAGGTTCCTAGATTACTGGTAATTTGTTCCTATAGCAATAAGAACTTGACTACTGACAATTTGACGTGAAGAGCTCAATCATACTTTGATGGGAAAATAATAGAAGCAGAAAAAGCACAGGACCTGAGTGACCAGAACATTGAACATTGGCCAAACTGATGGTTAATAGTTGTTCTAGTAGAACATTGTCCTGAAATTCATGTGAGTGTTAAATAGAAATACCAAGTATCTCAACAATATTTCGTATAGACAATATCTTTCATATAGGCAAATTTGACCCTGTCACACCATAAAACATTTTCTGAAATAGTTTTGAGAAGACAAAAAAGCCTTGTAAGTGTTGACATGGCCTTCAAAATCCTTAGATCTCCAATCTACGTCTGTGGCATGAGCTGAGCTGATGTCTTTTTGACCTTCCTTTACTTAGGCCAGCAGCACACCACAGTGTAGTTGATCCGGGGCTGTCCGGTTCATACCGGATCAGATTTCAGCCCCATAATATTCATATGGGGCCAGATGGGGCCTGACGGCAGCTATTTTCCATCCGGTTCCCATCTGTCCAGGAGGATCCGGGTGAATTTGGATTTTTCTCCCTGACACAAAAACTCAGCTTGCAGTGTTTTCGTGTCTGGGGCAAAAATTGACACATAACCGGATCCACCCGGATACTCCCGGATCCAGCACGATCCAGCACCCAATAACATGTGAGTCTATGGGCGCCAGATCGCGCCGACATGATAGACAAATCTATCCGGTTCCCGGACGCCAGGTGCTGGAGCTCAACTCCGAACTTCAGCACCTAGAGAGCTCCCCTCTGAGATTTCATGACCGTGGCTTGCTCCCCGCAAGCCGCCATCCTGATATTTCAGCAGGGACAGCTCCTGAACCCTGTGATCTGCCATTTCCAGCAGAAAACAGGACTGGAGGGCATATTTGCCCTCCGGTTCTGTTCTATCCGGGTCTGTCAAGTTCTGTCCGGTGTTTCCTAACACACCAAAAAATGTGGTGTGAAGTCAGCATTTTAGCCTCGTGATAAATTTGAAACACATCTCTTCCACGTAATCTTTATTTTCTAATCCTTATTATATGGTTTTTTTTTTGTAACCAAAGTCATACTTTTGGGTAAGGTATTCACGTCCAGATGACCAATTTTGTGTTATTTCGGAATAGATTAATTGCTTTCATCAACTGATTGGTGATTAGCTTCATTTTATGCCTTCCTAATACGTATTTATATAATTATTTACTAGTTATACTTATAGTCATTTTACGCCTCATGGTTTATCAATATTTAATGTCATTTATTAACCAATTAATCTAACAATTAATCTAATTAATTGAATATACAGCGTTTGATTGCATTGCACTAGTTGAAAATGTGTCTATATACATATATAGGGGTGTGTGTATTTCTCATTATTAATTACACTTGAAAAGAGATCACAGCATATTACAGTGTCCAGAGACATGCAGTATATATCAGTATTTAAAGAGTACTGTGATTAAGCACAGTAGTAACTTCACATTGGAAGCATTTCATGCTGTGGGCAATTATTGCAATCCAGAGTGCTAATTGCTTTCCGATTTGCAGACTGTGCTTCCAATAAGCATCGCTGTGCACCTTACCATGAACTGCTTTTTAATGATAGCCTGCCTCTATCAAAGGCAAAATCAGCTATTACAACTTGGAAAATCAGCATTAAGTATTTAGGAAAATAGAAGAACATGGTTTAATACAACTTCTGAAATGAGCTAATCTACTATTTTCTATTTAAATCAAACAAACCCTATTATAATATTGCTTGTACAGTGTTCACTTAAATTGGTACAAGCAAACAAAATTAGAAATTTTATAGATTACATTTTTCTCAAACTGACCAAAGATTTAATTTGTTGTAAAATATATGAATAAGAAATTATGATGTTGCAGAATTTCACAGGCAGGGAGAATGTCTCAGACTGGGGGAGAGTCTTTTGGTAACAATGGGGATTCCAAGTTAATGCTCCCCTTTAGTATGTTTATAAGAATAGTAGTAATAATGATAATAATACCTATAAAAATACATGAAACACTATAAGCATAAATGCCCTCATAAATCAAGCCAAGCACAAAACTAGGTTTGAATTAGAGAAATGCTGTATAAGAACAAGTGTTACATTTTTTTATGGTGATCACATAGAGCAGATATATCAAATATGAATTTTGTTAGCAGAATTATATGCAGTACATAATAAATCACACATTTTAAAAGTGTTGTCCATTATTATATTATTAATAGTCTGTCCTTGGAAAAGTTCACAGAACCAGGTCAGTGGTACTATGACATTAACACTCTTACTGATCACCTGTTCCCAGTACTTAGTTGCAGCAATGAGAAAGACTTAATGTCATTGTGGTGTACTACACCACCTGAGGAAGATGACATAGCGTCGTTGAAACATGTTGTGGTTGCCAAACAAAGCTTTTTAATCTTAGGCTGGCTTCAGACTGCGTGTCTGATCCGATCCGTAGCTGTCCGCTTGAGGCAGACAGCCGCGGACCGGATCAGCACACAGGACGGGGGGCTATTATGCCCTCCGATCCTGTGTGCAGCCACACGCAGCTCCCGATGCTAATAGGTGAGGACCGCGGGCGCCGCGGTCCTGACCTGTCAGCTGGTTCAGCTGCGTGCGGCTGCACACAGGATCGGAGGGCATAATAGCCCCCCGTCCTGTGTGCTGATCCGGCTGTCTGCCTCAAGCGGACAGCTACGGATCGGATCAGACACGCAGTCTGAAGCCTGCCTTAGAGAACCGGACCCCTTTGTGCTCCAGCGCTCCTATAAAGACAACATATATTAAACTGAATTGATTCCCACTTGCTGTGGGTTGTATTGGAGCTGCGGAGCCGATCGGTAATATGATTACAGGAGCCCGGAGGAAGTGAAGGACCTGCCGTGACGCCACAGTCACACGACCGCTCACACCACATGATTGAGGAGACGCGGGAGCGGACCCGGACGGTGAAACAGAAGCGGAGCCGGAGAGCGTACACTCTGGTTGTGCGGAGACAGCACAACCAGATTAGGTGAGAGTCCATCTATATACCCCCACCTTATTGGTCCTGTAAAATATTCATCAGGTTTTTCCCAGGGAGCGCTTGCTCTGTTTTTCTCTTTTTCTGTTATTGTGGTGTACTACGTCAGTGCAGATATGGTCTATATTTAAAACTAACTGTACTACCCGTCTTCGCCCGGGTTAATAACTGCTGTTAACAAAATAGAATGTGTTAACAAAGATTTATTCAGCACACAAAATCCACAAAACAAATCGATAGAAATGTAATTATTAAAAGGCAAAAACTAAGCTAATAGAAGCATTTCACAACATATATTTCAACACCACAGATATTCCACACAGATTTAACTAAATTGGCCAAGTAATGTGAAGTCATCTTCTACTCCGTATTCGAGAGCCTTTTGATAGACGACATTCTTAGTTCTTCCTTCATGTGCAAAGACGAACAGATTTTTGGCTGTTCCAACTCTTGAACAGGCCACATACAATTGACCATGAGAAAAGCATGGAGATGGTAAATTGATTCCAACTATTTTCAAAGGCCTGGTTCACACATACCATCCGTTTTTGCATTAAATCCGTTTTTGGGAACTATTTGGACATTTTTTTTCAAAGTCCAAAAACGCATATGCGTTAACGCATGTGTGTGTGTTTTTTATTAAAAAATGCATGCGTTTTTATGCAGTACCCCAAAAACGCTGCTAGCTGCATTTTTGGGATGCTTTAAAAAAAATGCATACATTTTTTTAACATGGGGCCCTATGGGAAACGCATGTGTTAACGCATGGCACATATGGGCACCTGCGTTAATGCATGCGTTAACGCATATGCGTTTTTAATATAAAAATGTTCTAAAATTTGCCAAAAATGTCCAGGACCTCAGGGGACACTATTGGCACCCTTAGAAAAACGGATCCGTTTTTCTAAGGGCTTAAAAAACAAATTTATATGTGTGAACAAGGCCAAAGACTGTCCCTGAGCCTTGTTGATGGACATAGCAAATGCCAGTCGAACAGGAAACTGGAGGTGTTTAATATCAAAAGGCAAATCAGATGGAATAAGAGGAATTGTTGGAATGAAAACATCTACTCCAGTGGCACATCCTGTCAAAATGGTTGCCTCAATTACATGTGGAAACAGGTTCTTAATCAAGAGTCTTGTTCCATTACACATCTTGGGAAGGTGACCTGTACAGTGGTTGAGTTTACTGGTGCCTTGCCATCTCCAATAGTCAACAGCTGGCTTGAAAACAGTCCAGCAGAAACATTGCCTGTCATGTAGACCCTCATGTTTGCGTTCAGTCACATTTTCTTTACTTTTCTCTAAAGGTACGATGCTTTGAGACAGGCATTGAGTTTGTCTGCAAGGGTTGATCTTGGAATAACCGGTAGTGTTTGGCAGAAGTCACCTGCCAAAACAACAACTACTCCTCCCGTGAAATATTTGTTGCTATGCAGATCTTGCAAGAGTCTTGTTCCATTACACAGCTTTGGTGGATCCAAATTTCTCAATAGCAGAATAGGTGCTCCAGGTTTTAGAAAGAGGTTGTGAGGAGGAAGTCCTTGTGGCTCCAAGGAATTGAGGAACTCCGTTGGATAAGATAATGCTTGAGCAGCGTCTATTACTGTATCCACTGACTTGTAGGTTGTGCACACACCTGGAAGGAGATGTGGAATTTGAAGATTGATCTTGTTGACGCTGTCATTTTTGGGAGCTAGAATAGCTCTTTCACACAGCCAGCCAGAATTTTTGAAGTGGAGTTGAATGTTTGGAAAAACCTTTGCTTTAAACTCCTCAATGGAAGTCACAATGCAAAAAAAGTTGCTTGGGAAGGTGATCTGTACAGTGGTTAAGTTTACTGGTGCCTTGCCATCTCCAATAGTCAACAGCTGGCTCGAAAATGTCCAGCAGAAACATCGCCTGTCATGTAGACCCTCATGTTTGTATTCAGTGACATTTTCTTTACTTTTCTCCAAAGGTACGATGCTTTGAGACAGGCATTGAGTTCGTCTGCAAGGGAATAACCAGTAGTGCTTGGTGGAAGTCACCTGCCAAAACAACAACTACTCCTCCCATGATATATTTGTTGCTATGCAGGTCTTGCAGCAGTCTGTCCACTGCTTCCAGAGCCCTTTTGTGTGACATGGAGCATTCATCCCAAATGATGGCACTGCATTTTTTAAGCAATTTGGCCAGTCCTGATCCCTTGGCAATATTACACACGGGGCTGTCACTATGAGACAGGTTAAGTGGTAGTTTGAATGTCGAATGCGCTGTCCTGCCACCTTTTAAAAGCGTAGCTGCAATTCCAGAAGATGCCACTGCAAGTGCAATCTTTTTTTGTTGTCAAAATTTTGCCAGTAGCAAGTTGATTAGAAATGTCTTTCCTGTTCCACCTGGAGCATCAAGGAAGACAATCCCACCTTTGTTGGTTTCACTGAAACTTAAAATGTAGTTATAGGAGTCCCTTTGATCAGGTACCAATATTGGCTCGTTCTGAGACACAACTGCTGTCAGTTCATCAATATTGTAGTTTGTTACTATGAAAATCTCCCTACACATTTGGATGCCTTCAGGATTTCTTATTGGAGGAGGCAAACCAAGCAACTGTAAGGCTTTTCCTGACATTGCTATGCACTGATCTTCAAGGAGCATTACAATTTCATTGAACATTTCCTCTGTGAAGTTGAGTTGCTAAGGATCTTCCCTTCTAATCTGCATGAGGATGTCCTCACTGAGATCAGTTTTGTACTTTTTCCAAATCTCAAGATGATTTGAAATGCTACAGGTTATTAGAATTATAGCAATGAGGTGTCTTAGTCGCTTTGGGGTTTGTGTGACTGCTGCTTCACTGAGTGTTATGCCCCAGTGTCCATTATTTTCCAGAAGTCCTTTTCTTTGGCAAGCTTCCCTGAATGTTTCACACACATGGCCTGCGACGGTCTTCAGGTCATAAAATGATGTAGGGCCTTTGACAACATGAAAAAAAATGCGCAGGTAGAAGCACTCTGCATTTGATGGATGAGCAGTGTAGACGCGACCAAGAGTATCAGTTGCTTTCACCCCGGATAGCCTTCAATATCAAGCCCACGTTTCCTCCGTTCCAGTGTTTTTCTGGTGGCATTCCAAGTGTAGTACTTTGGTAAATCACAGTAGAGAATTGTTTTTGCAAAAGGGTCTTGTTGACAGAGCTCAAAAAATGCCAAGAGGGTGGTCTTAGGTGGTGTTAGGAGCTGCTGCTGCAAGTTTGCTGGGTTAAAGTAAATTCTCTGTCCATTTTCCAAGTGCACAGCTGGTGGGTAGCGCTCATGAGTGGAGAATCCTAGTATTCTCCAAACAGCTTCATTGCTGCTTATGCACCTGCCTATCTGAAATGCCTCCACTTCATAAATAATAGGTCAATTTTTCTGGAGTTCAAAAACTGCTTGATCACTTCCTTTGTGGACATATTTGCAGATATACATTATTGATTTCACAGAGTTGCAAGATTCGACATTTATGTGGGCCTGGACGATTTTTGAGAGCAAAGGGTTGTAAGGCACTATCCACCTGTTGTCAATTTCTATCTCTTGGAGTGATGATCCAACACACATTTTGAGCTTTGCTGTGAAACCACCATCCCCTGGCTTTCTTCTTCGGTAAACTGGATATCCATCTTGTCCTGTTTGGGTCTCTTGGACCAGGGATCGTGGGTAATGCTTTGAACACCTGCCATCAATCATACAGGGAAAATTTTTGTTGAGACTCCCACATGGACCATGGATCATGTTTTTTGTGATGGTGTCAAACAGCAATGGGTCATTCTGAGGGTCTGCAATTCGGCACTGAAGATATTGTCAATTACAGTAGGCTGTATTTTTTGCTTCAGCCAGATCAAGATGTGGGCGTGAGGAAGGCCTCTTTTTTGCCAATCAACTGAATACATCCAGCTCTGCGTTTCACCATAAATATGTGATTTTGTGATGAGATTAGTAATTTTTGAAAGTTTCTCTTTGAAATCCCGAGTAATAAGATCATGGCGATTCACTGTTTTGTGGCCCAGCATCAAGTGCACTCCAATTTCCTCCCAGGCAGGATTGCAAGTAAAGGTGATGAAAAGATCTGGGTGGCCATACTTTCTCACGTAAGTCATTCCTGTGTGTATTCATGCATGTGTCGTGGGCTTCCAGTGACAGTTGATGGAAGAATAACTATTTTCCTCAACTCTTTTGGATCAGCATAATTTGCAACAGCATCTCTAAAGTTACCGTAACACACGGCAATATTGCTAGGCAATTTCACTGGCAACTTGCTGGTTACAGTGAAATCATGGACACATTGTTCCATTTGTATACAGCAACAAAATAGAACATTGTGTCCATGATTTCACTGCAACCAGCACATTGCCAGTGAAATTGCCTAGCAATATTGCCGCGTGTGACGGTACCTTAAGGTGACTATATTACTCTGCCCTGAGCTTGTTTTGATTTAGTCGGATATACAGTTGTGGCCAAAAGTATTGACACCCCTGCAATTCTGTCAGATAATACTCAGTTTCTTCCTGAAAATGATTGCAATCACAAATTCTTTGGTATTATTATCTTCATTTAATTTGTCTTCAATGAAAAAGCACAAAAAGAATTGTCCTAAAGCCAAATTGGATCTAATTCCGCACCAAACATAAAAAGGGGGTGGACAAAAGTATTGGCACTGTTAGAAAAATCATGTGATCCTTCTCTAATTTGTGTAATTAACAGCACCTGTAACTTACCTGCGGCACCTAACAGGTGTTGGCAATAACTAAATCACACTTGCAGCCAGTTGACATGGATTAAAGTTGACTCAACCTCTGTCCTGTGTCCTTGTGTGTACCACATTGAGCATGGAGAAAAGAAATAAGACCAAAGAACTGTCTGAGGACTTGAGAAAGCAAATTGTGAGGAAGCATGAGCAATCTCAAGGCTACAAGTCCATCTCCAAAGACCTGAATGTTCCTGTGTCTACCGTGCACAGTGTCATCAAGAAGTTTAAAGCCTGTGGCACTGTGGCTAACCTCCCTAGATGTGGACGGAAAAGAAAAATTGACGAGAGATTTCAATGGAAGATTGTGCGGATGGTGGATAAAGAACCTCGACTAACATCCAAACAAGTTCAAGCTGCCCTGCAGTCTGAGGGTACAACAGTGGCAACCCGTACTATCCGTCGGCGTCTGAATGAAAAGGGATTGTATAGTAGAATACCCAGAAAAACCCCATTTCTTAGACATTGTGGAGCCCACTAAGACGGGGTACTCGGTGCCGGACCGGGGTACTGCTGGGGGATGTCACGGCGGTCCTGGTCCGGACCGTGTCCCAGGTTCACATAAGTAAATGGGGGGTATTTACCGGGGATTAGGCTTGTCGTGACGCCACCCACGGGTTGTGGTCAGGGTGACCACCGCTGCTGCAGAACCTCCAGGGATGATGTTTTGGCAGCTATAGATGGAACGGCTCTCCGCAGGTATAGCCTGGTTCCCCTGGGGCAGTGGTAGTTAAAGTCTGAGATGGTGGTTATAGATGTTGCAGGAAAGTAGGGGTAGTAGTAGAGATGATGAGAGCGGAGGCAATGGCAGTCTATGAGGGAAAGTAGGGTTTCAGCACAAGGATGACACACACTCACGTTTGTTGTCATTTTCCAAGTCTTTACTGTGCAGATGGTAAAGCAGAGTATTGTCCACGGAGTCTGTACCGGGGTCGGGTGCTCCCACCCTGACCGGGTCCTTGGCTTCCTACTTCTGCACTTTGTGTGTGGCCCTGCTGCCGCTTTTAGCTGAACTGCTGGCCTTGTCTCCCCTCATGGGTACCAATCTGCTAGGCAACTTGAGTCCTCTGTGTCACTGACCCCTCCGTGTTGCTTTGCTATGGTACAGTGAAGATGGTGGACCTTCACTATCCCGGTATTCACTGTCCTGTCTGTCTCAGGCACAGCCTCGGATCCGGTATCTGTCCTAAGCGCCTCTCCGGGGTTAAGTTTTAAGGTAACTCCTTATCCAGGGTATGTTCCTCTGTTTCACTGACTCCTTTCCTCAGACCTCTCAGGACCTCCACTCCCACTTGACTCTCCTCCAACTCCAGACTCAACTTAACTGACTAACTGTCACTCCTGCTCTGAGGTAAACAACATTAGCTCCTCCCACTCGTGCAGGTGCCACCTAAAGCTCCTCCCACTTTCTAGTGTAGTGTTGTGTGGGGAGTAAACCTGTGTTGATGTTTCTGTGGCACATTAACCCTTGGGGTGCCACAACATAAAAAAGCCAGGCTGGAGTTTGCCAAAACGTACCTGAGAAAGCCTACAACATTTTGGAAGAATGTTCTCTGGTCAGATGAGGCAAAAGTAGAGCTTTTTGGGCAAAGGCATCAACATAGAGTTTACAGGAGAAAAAAAGAGGCATTCAAAGAAAAGAACACAGTCCCTACAGTCAAACATGGCGGAGGTTCCCTGATGTTTTGGGGTTGCTTTGCTGCCTCTGGCACTGGACTGCTTGACCGTGTGCATGGCATTATGAAGTCTGAAGACTAATTGCTGAAGACGTGAGGACTACCACTTCAGGTTTAATATTAAAATAATTATTTTATTAATTCTCTTTGAAAAATGACTGGTCTAGTCAACAAGGTATACAAAGTGAAAAAAAGGTGTATATTTATAAGTACAAAGGAGGAAAAGAGCACATCCCAATACGAGTAAAGTTTATACAGAGGGGTATCATAATCCAAAGGATAACAACAGGACAGAGTCTGAATCAAAATTAACTTAACTCAAATAGAGTATCAGAGTCCTCTGATTCAACAGAAGTCCAATGTGCGATCAAGTGCTTCCTCCAGTTGTGACATCCAGCCTGGACACTTCACCCTGGAACCAGATCACATGGAGTCTCTAGCAATTAGAAAGAAAAAAAACGACCCTATTTATTAGATACCCTTGTCTAAGTCTGAAAACTACCAACAAATTTTGCAGCATAATGTAGGGCCCAGTGTGAAAAAGCTGGGTCTCCCTCAGAGGTCATGGGTCTTCCAGCAGGACAATGACTCAAAACACACTTCAAAAAGCACTAGAAAATGGTTTGAGAGAAAGCACTGCAGACTTCTAAGGTGGCCAGCAATGAGCCCAGACCAGAATCCCATAGAACACCTGTGGAGAGATCTAAAAATGGTAGTTTGGAGAAGGCACCCTTCAAATATCAGGGACCTGGAGCAGTTTGCCAAAGAAGAATGGTCTAAAATTCTAGCAGAGCATTGTAAGAAACTCATTGATGGTTACCGGAAGCGGTTGATCGCAGTTATTTTGGCTAAAGGTTGTGCAACCAAGTATTAGGCTGAGGGTGCCAATACTTTTGTTTGGCCCATTTTTGGAGTTTTGTGTGAAATGATCAATGTTTTGCTTTTTGCTTCATTCTCTTTTGTGTTTTTTCATTGAAGACAAATTAAATGAAGATAATAATACCAAAGAATTTGTGATTGCAATCATTTTCAGGAAGAAACGGAGTATTATCTGACAGAATTGCAGGGGTGTCAATACTTTTGGCCACAACTGTACATACATACACACACACACACACATTCAGCTTTACATATTAGACTAGCTGTACTACCCGGCTACGCCCGGGTTAATAAATGACTGATGTTAGCTATAACACAATAGAATTTGAATATGTCATATTAATGACCTGTAGGAAAATAGAAGCTGAGCTGTGATTGATTGCTATAGGCAGCCTAATAAATCTCCAGCCAACAGTAAACCCTCCCCCTGGCCAGGCAGTATATGTTACCTCAGAAATACACATAATAGACAGCTCATATGACTGACATCTGCCTTAATTCCCTATATGGCACATGTGTTACACATTGGCTGTTTTTAATCAGATGTTTATTTTTGGAAATGAAAGATAGCACATGTATGAGGCGAGTTGTGTGAGGTGATTTGTGCACATCTGTGTCTGTCTGTGTGGTGTGTGTGTCCCTGGGTTGTGTGTGTGTGTCCCTGTGGGGTGAGTGCATGTGTCCTTATAGGGTGTGTATGTGTGTGTGTCCTTGTGTCTGTGTGGTGTGTGTGTGTCTCTGTGTTGTGTGTTTCTCTTTGTGGTGTGTGTGTGTGTCCCTGTGGAGTGAATGCATGTGTCCCTATAGGTGTGCATATGTGTGTGTCCCTGTGTCTGTGTGGTGTGTGTCTCTGTGTTGTGTGTGTCTCTTTGTGGTGTGTGTGTGTGTTTCCTGTGGAGTGAGTGCATGTGTCCCTATAGGGTGTCTGTGTGTCTCCATGGGGGGAGTGTATGTGTGTCTCTGTGTTGTGTGTGTCTCTTTGTGGTGTATGAGTGTTTGGGTGCGTGGTGAATATCCCATGTTGGGGTCCCACCTTAGTGACTATATGCTGGTATATGCTATTAGTCTTTGGCACTGTCATTAATCCCCTCTCATTCGCAACTGTCAACTGGTAACTGACACTTTTTCCCCATTATGATGTTAGGGGCAAAATTGTTTGGTGAACTGGAACGCGCAGGGTTAAAATTTCGCCTCACAACATAGCCTATGATGCTCTCGGGGTCCAGACGTGTGACTGTGCAAAATTTTGAGGCTGTAGTTGCGACGGTATAGATGCCAATCCTGGACATACACACACAGACATACACACATTCAGCTTTATATATTAGGTTATATAAAGTATTGTAAAAATAGATGTTACATACCGTAGCTAAAACTTTATTAAAATTTTTGCCACCTGCATTAAAACACATAAAACCTAATGCACAATTTTGGCCTGCACAATATTTTTTCTATTATTTATAATATTTTTATATTCTTAGATATGAATATTCTTATTCATATTTAATGTATGTTATAGCTTGTGCTTTCTTAATAATTCAGTAAGTTATTTATACTCAATATGCTCCATTTGCTACACAACACAGAATTTATTAGATGGTTTTTGCTTGCACAATAATTACTGCATTCTCTGAAACTGATAGTTATTATTCAGATTGTTGAAAGTAAAGATACAGGCCATTGTGTTGATGCACGTTCTTATAAGAAGTACCACTTGCAGTATCTTGTGCAGATGCATAAGCATCTTTGTTTGCTATAGTGTTAAAGCAAATGTTTTAATATGGCTCACAACTCCATAGTCTCACTAATGATAACATTGTTAAACTAAGTATGTATGTATGTATAAAGGCCCAGTCACACATAACAATATCGTTAGCGAGATCGTTGTAACTGTGACGTTACAACGATCTCTCCAGCGATGTTGTTATGTGTGACACTTAGCAGCGATCAGGCCCCTGCTGTGAGGTTGCTGATCACTGTAAAGTGCTCTGGGTCATTTTTTGATCGTTGGTCTCTCCTGGTCAGCACGCATCACTGCGTGTGACAGCGAGAAACCAGCGATCAGTGACCTAACAGGCTGGTAACCATGGTAAACACCGGGTATCCAGGCAGGCTGAGCTAAGCAGGGAGGATGCTGGTAACTATGATAAACAGCAGGTATCCAGGCAGCGCGCACTGCCTAGATACCCAGTGTTTATCATAGTTACCAGCGTTCTCCCTTCTTACAGGCAGCGCTAAGCAGGGAGGATTCTGGTAACTATGATAAACACTGGGTATCCAGGCAGCGCGCGCTGCCTAGATACCCGCTGCTAATCATAGTTACCAGCATCATCCCTGCTTAGTGCTGCCTGTAAGCAGGGAGAACGCTGGTAACTATGATAAACACTGGGTATCCAGGCAGCGCGCGCTGCCTGGATACCTGCTGTTTATCATAGTTCCCAGCATACTCCCTGCTTAGCGCTGCCTGTAAGCAGGGAGGACGCTGGTAACTATGATAAACACCAGGTATCTAGGCAGCGCGCACTACCTGGATACCCGCTGTTTATCATAGTTGCCAGCCTTCTCCCTGCTTACAGGCAGCGCTAAGGGCCAGGTCCCTGATCGCTGGGGAGATCTGCCTGTTTGACAGCTCCCCAGCAACCAGGTAACGACGCTCCAGCGATCCCAGCAAGTCGTTGTCACTGTCGGGATCGCTGGAGCGTCGTTGTGTGTGACAGGGCCCTTAAACACAGCTCTGTTAAAAAACCATGGCCTATTATCAATTTTTAAAATACAAAGCTAGGTACTTTTACAAGTCAACAAAATTTAGGTCTGCCAGTAATACGAGGAATCTCCAACCTTAGACTGAAGACCTATTGCAGAACTACAACTTCTAGCATTTTCTAATAGTATGCTAAGCGTTAAAGATTTGCGATAGATTAAAACCCATAGGTTGGAGATCACTCTTATATGCCATCAATATCACCAACTAATTGCGACCAAATATAAAGAAGACAAAACCTCAAATGTATCTTATATATGTATGGAATACATTGGAGGCTTTATCTTTATCTTCCTTTCTGTTATCCCAGTTAGGTGCTAGTATTGATGGCATATAGTAGTGTTCTCCAATCTTATATATATGACATTTCATCTACTTGATTTTATATTTATTACCAGGTATAATGAAGAGTATTGCAGGAAAACCAAGGGTACTTATCCATAAAATAATAGAGGAGCACAGAGGAAAAGAAGTGTGGGAGGATGAGACAAGAGATGTCAGTATATGGGATGCAGGGGTTAGAGTCACACCTGGGCCTTACAGACTAAGGAAACCTAAAGGTTCTTTTTACCCATGTGAGAAGAATAGAAGTAGTATACCCATGACGGTTGGGGGCCCTGCTGATAATTTTGCATTGGCCTAGTAACACAATGTACACCATTGTTAAAACATTAAGTAAGTCAGAATACTTGCAAAATAGTAGAATGACAGGAGGTCAGCGCAAGCAGAGGGTAGGTAAATATTAGTGCATCTCAATGAACTAGAATATCGTCAAAAAGTTCATTTATTTCAATAATTCAATACAAAAAATGAAGCATATATATTATATAGAGTCATGACAGAGTGATCTATTTCAAGGTTTTTTTTCTGTAAATGTTGATGATTATGGCTTACAACCAATTAAAACCCAAAGATCATTATTTCAGAAAATTAAACGAGGGGGGATGAAGGGTAAACGAACGCACTGCTATATTTCACGAGATATCAAAAGGGTGAGCTTCATATTGATTTATCAGTCAACGTGTTTCAGGGCTCCCAGAAATGCCCTGAAACATGGCAATATGACATTGATTTTTGATGAAATTCTAATTCATTGAGATGCACAAGTACATAGTTAGGTAAAAGCTATTAACAGCATGGTGACTCAGTAGTTGTCACTACTAGGGTGAAATCCCACTAAGGAGAGCATCTGCATAAAGTTTAAAGGTCTCTATAAGTTTCCTCTAGTTATTCTGGTTTTCTTCAATATTCCAATAACATACTGCTAGTGAAATTAGATTTTGCAGTCAAGCTATATGAGTGAGTAAAATAAATCAAAAGCTGAGTAACAGAATAATGTAAAAGATAAACAGCAAAACAACTTTTTGATCAGGCACATGGTAAAAAAGTTATAATAGGACCCTTAAGAAAGTTTTATTAGGGGTTGCATAAGAGGAACTATACTGTTATTTGAATCTTGTAAAAAAAAAATCAAAATTCTATTAACTGACCTGTCCAGTTCTGGAGCAACACTGATTGTGAATATATTTCTCCTGTTGTGCAAATGGAACAGACAACACAGAGTGGTTATGTAGTTGGTGACCACAGACCGTTTCTCTGTTCTCCTTGAGGCGGTCTTTATAACTCACAGACGTTGTTCAGGTAGTGCAGCTCATGCAGGATGGCACATCATTGTAAGCTGCGGGAAGAAGGTTAGCTGTGTCTGTCAGCACAGTGTCCAGAGCATGGCACAGATACCAGGAGACAGGTCAGTACACCAGGAGATGTGAAAAGGACTGTACGAGGTCAAAAACCCAGCAGCAGGACCACTTATCTCCTCCTTTGTGCAAGTATATACCAGTCATGAACAAAAATGTTGGCACCCTTGAAATCATTCCAGAAAATGTATTTTTTTTTAAGACAATTCTTGCAATTTCCCATGTTTTTTCATACATATATTTATTTCCTTTGTATGTATTGGAACAACACAATAAAAATATAGAAAGAAAGGCAAATGTGGCATAAATTTCCCACAAAGACCACAAAATAAGGAAGAACAAAATTGTATGCATCGTCAACTGCATATTTGGTTTCACAACCTTTGAAAAAAATTACTCTTTCTTTGTCACACAAGTCAGACAATTCCATCTCACCCTCTTTAAACTTACTGACCCAATGACGCACAGTTCACACATCAGTGCAATCAACATAAACAACTTGCATTTTCTCCTGCCGCACACCTGTAAAAGAATAGCTCCTTCATACTTATCCTCCTCACAGTCACCGCGCATCCTCCAGTCTTCTTCCCGCTTATACCCGGCGGTCGCAGCCGCAATGACATTATTGCTTCTGCTCCGTCACAAGATGCCAGGTACAAGCAGGAAGAAGACTGGAGGACGCGCGGTGACACTGAGGGGGGGAGCTTACATGGTGCAATGTAATATGCACCGCTCCCCTGCCGCTGATGGATAGGGGGATGCTGTGCATATTGCATTGCACTAATGAGCGGCCCCACATGACCGGCCGCTCCTATTGCAGCCTCCCCCCACCTGCTCCAGCTCCTGATCACCGCCCCCCCACACTGTTCCGTCACTGTGACTCGAGTATAAGCCGAGGGGGGCACTTTTCAGCACAATTTTTGTGCTGAAAAACTCGGCTTATGCTCGAGTATATATGGTAATACTTGCTGGCAAGCACAGCAGTCAAACGTTTCTTGTAGTTGATGGTTAGGTTTTTGTCCACTCCTCTTTTCAGACCTTCTCTAAATTTTCCTCAGCTCCCTGAGAAATCTGGCCTGGGAAAACGACCATATCAACTATCTTGGAATTAAACTTATTAAACTTCTAACATCAATTGTAGATACTAACCTAAAAACCATTTACAAAACTATACAGACCGATATTCTACATCTGGCAAAGATAGAAATGTCTTGGTTTGGCAGAATCAATGCATACAAGATGAGCCTTTTACCAAAACTTTTATATATTTTTAGATCTATCCCTTTAATAATCCCGAATAAGTGGTTACAAAAATTGCAATCTCAGTTGGTTACATTTATCTGGGCAAAAAAGAAACCTAGGGTAGCGAGATTAATCCTAGAAAAGAACAAAAAACATGGAGGACTCGCCGTGCCCAATTTAACTGTCTACTACCATGCTACTCTAATTAAATTAAGCCAGAATTGGTGGGCAGGAGAAGATGGGCCGACTTGGTTAGATCTAGAGGAATCTATTAAACCTCAAAGCGATCTTGGCCTCAACACTCTCTCCTACCTATGTGACCAAACTGAGAAACTCCCTGAGGAAATTGCTGTCAGATCTGCAATCCTTTCTTGAAGAACTCTACTGAAACTATCTCACAAGTCTCATCCTATGGTGTCTCCAACGTGGTTAAATATAGATATCTTGGAACTTATATCGTCAAGAATTAAACTAAACTCATGGAAGAAACTAGGTGTCAAGTACATTGCAGACATAATAGATGAGAGTAAAAAACTCATTCCCTTCCAACTTCTTATGGAAAAATTTAAACTCGACATCCTAGAAGAGATGACATGGAAGAAGATTCAAAATCTCATCAACTCCCATAAACTAAATTTTTTTTCTACCCCAGAACCTAGCTCAGATGTTCAGATATCCTCGAAGCCTTCTTTTCTGGAAAACTGGGCATATATATCAATGCTTTAACCAAGACACTCATTTTTCATACTCATCGAATGTAAAAGCATGGGAAAAAGAACTAAACGTAGAAATTACAACGGATGTCTGGCATCAAATTTTTTAATCTATCTACTCTTACATCCCCTGCTCATCCCTTGCAGAGACCCACTATAAGATTTACACACACTGGTATTATACCCCTCTTAAACTTCATCAAATTCAAAACTCCAACTCACCCCTCTGCTGGAGGAATTGTTATGCTATTGGTAGTTTGACTCACATTTTTTGGAGCTGTAGAGTTCTCAAATACTTCTGGGACGGAGTTGAGGCTCTAATAAACAGCATCACTGGCTTGAAATTACACTTATCTTCTGAACTAGTGCTTCTCCTTATTGGCCTCGAATCCATCCCTCATAAACATAGACCCATCATTACGCAAATTCTACTCACAGCTAAAAGTAACATTGCTGCCCTCTGGAGGGACCCTATTCCCCCTACAATGGAAAACACAATAGAGAAAATAGTCACAACACATACGAATACACATACGCCCTTAGAAACAACCTTTTAAAAAAATACTCCAAAAAATGGAAGGAGTGGAATAAAATGATGTCTCCTACAAATCATCCATAAAGACCTCAACATTATACAAGACCAGATTAATCTTCGTACCCCAATCCAACTTATTTACCATTACTATTTCAAGTAAATCATACCCACGTTAATTCATAGCGGACATTCTTATATACGTACTCTTTGTACTTCCATGTATGTAAATAGTTAAGTTACTGTTTAGCAACTCGCTATGCATTAAATAATCAAATTACTGGAATATGATTGATATTTATATAAATCATTGACTGAGCGACTACAGCCTTGAGTAGTGTTAAATATTTCGATTCATCCTTGGTCTATGAATATATAGATTGTACATCTTTCTTCATATTGTACCACCTAGATTACTAATCTCTTTTTATTGTACTTCATTGATTTCTGTATCATTTATGCAAATCATACTGTATGTTATACCGTTCTTTTATTTGCAAACCAATAAAAAATATTTGAACATAAATTTTCCTCAGCTCCCTCCATAAGGTTTCTATGGGTTAAGGTCTGAAGACTGACTAGGCCACTCCATGACCTTAATGTGCTTCTTTTTGAGCCACTCCTTTGTTGCCTTGGCTGTATATTTTAGATCATTGTCATGCTGAAAGAGCCAGCCATTACTCATTTTTAATGTCCTGATTGAGGGAAGGAGGTTATCACTCAGGATTTTACAGTACATGGCTCCCATTGATGCAAGGAAGTAATCCTGTGCCCTTAGCAGAGAAACACCCCCAAAACATAATGTTTCCACCATCATGCCTGACTGTGGGGACAGTGTTCTTTGGGGTCATAGGCAGCATTTCTCCTCATCCAAACACAACAAGTTGAGTTAATGCCAAAGAGCTCCATTTTTATCTCGTGTTCACAGCACCTTCTCCCACTCACTCTGAGAATCACCAAGATTTTCATTGGTAAACTTCAGACAGGCCTGAACATGTTCCTCCTTGAACAGTGGGACTTTGCAAACACTTCAGGATTTTAATCCATTAGGGCATAATATCTTGCCAATGGTTTTCTCGGTGACAGTGGTCCAACTTGCCTTGAGATCATTAACAAGTTCCCCCATATAGTTTTAGGCCGATTTTTTACCTTCCTCATGATCTTGGATTGCCCACGAGGTAAGATTTTGCATGCAGCCCAAGATCAATGTCGATTGACACTCATTTTGTATTTTTTCCATTTTCTTACTATTGCACCAACAGTTGTCTCCTTCTCACCCAGTGTCTTACTTATAGTTTGGAGCCCATTCAAAGCATTGTGTGGGTTCAGGTTCTTTTCCCGGATATTTTTTATAAAGCTTATTAGTCTTGCCAATGTTGTAGAGGTTAGAGTCTGACTGATTAATTGAGTGCGTGGCAGCTATCTTTAATGCAGGTAAGTGTTGATTAGGAGTGTCTAACTGGTCTGTAGGAGCCAGAACTTCTAATGGTTGGTAGGGATCAAATATATATTTCTATCTGAAAAATGCAAATATATTTATATAATTTAGACATTTTGATTTTCTGGATTTTATTTTTATATTCTACCTCTCACTTTTAAAATTAACCTTCCCCTAAATTTGTAGAGTGTTCATGTCTTTGTAAGTGGGCAACATTACAAAATCAGCAAGGATAGTTAAAGGGAGTCCATATGTGTACAATCTAAGTGTCGCATGGTCTGTCAGTGTACAGTCCCTGACAAAAGTTATGTCGCTTATTCATGATATGTAAATAAAAGCTTATAACATGACATTAAATTCATCCATTGGTTTTATAAATTACTCTTTTGAAAGCTGAAACCCTCACAAATGTGGTATAGGTTAAGAAAATAAATTGGCATCAATGCTGAAATATTGATCATTTAATGAACAGACAATAGTCTGATTTTGGCAAGACAAAGGTTTTGTTGCCTGGTCATATAATGCACCCAATCCTAGTTTACATCCTCACCTGTGCCCCATAAATGATCGGTTAATTAGTGGGTGTGAATATAAAGAAACCCAGTACCCCAGACCTTCACTTGAAATGCAACTTGAGCTCTGACAACATGCCAAACATCCACCCTGCCACCAAAGCCTTGATTATCAAGAGGCTGAAGACCAGATCCACTGCAGAGGTGGCTGACACCTTTAATGTGTCTCAGTGTCAAGTGCAAAGAATTAAAAAAAAGATTTGAAGAGAATAGATATGTTTTTGACAAGCCCAGGTCTGGCAGATCCCGCAAGACAACTGCTCAGGAGGAACGTTGGTTGGTTAGAAAAGCCAAAGCAAGCCCCTCTTCACTTCAGCAGAGTTCCAACAGGCCTGGTCACCTGAACAGTTTGTAGGATTCTGTCTTGAAATGGCCTCCATGGTCAAATCCGTGCCCAGACGCCAGCACTAAACAAATGGCAAATAAAAAACTGTGTGGTATTTGCAAAGTCCCACAGCCTGCTAAACAGATGGATGCTGGAAAAGTGGCAGAAGGTGGATTTCTCTGATGAATCTGAAGTAGAATTACACCACAGTCGTCGCAAATACTGCAGGAGACCTACTGGAGCCCGCATGGATCCAAAATACACCCAGAAAATGGTTAAATTTGGTGGTGGAAAAATCATGGTCTGGAGTTACATTCAGTATGAGGGTGTGTGAAACATTTGCAAGGTGGAATACAATATCAATAGCCTAAAATATCAAGACATTACATACCTCTTACATTCCAAATCATAAAAGGGGTCAAATTCTGCAGCAGGATGGTGCTCCATCTCATACATTCATCTCTTCAACAAAGTAGGATATCCCTGAGGAAGGTACAAAGTCTGTACTGGAACGCGTTGGATGGAAATACTAATGGAATAAAGAAGCAGCTTGCGTACTCTTGGCTTCCCTGGCATTTATTCAGGTACTGTGGGACGGCAGCGCGGATCACTAAAGCATGATCTCTCTCTGGTCTTTTTCTTGAAAGAGGAAGCTTGGAAGACAAAACCAAAGAATCTAGATGAACTCTGGGAGGCATGTAAGACTGCATTCTTTGCTATTCCTGATGACTTTATTAATAAATTGCATGAATCATTGTTGAACCGCATGGATGCAGTCCTTCAAACTCATGGAAGTCACACAAAATATTAAATATGACTCTAATAGCCCCATAACTTCATTCACCAATGTTATGCAGCATATATTTGTATTTTAAGTTAATTATTTGTTTGAAAATCACATTACTTTCTGTGGGAGCCAAAACTTTTATCTTGCCAAAACCTGACCATTCTGTGTTCATTAAATGATCAATATTTCAGCATTGATGCCAATTTATTTTCTTAACCTAAACCACATTTGGGAGAGTTTCAGCTTTCAAAAGAGTAATTTATAAAACCAATGGATGATTTTAACGTCAGGTTCTAAGCTTTTATTTACATAACATGGATAAGCGACATAACTTTTGTCAGGGACTGTATATACACAACTTTTTTAAATGGCCACACAGGCTGCAACACCATTAAACAAGAGGCAATAGTGTCCATAAAACACCACAAAGACCAAGGAGATCTTTAAACAAGTCATGGACAACATTTTTAAGAAGACAAGTTACAGTTGAGTCCTAAAAATATATATCCCGATCTCTGATGTTTACTTGAAGCACCATCAAACCATTATTATAAAATAGAAAGAATATGGTTCCACAACAAACCTGCCATGAGAGAGCTGTCCACTACTAGTGATGGGATAAGTTGTTGATGCTCAGGATCGGCAGTTTCGACTGAACCTTTTTGTAAAGTTGGCGTTCGAGGCCGGACGTAACTCGAAGTTGCATCTGAACCCCAAGCTAGGACTTTACAGTTATGGGATTTGGCAGGGGAACTGTAAAAGAAAGCATATAATTAACAAATATTACCATTATACTTACCAGGTCCTGAAGCACTCATTCTGTCATCCTGCTATCCTGGCAGTATCTACTTCTGGGGCCTCTCAAACTTCTGGAAATATTCTCTGCACTACCAAAAACTGAGCTCAGTTCTCGGCAGTGTTCGCGGTGACATCAAAGTCAGGCATCACCCGAGTTCATAGCTCAGCTATTAACTCAATTGACCTCTGTCACAGTACCATGCAGAGTCTGAGCCTGCTTGTTGCTCTAGACAGATGCTTGTCTGTTCAGAGTGATAAACCTGCTCTGCCTGTGAATTATGTTGGAGAGATTTTTTTGTAATTAAAGATGGAGTCCCTAAATGTGTTTTTTTGTTTTAATATTATGTGATGGGGTGCGTCCAAGAACCCCAGCAGTACTGTTCCAAAAAACATTAGTTTGGATGTTCTATTTGTCGTTCTGCTAGATCCACTACTTCTTCATGATCTGAACAATCTGGACAATGAAGTAGAGACATTAGCTGGTGGCATGTACTCTTCATCGGACGAAGAAAGTTCATTATCTTCATCACTATCAAAAATAATTGCCTCGATTTCTTGGTCACTCAAACTCCTGGATGTAGACTGCGCCATTGTAACCTTAGATGTCAGTACACTAAAATGAAAAAAAAATGATTACAATCAGGGTTGTGCACTCTTTGTTAGTGTGTGTGCTAAAGGTAAAGTGCAGCCCCCCATCTCTTACCTTCAGCAGTTCACCACTTTCTTTTAGGTGCAGAGAAGCCTCTGGATTTTTGAAGCTCAGAAATTTTCTTTTTCCAGAAACAAGAAAGCTGACTCCTTCCTCCAAAGTCTCTTCAGCAAGTAGCACACAATGAACAGGATGTGGTCTGTCCTCCTGTTCCTGTGGGTTTATGACCTGCGATAATGTCAGAGATGCATGACTTTGTGAGGGAGCCTCCCTCCCTAGATCACATGATCATGTTGTCAGGCAGAATCCACACTCTTTCCAGCAACAGCAGAGTCATAAAGACTGAGAAATAAAGACAAAGTCTTCCCCAGCAACAGTACAGACAAAAAGACTCAGGATCACATGTAAACAAAGTACAGACCTAAAAGGCCCCAGGTATGTGAATATGGGGTAGTCCCAAAAAAGAGTTGTTTTACCAAAATGCCTATAACATAAAAATATATGAACAACTGGATATTACTAACAACTATATGCCTGAGGAATACCTAGAGTTTCAAAATACTAACTAAAATAATCTTGCAGAAAATAGAAAACAAATAACCTAGCAGGCCTGCGAGGCCCCAGGTATGCGTTGTAGGGTTATTAACTGGGTAGAAAGGTAAAATGAGCAACTGTATCTACCTTGTGCAATAAAATATGATAATTGCTATAAAATAAAAGGATAATAACTTTAGTGTGAGGGCCTCTTTGAATTTCAGAATTTGGGATAATTCTCTTTTTTTTTTTTAAAAATGATGCTTTTGCTGCATATTACCCATATATTAATTCATTATCACATGCTGAGTAGTGATGAGACTTCTACAACATTTCACTGTGTATCATTTGTATGTTGGATCTTTGTTCCAAGACTGACACTATCATTCCTATCTAATATATAAAGCTGAATGTGTGTGTGTGTGTATGTGTGTATGTCTGGGATTGGCATCTGCACCATCGCAGCTTCAGCCACAAACCTTTGCACAGTCACACATCTGGACTCTGAGAGCGTCACAGGCTATGTTGTGAGGTGAAAATTTAACCCCGCACATTCCAATTCACCAAACAATTTTGCCCCTATCTACATAATGGGGAACAAGTGAAAGGAAAAGTATTGGAGGCAAATTGACAGCTGCCAGATGTGAACAAGGGGGACTTAAAGAATAAGAACAATGGCGCTAAAGAGAAGCCACGCAAACCCCTAAGCGACTAAGACACCTCTTTGCTATTATTCTAATAACCCGTAGCATTTCAAATCATCTTGAGATTTGGACAAAGTACAAAACTGATCTCAGTGAGGACATCCTCATGCAGATTAAAAGGGAATATCCTCAGCAACTCATCAACTTCACTGAGGAAATGTTCAATGAAATTGTAATGCTCCTTGAAGATCAGTGCATAGCAATGTCAGGAAAAGCCATACAGTTGCTTGGTTTGCTTGCTCCAATAAGAAATCCTGAAGGCATCCAAATGTGTAGGGAGATTTTTATAGAAGCAAACTGAAATATTGATGAACTGACAGCATTTGTGTCTCAGAACAAGCCAATATTAGTACTGGATTAAAGGGATGCCTATAACTACATTTTAAATTTCAGTGACACCAACAAAGGTGGAACAGGAAAGACTTTTCTAATCAACTTGCTCCTGGCAAAATTTCAAAAACAAAAAAAGATTGCACTTGCAGTGGCATCTTCTGGAATTGCAGCTGCGCTTTTAAAAGGTGGCAGGACAGCACATTCGACATTCAAACTACCACTTAACCTGTCTCATAGTGACAGCCCCGTGTGTGATATTGCCAAGGGATCAGGACTGGCCATATTGCTTCAAAAATGTATTGCCATTATTTGGGATGAATGCACCATGTCACACAAAAGGGCTCTGGAAGCAGTGGACAGACTGCTGCAAGACCTGCATAGCAACAAATATATCATGGGAGGAGTAGTTGTTGTTTTTGCAGGAGACATCCGCCAAACACTACCGGTTATTCCAAGATCAACCCCTGCAGACGAACTCAATGCCTGTCTCAAAGCATCGTACCTTTGGAGAAAAGTTAAGAAAATGTCACTGAATACAAACATGAGGGTCTACATGACAGGCGATGTTTCTGCTGGACTTTTTCAAGCCAGCTGTTCACTTTTGGAGATGGCAAGGCACCAGTAAATTCAACCACTGTACAGATCACCTTCCCAAGCAACTTTGTTGCATTGTGACTTCCATTGAGGAGTTGAAAGCATAGGTTTTTCCAAACATTCTACTCCACTTCAAAAATTCTGGCTGGCTATGTGAAAGAGCTATTCTAGCTCCCAAAAATGACAGCGTCAACAAGATCAATCTTCAAATTCTAAATCTCCTTCCAGGTGTGTGCACAACCTACAAGTCAGTGGATACAGTAATAGACCCTGCTCAAGCAGTATTTTATCCAACCGAGTTCCTCAATTCCTTGGAGCCACAAGGACCTCCTCCTCACAATCTCTTTCTAAAACCTGGAGCACCTATTCTACTATTGAGAAATTTGGATCCACCAAAGCTGTGTAATGGAACAAGACTCTTGATTAAGAACCTGTTTCCACATGTAATTGAGGCAACCATTTTGACAGGATGTGCCACAGGAGAAGATGTTTTCATTCCAACAATTCCTCTTATTCCATCTGATTTGCCTTTTGATTTTAAACGCCTCCGGGTTTCCTGTTCGACTGGCATTTGCTATGTCCATCAACAAGGCTCAGGGACAGTCTTTGAAAGTAGTTGGAATCGATTTACAATCTCCATGCTTTTCTCATGGTCAACTTTATGTGGCCTGTTCAAGAGTTGGAACAGCCAAAAATCTGTTCATCTTTGCACTTGAAGGAAGAACTAAGAATGTCGTCTATCAAAAGGCTCTCGAATACGGAGTAGAAGATTACTTCACATTACTTGGCCAATTTAGTTAAATCTGTGTGGAATATCTGTGGTGTTGATATATATGTTGTGAAATGCTTCTATTAGCTTAGTTTTTTACTTTTAATAATTACATTTCTATCTATTTGTTTTGTGGTTTTTGTGTGCTGAATAAATTTTTGTTAACACAATCTATTTTGTTAACAGCAGTTATTAACCCTGGCGAAGTCAGGTAGTACAGCTAGTATATATATATATGTATATATATGGTGTTGTTTTTATTTTGTTTATAAAAAAGCAATATATTTTACTACTGACTTTCAGTTATTATTTTTGGTATTCTACTATTGCATATTTGTGTATAGGTCAACCGGTCACAGATGCCAGAACACAGGGTAAAGGCGCAATCTGACTGCAACTAATCACAGATGCTTTCACAGAGGGTGGACAGGAGAAGCATGGGAATATTAATATGGTTTAATGAGCAGACTCAGAAGGAGGGTGATACCATCGCGTAAACTTTGTCTTGCTTAAATCGTCATTTTGCACCACTAATGCTTACTGATTGGTTGCGCATAACATGTAAGTAAGCTTTATCTGGGTGGCCAAACCCCAAAATAACACATACTTCCCTGAGATGTTTGAGTTTGGGGTCTGGTCCTGGATACTACGTGTCTTATACAGCCCTATAACTTCACAGTTCAAGTTTGACCATCACTAGTGGTTACCACATTTGCAGAGAAGCAACAGCAAAGCTACTAGTATGAGTAGGCTGCAGAAGTATCCTTTTAGATCATACACCCCCTTTAAATAGTTTGGCCCTGATGCATACAAAGAGAAACAATTCCAGCAAGTCACCATGAATGATGAAGAATATTCCTTTCACAAATTCATATATTCTGCATGAAATTGATAATCATCATAGGTCAGTGTACAGGAAAGAATCATCTGGAGAAAAGGACCATTATGAATACAATGATCTTTTTAAGAATCAATAGGTATTAGGAAGTAACTAGAAAAGAGCAAATTTATTCTAGTGAAAGTGATTTCTACATTAATTTTTCAAAAAATTTTATTCTCTAGAAAATAGATTTTTCGCAATTCATTCCTCGGAAATTCACCAAAATGGAAGCAATTGGCACCTGCCATTGTGCTGAATAAAAGAGTGCCAGGTAGATTGTTTAAAAAATAATAAAGAAAAGCACACATTGAACAGCCCAATTTACCCTGACATCTGTCTTCCTGTTAATAACGTCTCATTTCTTTTCTCTTCAGCGCTTATTATCTACACCTGTTTATTTCCACTTCCTCTTAAAGCAACATTAAAATTGTGTAAAAATTGTACCATTCTACATAATGAACAGACACACAATTTATCCTTATGGATCAATATGAGTACCACACAAAGAATTAGGTATTGAAAAACTTTTTTCTACAAAACCTTCTCATTTCAGGAGCTCAAATTTACTTTGCCATAAATAAAATGTTAAGTTTTAATATTTTGTAAAAAATCCTTTGCAGGCAATGACTGCCCAAAGTCTGTAAGCCATGGATATCACCAAATGCTGGGTTTCCTCCTTTGTGATGAATTGCCGGGCCTTTACTGCAGATGACTTCAGTTGATGCTTGTTTGTTGGTCTTTCTGCCTTACTTTTGTAATAAGCATGTGAATGCATGCTCAATGGTGTTTGAGATGTGGTAATTCACTCATTCATTGCAGAATATTCCACTTCTTTGCATTAAAAAACTCTTGGATTGGTTTTGCAGTATGTTTTCGGTCATTGTCCATCTCTACTGTTAAGTACAGTCAAGTTAACTTTACTGTATTTATTTGAATCTGAGAAGAAAATATAGCTCTGCTCACACTTCAGAATTCATTCAGCTGCTTCATTCTTCAGACACATCGTCAATAAACACTACTGACTCAGTGCCATTGGAAGCTTTGGATGCCCATACCATTTTATGCATCTGCCATGTTTTACAAAGGATGTGGTATGCTTTGGATCATAGGCCGTTCCAAGTTTTCTCCATAACTTCTTCTTCCCAACATTCTTGTACAGGTTGATCTTATCTTCATCTCTCCGAATAATGCTTTTCTGGACCTGTGATAGTGTCTTTAGTTGTTTCTTTTGGCAAAGTTTATTTTGGCTTTTCTATATGTAAGGCTCATTAATGGTTTGCACCTTGTGGCAAACCCTCTGTATTTTCTTGCATAAAATCTTCTCTTTATGGTAGACTTATGAGACTCATTCATAAAAGATTTTCTCTGACCCACTTCTTTTTATTACAGGACTCAGAAACTGCTTATGTGTAATTATATATGTTTCTATATGTTACATGCTGATTCCCCATCATATAATGTAGTCAAGAACTGACATAATTTCAAATGTGGTCAAATGTCAGTGGAAACATCTACAATTCCAGGGCAACACATCTTTTAAGTAAAGGAACTTGATGAGTGCTCTGCATTCCACTGGGTCTGGGCCTTCACACCACTACAGCAACTGTAAAAGCAAAACCGTTATAAGATCAAAGTTGCAAATTGGCATGTAATTTATAGAGGCATATCATTGACATGTGCTGTTTCAGCATCTTATTGATAAATAGAACTGGGTCAGGTAAAATCTTTAATGATTGCCTCTCGTAAATTCTAAAACACCATCTTCCTGGAGAGTGTTTTTCACTTGGGTGGACGTCGTAAAGGGGTTTTACTTCACTTTGGAAATTATTTTACGATCATCTACTACTGCTGTTTTCTGCAGTCATCCAGGCCTAATTGACTTGTTTTGACTTTTGTTTTCTTACAAGATGTATCAAACTGTTGATTTCGCCACTTATATCATATACATTTTCTCTCTAATGGATTTGTTCTTTTTCTCAAAATATTGATGATATTTCTCATTAAAGGGAAGCTGTCAGCTAGTTTAGATCCCCTAACCTATTATTATCCATTCCTGCACCTTCCTAGTACATCCCTAACCATCCCTGTCTGAGCAAAAACTGTACTATAATAGTTTAAAAAAAAGACTTTGTGACTTACATGTCTGTATGCTAATTAGTCATCTTGACTACTGTATGTAGTCACACTGGGCGGTCTGTACGGGTCTGTCTTCCCACTTTACTGTTCGAATCTCACCCTGGTGGGTGTGATCATTCATTTAGCAGTGAGATCCTGATTTCAAATTCATTGTCCTCCTCCTGGGTATGATGCGCTGACCACGCATCATTTTCAGTCTCGTGCATTGTGGGAGATTATGAGGCGTATGGGCTGGCTTCGAAATGCACCCTGTGCATGCTCCACAGTCGGCCTGTACACTAATAATCCCCCACACTGTGTAGGACCAGAAATGATGCTTGGTCAGCGATTCATACCCTGAAGAAGAACCATAAATTTGAAATCAGGAGTCTGCTCCTGAATGAGCATGGCAACCAGGGCGTGGTACCTGCAGTGAGAGGGGAGAGGATGGAGCCATAAATAATGCCCACCGGTGGCATGATTTCAGCAGTGGGGTGCAGATGGATCCAGAGAGACTGTCCAGTCTGACTACATACAGTTGTCAAGAAGACTAATTAGCATACGGACATGTAAGTCACAAAGTGTTTTTTAACAACCATTATAATACACAGTTAGGTCAGACGGGGATGATTAGAAATGTAGTAGGAAGCTTCAGGAACGGGTAGTGATAAGTTGGGGGTCTAAACTAGCTGACAGGTTCTGTTTAAGAGCCGCTTTGATGGTTTGATGTGGGTTCACAGCAAAAGCTTTCAAATGCAAATGCCACATCTAGAATCATCTGCAGACCTTGTATCTGTTAAAACCTTCCTCTAGTGTTAGGGTCGTGACCGACCCGTTTTAGGTTTGAAATGCATACAAATTCTACATACATTTGTTTATTGCATCAAGAATTTTTGACTTTATCAGGAACTTATTTTTAAACAAAATACAATAAATAAAACTATTTTACTAAATTGTAAAATGCTCTTATTAAAATTATAACATTTGTGTTGTTGGGGTCAATTTCGACCCAGGTCTAATATAAGAGTAAAAAAACAATAATAAATCCCAAAACTGAACTCATAAACACAATATAAACCAACAGCCCACAGCCAGCTCTACCTCCAACAACTTGAGTTAGGGACATGTCCAGGCATGTATGGCCAAATCAGCTTAGAGATGGTACTTTGCAGAGTATACATCTCCAGTTTACACATGCAACAATGAGGAGAAGATTTGATGTAAGCCAAATTCTGGATTATATCTTAGATGATAATGGATCAGAGGACACACAGCAGCAAACTGATACAGATGAACAGGTTTCTGAGGAGCAAGATGATGTGGAGTATCAACCGGAAGACACAGACAGTTCTGATCAGTCTGATGAGGAGGTCACTGATGCTGAAGCTGCTCCCGCTGAAAGATTCAAATCCAAAAGTGGCAAGATCAGTTGGAGCTCAGTACCTCCAGATGTACATGGCAGGGCAGATGCTGCAAATGTCATAAAATGACCCCTGGGATCACAAGGTTTGCTGTGACAAGAGTAAGTGACATCAAGACATGTTTTGATCTGTTTATGCCATTGTCAATAAAAAAAAGTAATTATTGCTATGACAAACCTTGAAGGAAAAAAAGTTTATGGCAACATGTGGAATGACCTTCGTGATGATGTCCTGGATGCCTACATTGGTGTTCTTCTCCTTGCTGGAGTGTACAAATCCTGCAATGAGACCACTGATAGTCTCTGGGACGCATCGACAGGCAGAAATATTTTCTGGGCAACAATGTAGCTTCAAAATTTTCAAAAGATATCAAGAGTCCTCAGATTTGACAACAGAGACACCAGAACAAAATCTGACAAACTTGCTCCCATCAGGGATGTTTGGGAGAAATGGGTGCAGCTCCTTCCACTGATGATCAACCCAGGGCCAGAGGTGACAGTAGACGAACGTTTTCTCCCTTTCCGCGGAAAATGCCCCTTCCGGCAATACATGCCAAGTAAGCCAGGCAAATACGGCATAAAAATTTGGGCAGCCTGTGATGCAAAAACTAGCTATGCATGGAATCTACAGATTTACACAGGCAAGTCTGCAAGCGGCATCCCTGAAAATAAACAAGGAAAACGTGTAGTCCTCGATATGACTACTGGACTGCAGGGTCACAACATTACTCGTGACAATTTTTTTTACCAGCTATGACCTTGGACAAGAAATTCTCAGGAGGAAAATCACCATGGTGGGCACAGTGAAAAAAAACAAACCTGAGCTGCCCGCTGAATTGTTGCAGATAAAGGACAGGGTTCCACTTTCCTCAAAGTTTGTTTTTACAGACACCACCACTGCTGTTTCATACTGCCCCATAAAACGACGGAATGTGGTACTGATGTCCACACTTCACAAAGATGCAGCTGTATCATCAGGAAGTGACAAAGCCCAGAATCATCCTGGACTATAACAAAAGCAAAGGAGGAGTGGACCACCTGGGCAAGCTGAATGCTACCTACACTTGCCAGCGAATGACTAGGAGATGGCCAATGGTTGTATTTTACAACATCCTTGATGTGTCAGCATGCAATTCATTTGTGTTGTGGACCCACATTCACCAAGGATGAAATTCAAAGAAAAAAAACAAGCGGAGGATGTTTCTTGAGGAACTAGGAAGATCCCTTGTCAAAGCGCACATTGACCAAAGGGAACGAGTGCCCCGAGACCCAGCCGCTGCAGCCTTGGTCCGACAACTCCAGAGCTCAACAAGTGCTTCGTCCACACCCACAGCAACACAAAGAGCATCATCACCAGCATCCTCCTCAACCAGGCCTGCCTCAACATCAACCACAACAGACACAACCCCAGTGAGACCACCTGATTCTAAAAGAAAGAGGGGTCAGGTCTGCCCTAGCAATAAGGACAGAAAGACAAACACATCGTGCTTCGCCTGCAAAAAATACCTCTGCAAAGAACACACAAAAAGTGTCACTTTTTGCCACACATGCATCTAAATACTAATGCATCTAAAAACTAGTACTTGATTTCTGTTGATTTGCTTGATTGATTGTTGTTTGTTTGTTTGACCTAGAAAAGCTACTTTTCATTATTATTAATGCTATTTATGTTAATATAATTTTCATCTTTTATTTGTATTAAAGTTCTATAAAAAAAAAAGAAAAATCAGTTTTTTGCCTTTTTCATAAAGTAGTTAGATATGGGTCAAAATTGACCCATAACACCATAGATGTTACTAGAGTTAATAATATAAAATATATATATATGTATACTTTTTTTTACATTTAAGAAATGTGTTCTAAAACCCTTCAGTAACAGTCAGGTAATATAACAAACTTTTTTAAGTTTATATTATTCTCTTGAGGTTCATTTGACAATATTTTTATATTGAAAATGAAGGGTATGCTCTCAAATGAAAGGCCCAGGGGGCCACAACAAAAATATTAAAATCAATCCTTCCATGGATGAGAAACACTAACAAGGTAACTAAGAGGTAAGAAACAAATTGGATCATAAATAACTGTTTTTAGGGTATCCTAGGCGTGATTTAAGACATGGGTCAAAACCAACCCGTTAACATAAGAAAGAGTAACAAAAAACTAACACTAGAGGAAGGTTAATACATGCAATAACAAAAGAATAGTCCGTGAAGTCCAATAAAGAACTTTTGAAATATTTGTCATGGGGTTTTTCTTCCTATTGGAAATGATTTTACGATCATCCACCACTGTTGTTTTCTGTGGACATCCATTCCTATTTGAGTTGATTTTTGTTTTTCGATTAGATTTTACATTTTAAAATAATTGATGGATTAACAAAGGAATAACCCATGAAGTCCAATAAAGAACTTTTGAGATATTTGTCTAGTTACTTTTGGTCCCTTGGAAAAGAGTCAGCTACATGTTAAAGAGCTTTAAATAAAAAAAAACTTACTCCAATTAGGGTGTGACTATTCTTAAAGAAAACCTGTAAGCAGGATTTAACACAGTAAAGTAAAGCCATTGTTATAATGGCAGTGTGATTCTGATTTATTGCATACCTACATTGAAGAAATCTTATGTGTGGTAGTGGAGTGATCTAAGTTTAAACTTTGCATAATGATGTTATTGCGCACCCCTTGTGCATTGGGATGGGACTTGAGGGAGCAAGGTCTTCTGCTTTTGTTCCTCCATTCAGTTTGCCTCCCCTTTTTATAAGTAAAGGAATTATACCAGGGGCTGGCTGGCGACACTAACTCTGAGTGGCAGTTTTGTTCTGCCAGCCCTTAGGTGAGGTCCAGGGGGGATGGGGGTGCTACTTTTTTGGTGGACCGGGGTGGGGTGGGGGAACGGGGGTGCTGTCAGACTTTTTTGGTTGGGATGCTGCTATCATGGCGCCGTGTGTGCTGTACTTTCACAGCGCCAGCCAAAAAGCGCCGCCGACCGGCCCATTTCTGTGGGGGGCGGCCCTAGAGGTGGGCTATACCACCAGTCCAGGGGGCACTTGCCCCCCTGCCACCTGGGCCAGTCCGCCCCTGAATTATACATTTGCCTAATAGGAATAAATTGATTTATCCTGAAATTAATCAACAAAAATAAATACAAATAAAGTACATATATATATTAAGAGAATGTACTAAATATTTAAGAATGTGTTAGTGCAAGGAAATGCAAAGCACAAAGGTGAAAAAGTAAATAATGTGTAGGAAATGAAGAAAAATGTAAGGGGCCACATCTTATCTATATATGTCTTCTAAGGACATTGCAAACATTACCCTGATGAAGTTACTGACATATTGACACAGGTGGGACTAATTTAACTGGGCACCTACATTCTGGAATATTGTACCACTTTCTTACTTGCTTTATTATTATAGTGACTAGCCCAGGGGTCTATGGGGACTCATATATCTGGACCCTGCTGTGGTTGGGATGTCACTAGTGGCCTGCCCAGACCCGTGGCCCTGATGGTCAACTGGTAAAGGGGTTACGGAATGGAAATATAGAAAATTAAAAGTTTGTCGTGATGCCACCTGCAGATTCTGGTGATGGGCACCAGCGCCGCTTCAGACCTCCGGGGGAGATGGTACTGCATCATGGATGGAGCAGTTTCCTGCAGGTGGAGCTGAGTCCCTGGGCAGAGGTGCACCTGTAATGGTGGTGCAGAATGTAGAAATGATCTGTGGAGCAGTGCAGCAGATGAACAGACACACGGAGGCTTTGTCACTATACATGGGTACTTTACTCTGTAAACCAGTTCAGATGGCAGTTCAGGTTACAGTGCAGATAGTCTATAATCAGGTAGCTGGTCGGGTAGTCACAGAGGGCTGTATGATCATTCAGTGGATCCCGTAGTATTCTTTTTTTTGTCAATTTGGTGTCCTGCTGCTAAAACCTGCTCCGGCACAGCCCTCTTGTATACTAGGCCCGTTGGGGTGCTGTGAGATCCCTTCTTCTTCCTCTCTCTCTGAAGGGGCTCGACCTTTGGTGGGCAATCCTGGCTAGGCTGCACTTTCTAGACAGGGTGTAAGGGTTGATGTACTGACCCGTTACAATCGGTGTGGATGGGTCAGGGTCTGGACTCCCTGCACCGTATCCTCGGAGCCGGTACTCCGTTAGATGGACCAGAGTATGGGTGCTCCGATATGGGGTTCCCTCTTTATTTTCCTGGGCTGCCTCTTCTCTAGACCCCCTCCCTTGGAGTCTCCTTCTCTCGCTCGGAGGCTCCCCTCTGCCTTGCTCCTCAGTGCAAACTAGAACTCCACTGTCTGACTTCCCTCCTCCCCTAACTCCGCCCAATGGGAATGGGACTGCCCATCTACCCGGGGTTAAGTGTGGGAGGTGCTGGGATGGGATCTACTTGCAAACCTTACTCTCCCCTGTGACAGGAATAACTGCACACTTGTTTGTGGGTGCAGTACCCCTACTATGGCACACTGAACAGTGGTGCGCCACAATAGCACAATTTATTTCAATTTATTCTGTTTACATTTCACAAAGAGGCAAACATAGACAAGTACAATAATCATGAAGAAAAGAATGCATACACAGTTAGGTGAAAGGATCCTGCCCATGAGGGCTCACAGTCTACAAGGGATGGGTGAGGATACAGTAGGAGAGGCTGGTCACAAGTTGGTTTGATGGACTAAGGCTCACTGCAGGTTGTAGGCTTGTTAAAAGAGGCGGGTCTCCAGGTTCCTTTGAAGCTTTCCATGGTAGGCGAGAGTCTGATGTTTTGGGGCAGAGATTTTACTTGCATTATATACATATGTTTTGCTTATCTTTTAATATACAACTTTAATTACATTATTTTTTGTTGTATTTGTCAATCTATTAGCAGTTATTTATGTCACTGAATAATATTCATAGATCACATACTGCATAGCTTTTCTTGAATATATAATGTACATGCACAGGTAATATTTACCTTTTTTGTGTATATCATACATACCGTGTAGCTTTGTACCTTCACTTATATCTGTAATGTGCCAGTATGACACATTTTAATGTAAAAAAATATTTCCTGCTTTTATGTCTACTAATATTATAATAAATGACCATATTTTATTATTTAGTTGGTCTGCACATTTCTTTTTACTATGAAGCTATTCCTTCTTCCTTTCTCAGATATCAGTAACAATTCATCTAATCCACAAAGGCATATAAATAAAAACCATAGATGTCCATAGATTAGGAAAAGACACAAGGAAAAAGAATTGAACACATGCAGAAAGAGAGGTGCAATAAGCCATGGAATGTAATGGCATCAGCTGAAATCTATCAGTACTTAGAAAGCAAACCTGAGACTCTTTGACTTGATAACGATGGTCCATTAACTTTAGATGTCCAAAAATGGGTACTTACCGTATATACTCACCAAACAATAATGAGTAGTCCAACACTGATGAATGCGATTAATAACCGCATTCATCCACCACCAGAAAATCTGCAAAAAATCAGTGCAAAAAACAGGGCTATTGGTCTGTACGTTTTTTGCAAAAAATATACGTAAGCTGTCTCACCTCGTCACGGTTGCCCTAGCGAGACAGTCCCTAGCTGATGTGTGCATTTAAAACCTGACTGTGTGAACATACCTCAATCCAGGCTCCAGCCAGGACTCCACTCTGTGGGCTTTTTACCTGTGAAACAGCTTATGTGTGGACTACTCATAGGGGAAGGGTGGGTCACTTCCCTTTCCTGCGAACAGGAGAAATACATTCACCAAACAATAATGAGTAGTCCAACACTGATGAATGCGATTAATAACCGCATTCATCCACCACCAGAAAATCTGCAAAAAATCAGTGCAAAAAATCCGCACAGGAATCACACAAAAAGCTCTCTGTTTATAATAAATATTTTTTCCAGTTTGTAGCAAGTGCTATCAAAAAAGTATCAAAAACAGGGCTATTGGTCTGTAAGTTTTTTGCAAAAAAATATACGTAAGCTGTCTCACCTCGTCACGGTTGCCCTAGCGAGACAGTCCCTAGCTGATGTGTGCATTTAAAACCTGACTGTGTGAACATACCTCAATCCAGGCTCCAGCCAGGACTCCACTCTGTGGGCTTTTTACCTGTGAAACAGCTTATGTGTGGACTACTCATAGGGGAAGGGTGGGTCACTTCCCTTTCCTGCGAACAGGAGAAATACATTCACCAAACAATAATGAGTAGTCCAACACTGATGAATGCGATTAATAACCGCATTCATCCACCACCAGAAAATCTGCAAAAAATCAGTGCAAAAAATCCGCACAGGAATCACACAAAAAGCTCTCTGTTTATAATAAATATTTTTTCCAGTTTGTAGCAAGTGCTATCAAAAAAGTATCAAAAACAGGGCTATTGGTCTGTACGTTTTTTGCAAAAAATGTACGTAAGCTGTCTCACCTCGTCACGGTTGCCCTAGCGAGACACTCCCTAGCTGATGTGTGCATTTAAAACCTGACTGTGTGAACATACCTCAATCCAGGCTCCAGCCAGGACTCCACTCTGTGGGCTTTTTACCTGTGAAACAGCTTATGTGTGGACTACTCATAGGGGAAGGGTGGGTCACTTCCCTTTCCTGCGAACAGGAGAAATACATTCACCAAACAATAATGAGTAGTCCAACACTGATGAATGCGATTAATAACCGCATTCATCCACCACCAGAAAATCTGCAAAAAATCAGTGCAAAAAATCCGCACAGGAATCACACAAAAAGCTCTCTGTTTATAATAAATATTTTTTCCAGTTTGTAGCAAGTGCTATCAAAAAAGTATCAAAAACAGGGCTATTGGTCTGTACGTTTTTTGCAAAAAATATACGTAAGTTGTCTCACCTCGTCACGGTTGCCCTAGCGAGACAGTCCCTAGCTGATGTGTGCATTTAAAACCTGACTGTGTGAACATACCTCAATCCAGGCTCCAGCCAGGACTCCACTCTGTGGGCTTTTTACCTGTGAATCAGCTTGTGTGTGGACTACTCATAGGGGAAGGGTGGGTCACTTCCCTTTCCTGCGAACAGGAGAAATACATTCACCAAACAATAATGAGTAGTCCAACACTGATGAATGCGATTAATAACCGCATTCATCCACCACCAGAAAATTTGCAAAAAATCAGTGCAAAAAATCCGCACAGGAATCACACAAAAAGCTCTCTGTTTATAATAAATATTTTTTCCAGTTTGTAGCAAGTGCTATCAAAAAAGTATCAAAAACAGGGCTATTGGTCTGTACGTTTTTTGCAAAAAATATACGTAAGCTGTCTCACCTCGTCACGGTTGCCCTAGCGAGACAGTCCCTAGCTGATGTGTGCATTTAAAACCTGACTGTGTGAACATACCTCAATCCAGGCTCCAGCCAGGACTCCACTCTGTGGGCTTTTTACCTGTGAAACAGCTTATGTGTGGACTACTCATAGGGGAAGGGTGGGTCACTTCCCTTTCCTGCGAACAGGAGAAATACATTCACCAAACAATAATGAGTAGTCCAACACTGATGAATGCGATTAATAACCGCATTCATCCACCACCAGAAAATCTGCAAAAAATCAGTGCAAAAAATCCGCACAGGAATCACACAAAAAGCTCTCTGTTTATAATAAATATTTTTTCCAGTTTGTAGCAAGTGCTATCAAAAAAGTATCAAAAACAGGGCTATTGGTCTGTACGTTTTTTGCAAAAAATATACGTAAGCTGTCTCACCTCGTCACGGTTGCCCTAGCGAGACAGTCCCTAGCTGATGTGTGCATTTAAAACCTGACTGTGTGAACATACCTCAATCCAGGCTCCAGCCAGGACTCCACTCTGTGGGCTTTTTACCTGTGAATCAGCTTGTGTGTGGACTACTCATAGGGGAAGGGTGGGTCACTTCCCTTTCCTGCGAACAGGAGAAATACATTCACCAAACAATAATGAGTAGTCCAACACTGATGAATGCGATTAATAACCGCATTCATCCACCACCAGAAAATTTGCAAAAAATCAGTGCAAAAAATCCGCACAGGAATCACACAAAAAGCTCTCTGTTTATAATAAATATTTTTTCCAGTTTGTAGCAAGTGCTATCAAAAAAGTATCAAAAACAGGGCTATTGGTCTGTACGTTTTTTGCAAAAAATATACGTAAGCTGTCTCACCTCGTCACGGTTGCCCTAGCGAGACAGTCCCTAGCTGATGTGTGCATTTAAAACCTGACTGTGTGAACATACCTCAATCCAGGCTCCAGCCAGGACTCCACTCTGTGGGCTTTTTACCTGTGAATCAGCTTGTGTGTGGACTACTCATAGGGGAAGGGTGGGTCACTTCCCTTTCCTGCGAACAGGAGAAATACATTCACCAAACAATAATGAGTAGTCCAACACTGATGAATGCGATTAATAACCGCATTCATCCACCACCAGAAAATTTGCAAAAAATCAGTGCAAAAAATCCGCACAGGAATCACACAAAAAGCTCTCTGTTTATAATAAATATTTTTTCCAGTTTGTAGCAAGTGCTATCAAAAAAGTATCAAAAACAGGGCTATTGGTCTGTACGTTTTTTGCAAAAAATATACGTAAGCTGTCTCACCTCGTCACGGTTGCCCTAGCGAGACAGTCCCTAGCTGATGTGTGCATTTAAAACCTGACTGTGTGAACATACCTCAATCCAGGCTCCAGCCAGGACTCCACTCTGTGGGCTTTTTACCTGTGAAACAGCTTATGTGTGGACTACTCATAGGGGAAGGGTGGGTCACTTCCCTTTCCTGCGAACAGGAGAAATACATTCACCAAACAATAATGAGTAGTCCAACACTGATGAATGCGATTAATAACCGCATTCATCCACCACCAGAAAATCTGCAAAAAATCAGTGCAAAAAATCCGCACAGGAATCACACAAAAAGCTCTCTGTTTATAATAAATATTTTTTCCAGTTTGTAGCAAGTGCTATCAAAAAAGTATCAAAAACAGGGCTATTGGTCTGTACGTTTTTTGCAAAAAATATACGTAAGCTGTCTCACCTCGTCACGGTTGCCCTAGCGAGACAGTCCCTAGCTGATGTGTGCATTTAAAACCTGACTGGGTGAACATACCTCAATCCAGGCTCCAGCCAGGACTCCACTCTGTGGGCTTTTTACCTGTGAAACAGCTTATGTGTGGACTACTCATAGGGGAAGGGTGGGTCACTTCCCTTTCCTGCGAACAGGAGAAATACATTCACCAAACAATAATGAGTAGTCCAACACTGATGAATGCGATTAATAACCGCATTCATCCACCACCAGAAAATCTGCAAAAAATCAGTGCAAAAAATCCGCACAGGAATCACACAAAAAGCTCTCTGTTTATAATAAATATTTTTTCCAGTTTGTAGCAAGTGCTATCAAAAAAGTATCAAAAACAGGGCTATTGGTCTGTACGTTTTTTGCAAAAAATATACGTAAGCTGTCTCACCTCGTCACGGTTGCCCTAGCGAGACAGTCCCTAGCTGATGTGTGCATTTAAAACCTGACTGTGTGAACATACCTCAATCCGTATATACTCGTGTATAAGCCGAGTTTTTCAGCCCAAAAATTGGGCTGAAAAGTCCCCCCTCGGCTTATACACGAGTCACTCGGTATGCTGTGGGGGTGGCTGCACCGGTGGCTGGAGGAGGCAGGAGGGGGCCGCGGTGACCACAGGCGGTCACGTGGGGCCGCCTCATTAATGCAATGAATATGCACGGCATCCCCCCGTCCATCAGTGGCGGGGGGATGCCGTGCATATTGCACTACACAGGCCCCCACCAGTAACACACAGCCCCCCTCCTTAGTATGTCCCCCCCTCCTTAGTATGTCCCCCCCAGGCTGCGGCACCTGTTAAAATAACAAACTTTAATACATCACCTCTCCGCCGCAGCTCCTCCGGTCCCGGCTTCTTCTTCTTGCTTCCGGTGTCATGTGACCAGGCGCAGGAGATGACGTCATTTCCTACGCGCGGTCACAGAAGCCGGCACAAGAAGGAAGAAGAAGCCGGGACCGGAGGACCGGAGGAGCTGCAGCGGAGAGGTGATGTATTAAATTTTGTTATTTTAACAGGTGCCGCAGCCTGGGGGGAGACATACTAAGGAGGGGGGGACATACTAAGGAGGGGGGGCTGTGTGTTACTGGTGGGGGTCAGTATGCCACCACTGGGGGGCCTGTATACTACCACTGGGGCTGTATATACCTCTGGGGGGCCTGTATACTACCACTGGGGCTGTATATACCTCTGGGGGGCCTGTATACTACCACTGGGGCTGTATATACATCTGGGGCTGCTGTATACTACCAATGGGGCTGTATATACCACTGGGGCTGCTGTATACTACCACTGGGGCTGTATATACCACTGGGGGGCCTGTATACTACCACTGGGGCTGCTGTATACTACCACTGGGGCTGTATATATCTCTGGGGCTGCTGTATACTACCTCTGGGGCTGTATATACCTCTGGGGCTGCTGGATACTACCACTGGGGCTGTATATACCTCTGGGGCTGCTGGATACTACCTCTGGGGCTGTATATACCTCTGGGGCTGCTGGATACTACCTCTGGGGCTGTATATACCTCTGGGGCTGCTGGATACTACCACTGGGGCTGTATATACCTCTGGGGCTGCTGGATACTACCACTGGGGCTTTATATACCTCTGGGGCTGCTGTATACTACCACTGGGGCTGTATATACCTCTGGAAGGCCTGTATACTACCACTGGGGCTGCTGTATACTACCACTGGGGCTGTATATACCTCTGGGGCTGCTGTATACTACCACTGGGGCTGTATATACCTCTGGGGCTGCTGGATACTACCACTGGGGCTGTATATACCTCTGGGGCTGCTGTATACTACCACTGGGGCTGTATATACCTCTGGGGCTGCTGGATACTACCACTGGGGCTGTATATACCTCTGGGGCTGCTGTATACTACCACTGGGGCTGTACATACCTCTGGGGCTGCTGGATACTACCACTGGGGCTGTATATACCTCTGGGGCTGCTGTATACTACCACTGGGGCTGTATATACCTCTGGGGCTGCTGGATACTACCACTGGGGCTGTATATACCTCTGGGGCTGCTGGATACTACAACTGGGGCTGTATATACCTCTGGGGCTGCTGGATACTACCACTGGGGCTGTATATACCTCTGGGGCTGCTGTATACTACCACTGGGGCTGTATATACCTCTGGGGGGCTGCTGTATACTACCACTGGGGCTGCTGTATACTACCACTGGGGCTGTATATACCTCTGGGGCTGCTGTATACTACCACTGGGGCTGTATATACCTCTGGGGCTGCTGGATACTACCACTGGGGCTGTATATACCTCTGGGGCTGCTGTATACTACCACTGGGGCTGTATATACCTCTGGGGCTGCTGGATACTACCACTGGGGCTGTATATACCTCTGGGGCTGCTGGATACTACCACTGGGGCTGTATATACCTCTGGGGCTGCTGTATACTACCACTGGGGCTGTATATACCTCTGGGGCTGCTGTATACTACCACTGGGGCTGTATATACCTCTGGGGCTGCTGGATACTACCACTGGGGCTGTATATACCTCTGGGGCTGCTGGATACTACCACTGGGGCTGTATATACCTCTGGGGCTGCTGGATACTACCACTGGGGCTGTATATACCTCTGGGGCTGCTGGATACTACCACTGGGGCTGTACATACCTCTGGGGCTGCTGGATACTACCACTGGGGCTGTATATACCTCTGGGGCTGCTGTATACTACCACTGGAGCTGTATATACCTCTGGGGCTGCTGGATACTACCACTGGGGCTGTATATACCTCTGGGGCTGCTGTATACTACCACTGGGGCTGTATATACCTCTGGGGCTGCTGGATACTACCTCTGGGGCTGCTGTATACTACCTTTGGGGCTGCTGTATACTACCTCTGGGGCTGCTGTATACTACCACTGGGGCTGCTGTATATACCTTTGGGGCTGCTGTATACTACCTCTGGGGCTGCTGTATACTACCTCTGGGGATGCTGTATACTACCACTGGGGCTGCTGTATATACCTCTGGGGCTGCTGTATACTACCTCTGGGGCTGCTGTATACTACCTCTGGGGATGCTGTATACTACCACTGGGGCTGCTGTATATACCTTTGGGGCTGCTGTACACTACCTCTAGGGCTGCTGTATACTACCTCTGGGGCTGCTGTGTACTACCTCTGGGGCTGCTGTATACTACCACTGGGGCTCCTGTATATACCTTTGTGGCTGCTGTATACTACCTCTGGGGCTGCTGTATACTACCTCTGGGGATGCTGTATACTACCACTGGGGCTGCTGTATATACCTCTGGGGCTGTTATATACTAACTACTGGAGCTGCTGCTGTATATACCACTGGGGCTGCTGCTGTATACTACCACTGGCGCTGCTGTATATACCTCTGGGGCTGCTGTATACCACACTGCTGGGGGCTGTATACCTGTGCTGGGGTCCACCCTCGGCTTATACACGAGTCAATAGGTTTTCCCAGGTTTTGGGGGCAAAAGTAGGGGGGTCGGCTTATACACGGGTCGGCTTATACATGAGTATATACGGTATGTTAGCAGATCCCAATTAGAGTACAATAAAACTATGACATGTCTTATCAGGGAATTGTTCTGATATTTACTGCCATAACCATTTCACCTCATTTCACTCTTGTTCTGTTCTTACGTCTAGAGACTAAGGGCCACTCCATTTTGTGGCTGTGTACAAATGGAACAATGTGTCCATGATTTCACTGCAACCAGCAAGTTGGTCAGAAGTTGGACAGAAGTTAGTGTGTGTAAAGTGGCCCTTAATAACAGGAAAAGCCCTCCAGGGCTACCCAGTGTCAATATCTCCTCGTTGTCAGTCACCGAGGGTAGCTCAGACCCTCGAAATTATGAATCGGGACATTTTTTTTCCTGGTACTGGTACTGTGATTGCCGGTCATCACATTGCAAAAAAAAGGCATCACAGATAAAAATGATTTCTCTTTCACCCGACATGATCAAACATATTGGATGAAAGAGAAATCCTAACACCTAAGGACCCTTGGTACCAAAATCTTCCTCTCACTCCCACCCTAGCAGAGCGTCCCAAAATGGCTGTGGTCTGTGGGAAAAAATGCTGCCTTTTCCTGCAACTCTATCAGATCTGACATAACAGATCACAAAGAATTGCCATCACCGATCCCCTACAGTCCCCTCTAGATTATTTCCAGCCTCCAGCCCCCTCTGCCCCTCTCCCCCTGCCCAGGTACCAACGCATGCATCTGCTCACCTTTGAAACTCCATCTGATCTGATGCAATTGCATGTCAAATTGGAAACAGTTTGCATTCCCTTATCCCCCTCTGGTCCCCCAGTCAGGTCCCCTTTCCCACCTCTTTACCAGCTATCCTGTCTCTAGTCCCACAATCCTGTGGTCCTGCACCTCTCCTCCTGTCTGCATGCCTCACCTCTTCTACTTGCACCCCTCACTTCTTTGTGTGAATACCTCTCTGTGTGTAGTTTTTATCTCAGTTTTATAGCATGTGGGGACATCCCTCACATGCTATAGGAGCAGGCACCTTCCCAAGGGAATGACAGGTCATGAACTCAGTGAGTTCATGATCGATTACTATCCTCAGGTCACACAGGGGTTAAATGTGATCTCATAATGATCTTCTTTGGAGAACTCCTGTGTGATGTAATGATCGTGACCTGTCATGGACGCACTGAGTTCATGACCTGTCGTTCTCCTGGGAGGGTGCTGAGATTCATCAAGGGACATCCCACTGGACTACATCAGATCTTACCACTGGACTACGGAACTTTTTTTTCCATAAATTGGTGAAAAGAGCTTTGTGTAGGGTAGAATTTTCTCAAATAATTTTTTATAGTTGTGTTTATTTGTGCCCTAACTGATTTGGATACTGATGCCAGGTATCTTAAAATTAGAATCTCTAGGCTTGATACCAACTGGCAATATTCAGCAGGCATTAACAACTTTATTAGCCAGTCTGCCACCACAACACAGCAGCTGGAAGAGTCTGGGTAAAGCACCAGAAAATGACACTTCTATGAATGCACCATTTTCTGGGGTGGCTGGGGGCTGCAGTTCACAGAAAGGGAGACCCAGAAGGCTTGGGCCTCCCTATGCTGAGTTTTACAGTACCTAGCTGCCTATTTGTACCTGGCTGGAAACCAAAGCTCGAAATCATTGTTTTTTAAATATTTCATGGAATTATTTTTAAAAAGGACTTCCCCATATTTTTGGTTTCCAGCCAGGTAAAACTAGGCAGGTTGGGGTGGGTGTCAGTTTGTTCCTGCCTGCTGTACCTGGGCTGGTGAGCAGAAACATTATACCCATGTGACATTATGACATCTAAACACATTTTTTTCTCCCAGCCTAATCTAGCTTTATTCACAGTCACAACAGCAAACAATTGCTAAAAATAAAATGCAGCAAAATCCGCATGAAAAAATGTGAGAAACACACAATTGGCACAGCCATTTTCCTGCTGTGTTTTTTTTCTACAGGTGCACATTTCTAGAAGCATAATATCTGCACCACTATTTTCTAGTGGATTTCACTATGGATTTTCTGTGGATTTCACTGTGTTTGAGCGCTTTAGCCAGCTGCCCACAGTGTTTTCCTCGACTGGAAACATACCGTAGAAGCAACAACTTATCAGACCTCTTGGTAAAAAATCGTACTGACCCTAAGAAAAATGTAACCTGGTTGGATAAAGGTCGCCCGAAAGGCAATTATCGTTGTAGGAACTGCAATTTTTGCAGGTTCCACACTACCGATAACCCTATCAAAACTGGAGGAATAGAACATGTAGTGAGGTCTTATATCAGTTGTAAAACTAAATGGGTTGTTTATGTGGTTTGGTGTACATGTAATAGGTTCTACATTGGTAAGACCATTAGAGAGTTGTACATCCGCTTTAGAGAACACCATAATTCAATCAAAACTGGGGTTGGTTGCCCCAGGCTCATCCAACACATACGTGAATGCCATAATGGTAATGCAGATGTTTTACGCTTTGCAGGCATAGAACAAGTAGTAGCCTCCCCTTTAGGAGGAGATCTACACAAAAAATTACTACAGGTGTAAAGCAGATGGATCAACGACACTGGAGCATGCGATGCTTTGGGACTGAATGAAAGAAATGATTTCTCCCCTTTTCTGTAATGTCTAAATCACATAAGTGGAGTGATTTCGCTCTTTCTGGAGATAGGAACACTGTAGCGAGCCGAATATATGGAGATAATGTTGTGTTGGTCCTTTAAGGACCCTTAATATAAATTATTGTTCAATACACTCATATTGGAAGCTAGTTTTCGGTTGATACTGGGCTTCACATTGAGATTTTATTGGGTGGGTTCTTTGTCTCATTTTTCTTGTCCTTCCCCTATATCTTACTCATTATGTTTATAAATCATAGAAGATTTTTTCTAAAGGCATAGAAATGCATATTTCATGTCTTTTAACCTCTAATATAATGCTAGATATTCAAAATTGACACAATACTAGCTATTCTAGTTTAGTTGTCCTGATCCCCCCCTTTTTTCTAGGCTGATTCTTGATCCATCTAATTCCGTTAGAAAAGGAACCTTTCATCAAAGTTTCAAACTTAAAGTAATGTCTTTTATAGTTCTAAGGTTTTGCAGATATATACTTTTATAGTTCTTAAGTGTACATTGGTTGTTATGTAATATGCAATTCTGTTTTTAAGTTGTTTTTCACATATCGAGCACTGTGTATTTGCACTGTGGACTGGCGTGGGCAGTCTCCTCCAGGTCTTTATTAACTCGGATGTGACGTCAGACGCCAGACTAGTGTGGTCCGTAGAAGCAGCGAATCTCGCTGCGAAACGGGGAACCATCACCGATTCTCAGCACTCCCTCCCTTCCCTGCTTGTCCGTGACGAATCGCATGGAATAAAATTCTTGAAGAGCCTTCCGTGGTGAGTTGCCGTGTTTTTTCTATCTATACAGTATAAGACTTTTCCTCAACTGGTCTCCCTGAGATCAGTGAGAGCTTTGTGATGTTGGTCTACCAGGCATTGCTCCCATCTAGCCAGAATCCTACTCCACACTGATGAGGGGCAATACCCTGAAACAGCTGTCTGTGGATGGATACCTGGCTTTGGCAATTCCCTTGTCATATCCTTAAGCTCATAATTGAGCAGGATAGTGACTGAAAGGGCTACTTAATATGGTGGTTATGGTGGTCTCCGCAAGGATTCCACCCCAGGGCTAGGTCCTTCCCTGGAGGGATATCTGGCTAGTCCTGTGTTTGAGACTCTTAATTGAAGCTCCACAGACTCCATTTGCATATACTATTTTCTAGTTGGCACATAGCCTAAAAGTATGTTCACACAATCAGTATTTGCAGCGGTTTGGATGCAGTGTGTTATCACTACATCTAAACCACTACATTGTGCAGTACAAGGAGAGTAAATGAGATTTACAGAAATCCTGTGCCCACTGTGCTTGTTTTCTCCACAGTGTCAACTTAACCACGGAGCACCTTTCCGTACCACTGTTTAACCACAGCATGTCAATTTAGTGTAGCAGGGTCAGAGGCAATCTTGATGAGTTAAAGCAGGAAAAAGTCATCATGCCCCAAACACTCACCGTAGGCACTGGAGGTTGCGTTCACCCATGGAGATCCCTGATGTCCTTACAGGAGAGGAGACACTGCATCCAGCACGCACTGTTTTTGGATCATGTGCAGACACGCTAAAAGTGACACATTTTGTGTGGAAAAAAAGAAAATGTTCAATATGACAACCTATTTTTAACAAACTCTGTGAAGTACCTATGCTCACTGTACCCCTAGATAAAATCTGTAAGTGGGCTAGTTTACAAAATAGGGTTCTTGTGGGGTTTTTTGCTGTTTAGGCCACCTAGTGGCCCTGCAAATGGGACCTGGTGCGCACTATCTATTTCAGCTTTTCCTAAATTCAAATATTGCTCCTTCCTTTCTGAGACCTCCCATTTGTCTAAACAGAAATTTTTACTTACATGTGGGGTATTGTTGCCCTCACAAGGAAGTGTGTAACAAACTGTGGTTTACACTTTTGGTGTTTTTTTCTTGTAAAAGGGAAAAATATGGTGCTAAAGGATCAGTTTTATAAAAAAAATTACTATTTTAAATATGATGAGCTATTGTTATCAAATTCTGTGAAGTTCCTGTTGTCACGGGGACAGTGGGGAAGAGGGAAAAAGCTCCTCATCTGCCCCTAAAGCTAAGGAGACGTGAAATTTTTCTAACTCAGGGGTACTCCTGATGGTGGAGAGGCCTGAGTCTTCACCCTGAACCTTCTCCTGTAAAGCCCTGAGAAGATTTCCACTCCCTCTCCCACCTGAGCTGGGAAGTTAACCCCATCAAGGGTCGGGTTCAGGTGTTTGAGCTCCGGTGCTGCACTCACATCAAACACCCGACATCTCAGCTCATCTCATCAGCTGCTATGTCGGGTTTCCAGCACCGATCGGATCCGGGATCTGATCGGTGCTGTTAACCCCTTGGAACCCGCTGTCATTCACTGACAGCGTGATCCAAAACTGTTCCCCGCCTGCATCGGAGATCCCGCTATAACATAGTGAAATCTCAGGTGCTCAAGTGATATCACAGGGTCCGGCAGAGACCCCGGAAGCTATCACTGATCTCTTCCTGTGAGTGGTTGGCAAGCGCTGCCAACCACTCACAGTGTGCATTTGTGACAGGTCCTGATGTGCTACAGCTCATCGGGACCTGTCACAATCCATCAGACTGTGCAGCAGTGTGCCTCCTTATGGGTCTGTGTAAAATAAAGAATGAATAAATAATTAAAGTTTTTACAAACATGAAAAAAACAACATAAAAGTACAAATCACCCCCTTTTCCCCCATTCAAAATAAAAGTATTAAAAAAATTAAAAAGCACATATTTGGTATCGCCCCATTCAGAAAGGCCTGATCTATCAATATATAAAATCAATTAATGAGAGCAGTAATACTTATAGGTAAAATGAGTTACCAGCCCAAATTATGGTCCAAATTATGGTACAAAATCACTTTATTGTGAAGTATATAAATCTCCACACAACATTATTAGATAACATTCATAAAATAATGACAAGATGCCATGAAATTGTCCCTAAAGTGAACCCCACTAAAATAATTTTTAATAACTTTTACAAGAAATAGCAAAATGGACTGTTTGTATACTGATTACCCTCTAATCTATTATATAATTGCCGTAGCGACTTCCGTCGGAGCGGCGCTGCTTCCGGTGGCTTGGTTAGCGAGTCCGAGCTGCTTCTCCTGGACTCTCCCCGTGGCCGCGTAGCGGCCAAGGCGACTCACGAAGCAATGCCCGCAAAGCGGGCATTGCGAGTCGTTGCAGCATCGCGAAGCAATGCCCGCGAAGCGGGCATTGCGAGTCGCTGCCACCCACCAACCAAGCCACAGAAGCCTCTACTACTCTACTCTACACCGCTATAGTATACTACAGTCCCATGCCCATAAGCGCCATGGGACTGTAGTATACCATCGCGTTGTACACTACAGCCTCCTGCCGCTCTTACAGTCGCTGCCACCCAGCACTAACCAACACACAGAACTCCACACAGAACCCTCTACTACTCTACTGTACACCGCTATAGTATACTACAGTCCCATGCCCATAAGCGCCATGGACTGTAGTATACCATCGCGTTACACTACAGCCTCCTGCCGCTCTTACACATACCCCGCACCAAGACACAGACCCTACTACAAGACACACAATCCCCTACTAAGCCCACTACTCTACTCTACACCGCTATGTATACTACGTCCCATGACCATAGCGCCATGGACTGTAGTATACCATCGCGCTGTACACTACACTCTCTGCCGCTCTTACACTAAGCCCCGACCCGCCCCATCTATGCCCGCCGCTGTCGCTAACACCCCGCACCCCTATACCCTAGCCCCGACCCCGCCGCCCATCTATGCCCGCCGCTGTCGCTAACACCGCCGCACCCCTACACCCTACGCCCCGACCCGCCCCATCTATGCCGCCGCCGCCCCATCTATGCCCGCCGCTGTCGCTAACACCGCCGCACCCCTATACCCTAAGCCCCGACCCGCCCCATCTATGCCCGCCGCTGTCGCTAACACCGCCGCACCCCTACACCCAAAGCCCCGACCCGCCCCATCTATGCCCGCCGCCCCCCCATCTATGCCGCCGCCTTGCGCTAACACCGCCGCACCCTACACCCTAAGCCCCGACCCGCCCCATCTATGCCCGCCGCTGTCGCTAACACCGCCGCACCCCTACACCCTACGCCCCGACCCGCCCCATCTATGCCCGCCGCCGCCCCATCTATGCCCGCCGCTTCGCTAACACCGCCGCACCCCTATACCCTAGCCCCGACCCGCCCCATCTAGCCGACCGCCCCATCTATGCCCGCCGCTGTCGCTAACACCGCCGAACCCCTATACCTAAGCCCCGACCCGCCCCATCTATGCCCGCCGCTGTCGCTAACACCGCCGCACCCCTATACCCTAAGCCCCGACCCGCCCCATCTATGCCCGCCGCTGTCGCTAACACCGCCGCACCCCTATACCCTAAGCCCCGACCCGCCCCATCTATGCCCCGCGTCGCGCCCCATCACCCGCCGCCTCGCTAACACCTAGCCGCCCCCTAACCCAAGCCCCGCACCCCCCATCTATGCCGACCCGCCCGCCCATCTATGCCCGCCGCTGTCGCTAACACCGCCGAACCCCTATATCCTAAGCCCCGACCCGCCCCATCTATGCCCGCCGCTGTCGCTAACACCGCCGCACCCCTATACCCTAAGCCCCGACCCCGCCCATCTATGCCCGCCGCTGTCGCTAACACCGCCGCACCCCTATACCCTAAGCCCCGACCCGCCCCATCTATGCCCGCCGCTGTCGCTAACACGCACAACCAGCCGACCCCCTATACCCTAAGCCCCGACCCGCCCCATCTATGCCCGCCGCTGTCGCTAACACCGCCGCACCCCTATACCCCTAAGCCCCGACCCGCCCCATCTATGCCCGCCGCTGTCGCTAACACCGCCGCACCCCTATACCCTAAGCCCCGACCCGCCCCATCTATGCCCGCCGCGTCGCTAACCCGCCGCCCCCTATCAGGATCTATGCCCGCCGCTGTCGCTAACACCGCCGCACCCCTACACCCTAAGCCCCGACCCGCCCCATCTATGCCCGCCGCTGTCGCTACAACACCGCCGCACCCCTATACCCTAAGCCCCGACCCGCCCCATCTATGCGCGCTGCCGCATACCCCGCCCCCCATCTATGCCCGCCGCTGTCGCTAACACCGCCGAACCCCTATACCTAAGCCCCGACCCGCCCCATCTATGCCCGCCGCCGCGCTCCCTCTAACCCGCCCGCCTCGCATACCACCGCCGCAACCGCGACCCCTATACCCTAAGCCCCGACCCGCCCCATCTATGCCGACCCGCCCCATCTATGCCCGCCGCTGTCGCTAACACCGCCGAACCCCTATATCCTAAGCCCCGACCCGCCCCATCTATGCCCGCCGCTGTCGCTAACACCCGCCGCACCCCTATACCCTAAGCCCCGACCCGCCCCATCTATGCCCGCCGCTGTCGCTAACACCGCCGCACCCCTATACCTAAGCCCCCGACCCGCCCCATCTATGCCCGCCGCTGTCGCTAACCCGCGCCCTAACACCGCCAGCCCCCCTAACCCTAAGCCCCGACCGCCCCATCTATGCCCGCCGCTGTCGCTAACACCGCCGCACCCCTATACCCTAAGCCCCGACCCGCCCCATCTATGCCCGCCGCTGTCGCTAACACCGCCGCACCCACCACCTATACCCGTCATGCCAACCACCCCGACCCCATATCTACTGCCCCTTCCGCCGCTGTTGCTAACACCGCCGCACCCCTATACCCTAAGCCCCGACCCGCCCCATCTATGCCCGCCGCTGTCGCTAACACCGCCGCACCCCACCCGCCGATACCCCTAAGCCCCGACGCCTATGCCCTAAGGCACCGCCGCCCCTGACCTACCGCCGCTCTCCCCTGCCCCTCTCGCTAAAGCCCTACACCCTAAGCCCCCGCAGGTCCCTAACCTAACGCCGCTGTCACCTAAGCTCCTACACCTCTAACCCCCGCCGTGCCCTAGCTAACGTCCCCGTCGATCACTTACATGCCTTCAAGTCATCTGATCGTCCGTCCGATCCACAAGTCCTCCGTCCGGCCAGCCGTCCTCTTCCTCCGGCCCCGGTGGTCTTCTGTATTCTTTCCGCCATCTCCGCCTCTTCGTCCGGCCCCGGGGGTCTTCTGTCTTCTTTTCGCCATCTCTGCCTCTTCGTCCGGCCCCGGGGATCTTCCACTTCCGACGTCCTCTTCGTTCTCATTCACATACAATGGAACTAAAATCCCCCATTGTATCTCAATCAGATCTGAGGCCCTCTTCTGATTGGTCGATGTATACTGCCCTCAGCCAATCAGAAGAGCCCCTCACAACTGACACGCAGTTCTCATTCAGGTCCGACTTTTTTTTACCCATTGACATACATTACCGGTGTGTCGGCGATTTTATGCCCGCCCATCTGGTTCTATTTCTCGGCCCTAAAATCGAGGACACACCGCTAATGCATCTCTATGCCCAGTCAGCCCGATTTCGGATTGAACGCCGACCAATCAGAATTCGAGCTCACTGCCCATAGACATGCATTAGCGGTGTGTCCGCGATTTTAGGGCCGACTAATAGAACCAGGTGCCCGGCCATAACATCGCCGACACACCAGTAATGTATGTTAATGGGGAAAAAAAAAGGCGGACCGCAATGAGAACTGCGTCTCACTCTGTCTTAAATAAAAAAAATAATAAATTAAATAATAAAAATAATCATTTAAAAATAATAAAAAAATAATAAAAAATTCATTAAAAAATAATAAATAATTAAATCAAAAATAATATTAAAAAAAAAAAAAAAAGGTCGGACCTGAATGAGAACTGTCTCTCCGTCTAACCTAAAAAAAAAAAATAAATTAAATAATAAAAATAATCATTTAAAAATAATAAAATAATAATAAAAAATTCATTAAAAAATAATAAATAATTAAATAAAAATAATATTAAAAAAAAAAAAAAAGGTCGGACCTGAATGAGAACTGTCTCTCCGTCTAACCTAAAAAAAAAAAAAATAAATTAAATAATAAAAATAATCATTTAAACATAATAAAATAATAATAACAAAATCATTAAAAAATAATAAATAATTAAATAAAAATAATATTAAAAAAAAAACAAAAAAGGTCGGACCTGAATGAGAACTGTCTCTCCGTCTAACCTAAAAAAAAAATATAAATTAAAATAATAAAAATAATCATTTAAAAAATAATAAAAATAATAATAAAAAAATTCATTAAAAAATAATAAATAATTAAAATTAATAAATAATATTAAAAAAAAAAAAAAAAGGTCGGACCTGAATGAGAACTGTCTCTCCGTCTAACCTAAAAAAAAATAAATAAATTAAATAATAAAAATAATCATTTAAAAATAATAAAAAATAATAAAAAAATCATTAAAAAATAATAAATAATTAAATAAAAATAATATTAAAAAAAAAAAAAAAAAGGTCGGACCTGAATGAGAACTGTCTCTCCGTCTAACCTAAAAAAAAAAATAAATTAAATAATAAAAATAATCATTTAAAAATAATAAAAAAATAATAAAAAAATCATTAAAAAATAATAAATAATTAAATAAAAATAATATTAAAAAAAAAAAAAAAAGGTCGGACCTGAATGAGAACTGTCTCTCCGTCTAACCTAAAAAAAAAAAATAAATTAAATAATAAAAATAATCTTTTAAAAATAATAAAAAAATAATAAAAAAATCATTAAAAATAATAAATAATTAAATAAAAATAATATTAAAAAAAAAAAAAAAAAAGGTCGGACCTGAATGAGAACTGTCTCTCCGTCTAACCTAAAAAAAAAAAATAAATTAAATAATAAAAATAATCATTTAAAAATAATAAAAATAATAATAAAAAATCATTAAAAAATAATAAATAATTAAATAAAAATAATATTAAAAAAAAAAAAAAAAGGTCGGACCTGAATGAGAACTGTCTCTCCGTCTAACCTAAAAAAAATAAATAAATTAAATAATAAAAATAATCATTTAAAAATAATAAAAAAATAATAAAAAAATCATTAAAAAATAATAAATAATTAAATAAAATAATATTAAAAAAAAAAAAAAAAGGTCGGACCTGAATGAGAACTGTCTCTCCGTCTAACCTAAAAAAATAAATAAATTAAATAATAAAAATAATCATTTAAAAATAATAAAAAAATAATAAAAAAATCATTAAAAATAATAAATAATTAAATAAAAATAATTCGAAAAAAAATTGAAAAAAGGCGGACCTGAATGAGAACTTTGTCTCCATCTTACTTAAAAAAAAATAAATAAATAAATAATAAAAAAAAATTTTTAAAATAATTAAAAATAATACAAAAATAATCATACCAAAAAAAAACAAAATTTAATTTTACAAATAATTATCTAAATTAAATAATAAAATCAAAAATTAAAATAAAATAAAATACATAAATAAATAAATAAATTACAAATAATTAATTAAATAATTTAAAAATAACAAGAAATATTAATAAAAAAATTAAAAATAAAAATTAAAAAAAATATTAAAAAATATTTCGAATATTAACAATTATTTAAAAAAAAAAAAAAAAAAAAATTAATAAAAAAAAAAATATTAAAAATAATTATATCCAAATAATAAAAATAAAAAAAAATAATCAAAAAAAAAATAATTATAAAAATTATAACACAAAAATTATAAAAAATATTATTAAATAATACAAACAAAACAAAAAATTTATAAAAAAAATTAAATAAAAAAAAAAAAAATTAAAAAAAATTACACACACAGTCGTTGTATTACGCTATTTATTAACGCACTCGCTGATTGACACTTTACAGTCGTATCGAATTATGGCTCTGAGCGATCGTCTGCCCGCTGCAACCAGCGGCTCGCCCATAACATCGCCTCTTTTCTCTATCTCTCTCCATAGGAAGGCGCCGTCCAATCACAATCGCCGCGCCTTTTTTGAAAATACATAGCGACCAATTACATTCATGGCGCCAGCTTTCTGAAGTTGCCGCCCTCCAATCAGATAAGCCCGCTTATTTATCGCGCGAAATTTGAATCTTCTACCTCTTTGAATCCTCTTTGTGGGAGAACGAGAACCTATCGCTGGACTATCTGTTGGAGTATTTTTCTGCCGAGAAATCCATCCTTCGTGAGGGTCTTTCGAGGACAACGAGAAGCTACCGCTGGACCGTCTGTTGGACAACATTTGAGCCGAGATATCCATCCATCGTGCGGGACGTCGGGAAGCAAGCGCCGGATCGGGATCTGCGATTGATCAGCTAAGATATCCTTTGGACAATCTACCTTTTCACATCAGAAGCTATATTCCTGATGCTGACTTTTATTTTCACCTCTTTTTTACTATCTTTCTTTTTCACCACTTTTACTATTTTGCGCCATGCAGCGCCAATCGCCGCTGCATGGAGCGTCCGCCACTGTTCGGACACTTCGCCGCTGCAAGCGCCGACTTCTGCGCTACAAGCGCAAACTTCGGCGCTTCTAGCGGCCTCCGCGGTCTATGAGACCGCTGTGTCCGAACATCCATTCACGCGCCGCCCGTACAACTCGCCGCTCTAAGATGGCGGACGCGAAATCTTCATTCATAAAATGGCGCTAGACTTCAGCCGCCGTGTGATTGGCCAGCGGAATCTTCATACACATGGCGCCGTCAATCCGGTTGGTCGGCGCTATTGTCTGAAGATGCCGCTGTCCTATCACAATTCAGCGGGGCGGAGCTATAGACTTCCACTCTCCCGAACGCCGTGTCCGAAAATCGCTCCAGGGCTCGGCAAGGAAAGTTCCGTGCTTTTTCAAACTTCCCGCCGCGATTCTCATTGGATGTCGACTTCCCGTAGACATCCATTGAGAAATAAGCCGCGATTCTGATTGGTTCTTCTTTATGGCGCTTTGATTCCGATTGGTCGCCGCTCAGCGGGGACTTCGAAATTTTTCTGGCCGAGCGCCTGGTACGATTTTCGGATATGCCGTTCGGCCGGCTGTAAGTTTGTAGCTCCGCCCCGCTGAGTTGTGATTGGACAGCGGCATCTTCACACAATTGCGCCGACCAACCGGATTCACGGCGCCATGTGTATGAAGATTACGCTGGCCAATCACACGGCGGCTGAAGTCTAGCGCCATTTTATGAATGAAGATTTCCCCTCGGCCATCTTAGAGCGGGAAATTTGAAATGGTGAACAATGTAAAAGTGAAAAAGCTGTTTTCACAGTACATTCTCACATCAGACTATATATTTCCTAATGCCTATGCTTATATTAACCCTTTCTTTTTACACATTATATATCAGCTACATTTATCCATAGTGCCCTCTTCTTTTCATACTTGATTAACCCTTCTATTCCACTTCTCCTCTATTTGCTATCTGACTATGTGCAGTACTAAGGCCATTGTAATATTAACCCCTTCTATTCTATTACTGCTACACTGCCTATCTCACTATGTTCTCTACTACGGCCATTTTAATTTTAACCCATTTATTTTATTACTGCTACACTGCCTATCTCACTATGTGCTGTACTACGGCCATTTTAATATTAACCCTTTCTATTCTATTAGTCTACACTGCTATCTCACTATCTGCTTACTAGATTCTAATGCCTATCTTATATTAACCCTTTTTCTTTACCATTTATATACTCTACATTATGCCAACTGCCACTCATCTTCTTACATACGGCCATTTTATATTAACCCTTTCTATTCTATTACTGCACACTGCCTATCTCACTATGTGCTGTACTAACGGCCATTTTAATATTAACCCTTTCTATTCTATTACTGCTACACTGCCTATCTCACTATGTGCTCTACTACGGCCATTTTAATATTAACCCTTTCTATTCTATTACTGCTACACTGCCTATCTCACTATTGCTGTACTACGGCCATTTTAATATTAACCCTTTCTATTCTATTATGTTACACTGCGTATCTCACTATCTGCTCTACTACGCCATTTTAATATTAACCCTTTCTATTCTATTACTGCACACTGCCTATCTCACTATCTGCTGTACTACGGCCATTTTAATATTAACCCTTTCTATTCTATTACTGCTACACTGCCTATCTCACTATTTGCTCTACTACGGCCATTTTAATATTAACCCTTTCTATTCTATTATGCTACACTGCCTATCTCACTATCTGCTGTACTACGGCCATTTTAATATTAACCCTTTCTATTCTATTACTGCCTACACTGCCTATCTCACTATCTGCTGTACTACGGCCATTTTAATATTAACCCTTTCTATTCTATTACTGCTACACTGCCTATCTCACTATCTGCTCTACTACGGCCATTTTAATATTAACCCTTTCTATTCTATTACTGCTACACTGCCTATCTCACTATCTGCTTACTACGGCCATTTTAATATTAACCCTTTCTATTCTATTACTGCTACACTGCCTATCTCACTATCTGCTTACTACGGCCATTTTAATATTAACCCTTTCTATTCTATTACTGCTACACTGCCTATCTCACTATCTGCTGTACTACGGCCATTTTAATATTAACCCTTTCTATTCTATTATGCTACACTGCCTATCTCACTATCTGCTGTACTACGGCCATTTTTAATATTAACCCTTTCTATTCTATTAGTGCTACACTGCCTATCTCACTATGTGCTGTACTACGGCCATTTTTATATTAACCCTTTCTATTCTATTAGTGCTACACTGCCTATCTCACTATGTGCTTACTACGGCCATTTTAATATTAACCCCTTTCTATTCTATTTGTGCTACACTGCCTATCTCACTATTGCTGTACTACGGCCATTTTTATATTAACCCTTTCTATTCTATTAATCCTACACTGCCTATCTCACTATCTCCTGTACTACGGCCATTTTTATATAACCCTTTCTATTCTATTACTCCTACACTGCCTATCTCACTATCTGCTGTACTACGGCCATTTTAATATTAACCCCTTCTATTCTATTAGTGCTACACTGCCTATCTCACTATGTACTGTACTACGGCCATTTTAATATTAACCCTTTCTATTATATTACTCCTACACTGCCTATCTCACTATCTGCTGTACTACGGCCATTTTAATATTAACCCCTTCTATTCTATTAGTGCTACACTGCCTATCTCACTATGTGCTGTACTACGGCCATTTTAATATTAACCCTTTGTATTCTCTTTGTGCTACACTGCCTATCTCACTATGTCCTGTACTACGGCCATTTAATATTAACCCTTTCTATTCTATTAGTCCTACACTGCCTATCTCACTATCTGCTGTACTACGGCCTTTTTTATAGTAACCCCTTCTATTCTATTAGTGCCACACTGCGTATCTCACTATCTGCTCTACTAAGGACATTTTTACATTAACCTCTTCTATGCCTTTTCTATTTTAGTTGCACCATGACTATTTCATAGGGTTTAAACTCATACATTAACCCCTTCTATTCTGTTTCCTATTCAATTACTGTGTCACTATCTGCTGGACATCTGTGCTTTTACAATTTCAACACACATGGCCAGAAAAAAACCCATCTGCTGCGATTGCCGATTAAACCTTGCACTTGCTGCGCTGTTGCGGGAATACCCATACAAACTATAGGAATACTTGCGGCAGGTGCGCCAAGTTCATTTTTTTTTGTAGCAACACTTGACGCAACTGCTAAATCGCACCGGCCGCAAGGCCCCTTATGGTTTCTATAGGGATTACTGCTACCGCACTGCAACTGCAATGTTCATGTGGCTATCGCAGCAGATGCTTTTTTTTCAATGCATCTACCGCAATTTTATCTAAACAGTTGATGTGAAAGGGCTATAAGGCAATTTGTACATTAACCCGTTCTATTCTATTTCTGCCCCACTTGCTATCTCACTATGTGGTCCACTAAGGCCATTTATACATTATCCTCTTCTATGCCATTTGCCATTTTGTTTTCCAACACTATGTTTTATAGGGTTCGAAATGCTACATAAACCCCCTACTTTCAGTTTGCTATTCACTAACTGTGTTACTAGGTGCTGTACTCAGGGCATTTGCAATTTAAACTCTTCTATACTATTTGAAATTTATTTTAACATCCACAAACTTTTATACGATGTAAGTCCTACATTAACGTCTTCTATTGTTTTGACTATTCACTGTCTATGTCACTATGTGGTATACTACTGGCATTTAATTACAATATACTTTCATACTAATTTTATTTTTATTAATCGTCCAGTATTTTTTATGCGTGCCAATGCTATATTAACTACTTACTGGCTCTTTGACTTTTTCTTTTGGAGTTAGGAGTCAGTCATCACACCGTTACGAGTACGTTAACCCATTATATGTCAATTTTTATATTTTTCTTACTAATGCCTCTGTTGCACTACTACCTGTCTTATTTTTAACACTTTGGTGGTAATGCTACCTGCACAGTTGACATCAGCGGTTATTTGAAATTGCACTAGATGTCCTGACACAATTGCATCCGCTTGCTTTGCTGCATTGCCACCACATAACTGCTGCACTTGCAGTGTCGTTCCGCTAATCCCCATTGTACGTATAGGGGAACTTGCCACAGCTCCCGCCACCATAAAAAGCGTGGTCAACCATCTTTTTTTTTTCCATACAGGACCTGCTACAAGTGCAAAATCCAAATTGCTGCACCTACTGCAAATAAATACATACTGACTATTATGCCGATTATAATGAGTATGGGGATTCACGTAAACGCTTGCAAGTCCTGCAGTTATGCTGTGGCTATGTGCCACATGCACCAGATGCTGTTTTTCCAATGCTTATGATGCTATTTGAAATTAATGCTCATGTCAAAGTCTCTGTCATTCCAGTAGGATATTCACTACTTTTACATACATAATATTTTATACTCTATTACTGACTGGGTACCCTTTCACACGTCCATTGTATATGCACATTTACATACTTTTATAACATGGCCTAAGATTTTAAATTTAAACTCGATTTCTCCATACCCGTCACCAGGGCTGTAGTTGCGTAACGTTACACTATATCATCGCATTTACGTTACTTTTTACATTGATCTGACTCTTACAATATCTCATACGCAAGTTGCCTTATTTCTTTTTTCAGCCTGCTTTGTCACATTCTGCCATTTCATACTTCACGTTTAGCCCGCTGTTTCCCCTATTCCACCAACAAAAATAAAAACCACTACTTCTGATATAATACCAAAACCTTTAGTTCTTGGTAGAAATTTACCGTAACTCAGTTTTTTTTCAAACACCTTATGAAACAACAACATTGCTGGTGGTTATGCAGAAATTAATGTCATCCAGATTCTATTAACGTTTTTATTACAATGTTGAAAATTTGCTTTCATACCGTGTATCGCAAAGGCTCATTACATCCATTTTTTTTGCTTTCACGGCACTTTAAGGAATTTTAACACACTCATTGCCATTCAATACTCCATACAGTTAACATCATTACATCTTTCTTTGTTACTTTAAATAAGTCTATCATTTCATTATCACAGGTTTTGGAAAACCATACTTTAGTTTTATTGTTTTTGTCTGTTTACACAGTTATTATTCATTGTTTCCTTAACTAACACACTCTAGCTCATTTTGGATTTGATTCGCTGACTATTCTTTGTAAGATGAGTTCTCCAACACAAAATATCACTCTTGCCAAGGAGGCTGCATCTACACCGAAGAAGAAGCGTGCAGAGAAAACTTTGGAACAGAGACGCCGTCGGTTAGATCAAGATAAGGCTGCTAAAGCTAAACGCATTGCAGAGGAGAGTTTGGAAGAGAAACGTGTTCGTTTAGATCTGCGTAAGGCTGCTAAGGAGAAACGTACTGCAAAGGAGACTTCAGAAGAGAGGCGTCTTCGCTTAGATACTGATAAGGCTGTAAGGCAAAACGCCTTGCTGAAGAGACCTTAGAAAGGAGACGTATTCGCTTAGATCGTGTTAAGGCTGCTTACGCCAAACGTCTTGCAAATGAGACTTCTGCAGAGAGACGTATTCGGTTAGATAGGGCTAAGGCTGCTAAACTCAAACGGTTTGGTAAACTCTCTTCTCCACTGAGACGTTTTTCGTTGGATGCTGCAAAGACCGCTTTACATACACGTATTTCGGGAGTGTCTTCTGAAAAAACAAGCCAACAAATGCAAACAAGAGCCATGACTGCACGTTCCACATGCAAACAAACAAAAATTCCAGTCACTGAAGAACCGTCTGACACAGATGATACTCCTGCCTCTTCGTGTACTGACATTTTACCAAGTGAACTGCCTTTAATACCTCCCATTACCTCTATGGAAATCAAAAAAGGAAAGGTTCGCAAGGTGTCTGTGCGTATGCGCAAGAAGGGTGTGGAGGAGAGTTCGGAAGAAAGACAACTTCCCTTGGACAAGGAAAAGTCTGCTTTGAAAACACCCCTTTCAATACAGTCTTTAGAAGGAAGGACAGAACGATTAGGCAAAAAATCTATCACTCTGCCTCAACGACGCAAACAGAAAAAGTTAATGCCTGCAGGAGATCCGTCTGATCCTCAGACTGCTGCCACCTCTTCGTCTGATCCTCAGACTGCCTGCCACCTCTTCGTCTGATCCTCAGACTGCTGCCACCTCTTCATCTGATCCTCAGACTGCTGCCACCTCTTTGTCTGATGCTCAGACTCCTGCCACCTCTTCGTCTGATCCTCAGACTGCTGCCACCTCTTCATCTGATGCTCTGACTGCTGCCACCTCTTTGTCTGATGCTCAGACTCCTGCCACCTCTTCTTCTACTATCTTGACTACAACTGAACAGCCTTTACTGCATCGCAAGGCCACATCTAAACGAAAACACTGTGCTGAGGAGACGCCATACAGCAAACAGTGTAAAATTTTGAGGCTTAAAAGGACAAGACAGATGCGTCAAGATACAGAATCTCCTACATCTAGACAAGTCCACTTGGCCCATTTGGCTACATTACGTCGTGAAGAACGTCAAACTTCTTCTTCCACTTCTATATTGCAACAGGCAGAACGGAATTTATATTCCACTTCTTCATTTATTGAATGTTTGGAATCTACATCCCTTCCACGTCTCATTTATGTAGGATTACATAATAAATTTCTACGTTCATTCTATTCATCTCTTCTACATGAAAGGGGATTTATTGATCAGGATCATGTTATTCCAGAACATTTCTGTGGTTTCATGAATGTAATATGTGAACATTGTGAGGCTCGACATTTTACTGCTGAACGACCATCAGATCAACAGTTTACTCTTTGTTGCCACAAGGGAAAAGTAAAGGTACCATTACCTCAATACCCGCACGTCTTCCAACGCCTGCTGAAAGGAGAGAGTGAGTACAGTCAAAATTTGATGGAGAATATAAGGAGCATTAATAGTTCTTTTGCTTTTGCCTCCATGGGTGCCCATGTTTCTCTACCTCCTGGACATGGACCATACTGCTTTCGTATTCATGGGCAAATTTATCATCGCACTGGAACACTCCATCCTGCTCAAGATCAAACTCCAGCATATGCACAACTGTACATTTTAGATACTCTAAGCGCTACTGACCAACGGCTACAGTCTCCAGAAAATGTTAAATGTAATGCTACTTTAATGAGTATCATTGCTCTTCAATTGGATAATATTAATCCCTTTGTTTCGGCCTACAAAATGCTACGTCAAGTTGAAGTAGAAGAAGAACAGAAGGCAAGAGAACATGGCACAAAAATGCCAAATATTATCATGGCCATTAAACAAGACAGAGGCCAAGACCCGAGACGCTATAACAATCCTACTGCCAATGAAGTTGCTGTGGTCTTTGAAAATGCTGATGGAGAGCCACCATTCAATAGAGACATTTTAATTCATTTGAAACCTGATCCAAATAACCCCTTGGCCCCAAAAACACAGCAAGTCAGTATTCTACACAGCAATTTAGATGCATTACTCTATCCTTTATTTTTTCCTCATGGAGAACAAGGCTGGCATGAGGGACTCAAGCATCAAGGCAAAAGTCAACGCCGGATTACACAGCTCCAGTATTACTGCTATTTGCTGTCTGTACGGAATCAGTTCAATCCTGTCCTGAATGGTGGCAAACTAACACAGCAGTACTTAGTGGATGCGTATGTAAAAATCGAGGCTAATCGCTTAAATTTTATCCGTCATCATCAAAAGGATTTAAAAGTGGAGGATTATTGCGTACTCCAGGAACATCTTCTGAAACAATCTGTTGACAAAGGTATTCCCATTGGCAAGACGGTCATTTTACCATCTTCTTTTGAAGGCAGTCCCAGAAACATGCAGCAACGCTATCAGGATGCCATGGCTATTGTGACTAAATTTGGACGACCAGATCTTTTTGTAACCATGACCTGTAATCCTAAATGGAGGGAGATTACAAACAATTTAGAGCCATGGCAGCGTGTGGAACATAGACCTGATTTAGTGGCCCGTGTCTTCAGAATTAAATTGGAAGCACTATTAAAAGAAATTAACACTGGATTATTTGGCAAAGTTTGTGCAATGGTTCATGTTATTGAATTCCAAAAGCGTGGCCTACCACACGCTCACATTTTGATCATTCTGGATGGCAAATCCAAACTAAGAACTGAGGTTGAAGTGGATAATATAGTTTGGGCTGAAATCCCTGATCCAGAAGAATACCCTCTGCTCCATGACATTGTGATGCAACACATGATTCATGGACCCTGTGGTCAACACAACCCCAATTCTCCATGTATGGATCTTGGCAAGTGTAAGAAAGGTTTTCCTAAAGATTTCCAACCAAGAACACTCATAGCTAAGGATGCATACCCTACTTATCAAAGAAAGGAAGGATCATCCTTTCAAATACGTTCAAAGATGATTGATAATTCTTGGGTTGTTCCCTATAACCCTTACCTACTATTAACATACAAGTGTCATATTAATGTTGAGGTATGTGCTTCCATTCAAAGTGTTAAATACCTCTTCAAATATGTCTACAAAGGACATGATAAAGCCAATCTTGAAATTTGCCAAACTAATATCCACCATGATGAAACACATCAATTCATGGATTCAAGATACGTCAGTGCACCGGAGGCAGCTTGGCGAATATTTGCTTACCCGATGCATAGACAATCGCACTCCATTATTCGCCTGGCCGTACATCTCCCACATTCTCAACCGCTTTATTTTCATGAGGATGACTCTGTTGACGACATCAGTTCCACAATGCACAGAAAATCTACTCTGATGGGCTACTTTGAGCTGAATGAGAGTGACCCGCATGCTCATGATTACTTCTACCGCCAAATTCCAGAGCACTATGTTTGGAAAGAAGGTGCATGGGAAGTTAGAAAGCGAGGAGGTTCTTCAGTGATTGGAAGAATGTATACTGTCAGTATGAAAGATCAAGAACGGTACTATTTAAGGTTGTTGTTACTGCATGTCAAAGGAGCAACAAGTTTTGACAACATTAAGACTGTTAATGAAGTGACATACCCAACTTTCAAAGAGGCAGCATTAGCTCTTGGATTGCTCTTCGATGACACTGTTTGGAGAAATACTTTATTGGATGCCTGTGTTCTCAACATGCCTGCACAGCTTCGTGATATGTTCGCATATATATGTATTTTTGGTCCTCCAGCTCATCCATTGGAGTTGTGGAAAGAATTTAAACAAGACTTTATCCAAGACTACTGCCATGCATATCACTCCAACACTGAGGAGTGTGAGAATTGTGAAGGATATGCTATGACTGATGTCCAAACTATTCTAAAATTTCATGGCAAAACTTTTACTGATTTTAATCTACCACGACCAAAAAGAAAGCCATACATCGCTCCACTATACAACAAGGATGATGAGTTAAGAAGAGCTCAGCAAATGAAAGCTACTTTAAATGACCACCAACTTTTGGCCTATGATGCGATCAATCAAGCTTTACACGATAGAAGTGGACAACCTAAGTGCTTTTTCATTGACGGTCCAGGTGGCAGTGGCAAAACATATCTGTATGATTTATTAATTCATGAACTAAGAGGAGAAGGCGAAATTGTCTCACCTGCAGCCAGTACAGGGATTGCAGCTAACTTACTGCAAGGAGGAAAAACTATCCATTCGCTTTACGGAATACCAATTCCAATCAATGAAACTTCCGTTTCAAGGATTAAAAATGATACAGATGCTGCACAACATTTGAAAAGTACCAAACTTTTCATTATTGACGAGTCCACTCTCTTATCTAAATATGCATTGCATGTGATAGATCAACTTTTACGTGATGTCATGACAACAGATATCTCCAAGAAAAATACAACACCTTTTGGAGGGAAAGTCATTGTTCTGGGAGGAGACTTTCGACAGTGTCTGCCTATCATCCCACATGGTACAAGAACTGACATTATAGAGAGTTGTATTAAATACTCACGACAATGGCAGCTTTTCACTCAATTGCCACTCTTCAACAATATGCGCTCCATTGATCCTGATTATAGCCGTTGGTTACTTCAACTGGGAAATGGTGAATTGTCTAATGATTTCAACCTTGGAGATGATACCATTGAAATCCCACAAGACATGATCTGCACTGGCTCAATCATTCTTGCTATATTTGGTGAAAACATTGTCATTGATGTAGATAACAATGAAAGCATTCAGATTGCTGCATCACATGCCATTCTTTGCCCTAAAAATGACCATGTGGATATGGTGAACTCTAAGGTCATGGATTGCATTGCTGGTGAATACACTGAATACATTAGTGATGATTCCATTGATCCTGATGAGACTGAAGATCCAGATCAATATCCTGTGGAATTTTTAAATTCACTCACACCAACGGGAATGCCTTCTCATCGCCTCAAATTAAAAATCGGTACCATTGTCATGCTTTTGCGCAACTTTAACAGCAGAAAAGGTCTTTGCAATGGGACTCGCTTGATTGTCATTGCTTTGTTTGACAATCTGATTCAAGCAAAAGTCATTACTGGGTCTGCAGAAGGAAATGTGGTGTTTATTCCAAGGATTGATTTATCTCCATCAGAGACTGGATTACCTTTCAAGTTAAGACGTCGACAATTTCCCTTGAAGCCTGCTTTTGCCATGACCATCAACAAATCCCAAGGCCAAACACTGGAGAAAGTAGGGATTTTTTTGCCAGAACCTGTTTTTGGACATGGACAGTTATATGTGGCTTTTTCACGAGTGAAAAGAAGATGTAATGTTAAGGTGAAAGTGCTGGATACACCCATTCAAGGAAAGTTGGTGCCTAATTCTGAAAAAGTCTTTACTAAAAATATTGTCTATAAGAATATTTTATCTTAAATTCTTTAGATATATATTACACTTTCATACATGATGGATATAACAATGAAAGCATTCACATTGCTGCATCACATGACAATCTTTGCCCTAAAAATGTCCATGTGGAAATGGTGAACTCTCAGGTTATGGATTGCATTGCTGGTGAATACACTGAGTACATTAGTGATGATTCCATTCAGACTGAAGATTCAGACCAATATCCAGTGGAATTTTTAAATTCACTCACACCAATGAGAATGCCTTATCATCGCCTCAAATTACACATTGGTACCATTGTCATGCTTTTCCGCACCTTTAACAGCATAAAAGGTGTTTGCAATGGGAATCGCTTCATTGTGATCACTTTGTTTGACAATCTCATTCAAGCAAAAGTCAGTTCTGGGTCTGCAGAAGGAATTGTGTTGTTTATTTCAAGGATTGATTTATCTCCATCATAGACTGCCTTACATTTTAAGTTAACACATCGACAATTTCCCATGAAGTCTACTTTTCCCATGACCATCAACAAATCCCAAGGCCAAATACTGGAGAAAGTAGGGATTTTTTGCCCCACAATTCATTTTTGGACATGGACAGCTATATGTGGCTTTTTCATGAGTGAAAAGAAGATGTATTGTTAAGGTGAAAGTACTGCATACACCCATTCAAGGAAAGTTGCTGCCTCATTCTGAAAAAGTCTTTACAAAAAATATTCTCTAAAGAATTTATAATAAAATATTCTTATAGATATATATCACATTTACATACATGATGGATATAACAATGAAAGCATTCACATTGCTGCATCACATGACAATCTTTGTCCTAAAAATGTCCATGTGGAAATGGTGAACTCTCAGGTTATGGATTGCATTGCTGATGAATACACTGAGTACATTAGTGATGATTCCATTCAGACTGAAGATTCAGACCAATATCCAGTGGAATTTTTAAATTCACTCACACCAATGGGAATGCCTTATCATCGCCTCAAATTACACATTGGTACCATTGTCATGGTTTTGCGCACCTTTAACAGCATAAAAGGTCTTTGCAATGTGAATCGCTTCATTGTGATCACTTTGTTTGAGAATCTTATTCAAGCAAAAGTCAGTTCTGGGTCTGCAGAAGGAAATGTGTTTTATTTCAAGGATTGATTTATCTCCATCAGAGACTGCCTTACCTTTTAACTTAACACATTGACAATTTACCGTGAAGTCTACTTTTCCCATGACCATCAACAAATCCCAAGGCCAAACAGTGGAGAAAGTAGGGATTTTTTGCCCCACAACCCGTTTTTGGACATGGACAGTTATATGTGGCTTTTTCACGAGTGAAAAGAAGATGTATTGTTAAGGTGAAAGTACTGCATACACCCATTCAAGGAAAGTTGCTGCCTCATTCAGAAAAAGTCTTTACAAAAAATATTGCCTATAAGAATATTTTATTTTAAATTCTTTCGATATATATTACATTTACATACCTGATGGATATAACAATGAAAGCATTCACATTGCTGCATCACATGACAATCTTTGTCCTAAAAATGTCCATGTGGAAATGGTGAACTCTCAGGTTATGGATTGCATTGCTGATGAATACACTGAGTACATTAGTGATGATTCCATTCAGACTGAAGATTCAGACCAATATCCAGTGGAATTTTTACATTCACTCACACCAATGGAAATGCCTTATCATCGCCTCAAATTACACATTGGTACCATTGTCATGATTTTGCACACCTTTAACAGCATAATAGGTCTTTGCAATGGGAATCGCTTCATTGTCATCACTTTGTTTGACAATCTCATTCAAGCAAAAGTGATTACTGGGTCTGCAGAAGGAAATGTGGTGTTTATTCCAAAGATTTATTTATCTCCATCAGACACTGCCTTACCTTTCAAGTTAAGACGTCAACAATTTCCCGTGAAGTCTACTTTTCCCATGACCATCAACAAATCCCAAGCCAATACACTGAAGAAAGTATGGATTTTTTTGTCACAAACAGTTTTTGGACATGGACAGTTATATGTGGATTTTTCACGAGTGAAAATACGATGCAATGTTAAGGTGAAAGTGTTGGATACACCCATTCAAGTCAAATTGCTGCCCAGTAGTGAAATACTCTTTACTACAAATATTCTCTCTAATAATATTTTATTTAAAATTCTTTAGATACATATTAGATTTAAATACATACTTACTTTCTAATTAAATATAAATATTACAATAAATTAGTTTAGTCATAGATGTATAGCAATAAAAAAAAAAAAAATATTATTTGTTATACAAAAAGATATTAAAATTAGTTCTTATATATACAATAGTTATTTAAGAAATATAGTCATTAGTGTACATTTTCAATTACAATATAGTATAGAGAAATATTTTATTTTAAATTCTTTATATGCATATTACATTTAGATACATAATTATTTTCTAATTAAACAAAAATATTACCATAAAATAGTTTAGCCATAGATGTAAAGTACTAAAAAAAACAAAAAAATTACTTTACCCATAGCTGTATAGGAATTGACCAAAAAAATTATAAAAAAAATTGTTTAAAAATAGATGTATAGCAATAGAAATAATCCAACATACCAAACAAATTACTTTAGTTTTAGATAAAGACATTATAATTAGTTATTAGATATTAAATACGTCTTTAAGAAATATAGTCCTTAGTTTTGCTTTTCACTAAAATATAGTGTATAAAAATATTTTACTTTCAATTATTTACATACATATTCTATTTAGATACATACTTTCTAATTAAACACAAATATTACAATAATTTAATTTAGCTATAGATGTAGAAGAATAGAAATAGACAAAAATACCAAAAATATTAATTTCGTTATAAAGATATTATAAATAGGTTTTAGATATAAAATAGTTATTTAAAATATATTGTTCTTACTTTTTTAGCTTTTAAAATTTCTTTTTAAATTTCATTGTATATGTATATAAACACACATTTTGTAGTAGATTGTAGATGTGTATCATCTAAATGCTTGCATTTAGTGATAATAACCTGAAGCTCCAGCAGTATAGCTGCTGCGAGATTTTATTTTCTTTTTACACAGGGTCAGGTTTTTGTCAACAGCTAAGGCTGCCTTCACATTTGCAGATGCATCTGCAGCGTTTTGAAAATGCATCTGCATGCACATGGTAGACCCTAGCTTTATAATGGGACGCACGGTGTCTGCAGATGCTTGCAGGCAGCCGTGCACACACATTTACTCCTATATGTGATCTGTGCGCAGGCGGATGCCTGCATACAAATCACACACTCCCACCCTCACCAGGGATGCAACATGTCGTGTCCCTGCTGCGGAGGAGAGTCTGTGATCTGTACCCAAGCATCTGCCTGCACAGAGATCACATATAGCAGTGAATGGTTGTGCTCGGCTGTCTGGAAGCATCTGCAGACACTGTGCGTCCCATTATAAAGATAGGGTTTACTGTCTGCATGCAGATGCATCTGCAAAATGGTGCAGATGCATCTGCAAGTCTGAAGGCAGCATTAGAGACGGGTGGGACAGCTGTTCACACACATCTCTATCTTGAAGTGTGTTCTGTACATATAAATACATACATACATATAGGTACATATTTAGACACATAGGGAAAGAATATACATTTTCATTTTAAATCTGACTTATTCTGCTATTTGTGGAATTTATAGTGTGAACACATCAATTTTGACACTTGCTGTCTAATGGTGACCTACAGCACTCTTACTGTAAGTTGCATGAAATGTTAATGCAATTTGTGCTTTACTTGCAGTAGTTGCGGCACATGTGCTTTCAACAGTTTCAACTGCCAAAATCACAGTTAGCTTTGATTTTTAGTGGTTGCATTTAGTCAACCTGTTAAAGCTGTGCTTGCCGTATTTACTACAAGCTAATTTCAAGTTCCATATACATTACATGTTACTTGCTAAAAGTGAGCTGTAGGTAGGTCCTTTGGTGCAAAGTGCAGAAATTGTATTTGGTTATTCTACACCTTCTGCAAATAGCCAAAAAATATCTGCTTTAAAAGGAGTCTAACTATTAATTATTAGGGGTAGAGTAGAGTAGGTCCCACCAGTTGTAAGGCTACCTTCCCGTGGTTGGTGGGGAAACATGTACTGGCTCAATCATAGATTATTAATATTCATATATAAATTGAATATACGTAGTCTGTACAAAACATCAGTGCCAGTATCTGTACGAAAAGCCTTGCCTTAGAATCATGACATGTACTACACTGATATATACCATACAAACATTGGTAGTTGATAGATAGATATCATGTCTTATGTGCATTATTGTCAAATTTGAATGAATAATGTATATATGCATGCTACATTCCCGATTCTTTACAATTGAGCCGCCATCTATCATGGAATAATTGGATTATTAGTTAAAAATCTAATTTAATAAACTATACACCAGTTCTAGAATCCCGATGCAATCGCATCGGGCTCACAGCTAGTACAGTATAAATAGATAGAATAGACCTTCCTGATTTCCAGATCCCACCAAAGAAAGATAAAAGTTAGAGAAGGTAAGGATAAAAAGTCCTATTAAAGGTACAGTTACACAGCACGGCATTGAAACAATGTCGCTAACGAACTCATGGGCACGTGGTCATTTACAACATCACTTTGACATCGTTCATGAGATGTCACATGTCTAGATATCGTGGGCGACTCACTAACGATGTAGTGAGCAGGTATCGTTCGCACAACCCGGCAAACGATACCTGCTCATTGCTATGAATGGGCGAAGTCATAAACGTCATCGTTATCGCGGTGTCACACATAACGATATACCAGGTTGGCTCATCATTGATCGTGTGATTTGAGAACATGTTCTCAAACCTGCAATCATCGATCCAACGATTTAGCATTACAACTTCGCAGAGTCACACGCAACGATGTCCTAACGATGTCACTTGAACGACTCCAAACCGATGACGTTTAAGCGATATCGTTAACGATGTTGTGCCGTGTAACGAGGCCTTAAAACTGATTAAAGAGATTGTGGAGTTGTATATCAATCTACAAAAAACATTTGTTTTTCAAACAGTTTAGACATCTCGTATATACATATTGCACTAAGGATGTGATAAATAATAAAAAATTGCAAAATTGTAGTAGTGTGATCAATGCTGGGTGAAGTTGAAACTTAATTACACAGGTGATCAAAAACATGTGCCTGATAAATAATGCTACAGTGCTGGGTGTATCAAGTGCAGTGCAAATTATAAAGTGCTAACAATGGGTTCGAAAAAAGAACAACCAGAGTAAAGTAAGAGACAAAAGGTGACCGAACTACTTTTCCAAGCTGCGATTTTGTGTCCGGTGAAAAAAAACAAATTCTCCCGGATCGTCCCTGACGGCAGGGAACCGGATGGCAAATCACTGCCATCCGGCCTCACCCGGCCCCATAGGAAAACTATGGAGCCAAAATTGGATCCAGGGCTGTCCAATTCACATCAGATATTAACGGATCCTTAAAACTGTGATGTGAAGCCAGCCTTCGGCTATACATCAGACTCCCCAGTGTGAACAGAGTCTGAAGCCAGCATGACAGGTGTACTGTATTTTATGACAAATCTTTCCTTCCTTCCCATGATTATGTACATTGGCATACAGCACCCCAAAACAATTCATTATATCTAACCCAGCAGTGCACCCCTATTCCTTCTAAGTCTTCCATTGGTGGTAGCAGGCATTTTACTTTTAATTGTGTAATCCTATTACGGTATTATACACAGCTGTGGCAGTCACAGACAAAAAATGGCCTCTGCAAGAAAATACATGGACCCTTTGCAGTCCAATATTCTGCCAGAGGCTCCTAACATCTTTAAAGGTGAAAGTGGGCTCCATTGTCTCTTGGATCCTTTTGCCGCTATACAGGTTTCACCTATGATAAGTCCACCTCTGATACACAGTATTATACTAAAAAAAATCTTAATCTATTGTGAGATTTGGCCAAAAGTTTTTTGAGCCATCACAAAGCTAATCAAGTGCAGTTTGTCTTTTGAGAACCACAAAAGCTTTTAATCCTGGGTTTTGTTCTAGGAAAATATTACTGTATTAAAAGGCAAATACAAAAATATAGAAACTATTATTCTTTTCTAAGTATAGGAATATTTGAATGCACAGGTTTATTGTACATTCAAACACGTATAACATGTTTATTACAAACAGCTGTTTCTGATAGCTACAGTAATCCACAACAGACATTACTTCCATAGAAATAAACACATTGAAACTTTAAAGACATCCCTGATGTTAAACAAACATATTTGAGCACATTTAGATTAAGTCCCGGGCTGTTAAATATGTATTTCCTACTGTTACTAAGTGAATACTGCATATAGGCTTTTCTTTTTGCAATCAATTATTTAATCAAAAATTCTACCTTTATCACACAAAACCCTGCAAAGTGCTTTAAAATAAGAAATAAAACAATCAACATTATTGACACACAACAGGAAAACATTGTGAATTTTGCACGCTGTGTTTGTAAATCTGAGTGGAAGTGAAAGTATTTTAATATGGCTAAATCAGTAACTCTAAGGGTACCGTCACACAGTGCGACGCCGCCGGAGATGTTGGCGCCGACGGGCGGGAGCGCGCACATTTTTGGCGCTCCGCCAGCATCACCATCCCCCATTTACATGGGACAACACCTCCAGCGACGCACCGGCGATCTGACAGGTGGCATCGCATCTGAGGTGTCTCAAAACCCCAGCGGCGATGCAGTACAATGTGAGCCTATGGCTCCTATCATCTGTCAGATCGCCGTCACCCGTTTACATGGGGCGATGTGAACACATCGCCCCAGATCGGCCGCCTGGTTTCAGAGCACTGCTCTTAATCAGGCGACTACTAAAAGGCGTCGCCATCGCCTATTTACATTAGGCGATGCAGGGGCGATATCGGTGCCAATAGGCCACGCCCTGCATCGCCTAAGAAATCGGCAGTGCCTTCACCACGTGTGACGATACCCTTACCCTTACTTGGTGTGAATCATTGAAAGTAAAAGAGTAGAAACAAGAACAGTAAACATAAAAATAGCTTTTTTTCTATATTTGCATTGCAAAAAATGAGTAAATTACTAAATAAGCTATCTATATATTTACCTTGTCCCATCTGTAATCCATTTCTGCCAACAGGATGTTCTCCTATCACATGCCAGCGGCAGAGCCATATTTGCACACCCAATTGACGAGTGTGTAAATATCATGCCCATTATTGGTACTGATCCCTTGCACAACCGGATTACCAGGCGATACCAGAATCGATGCCCAGAACTCGTTGCGGCACAACCCGATGCTCAAGACATCCGACATCATCTTGTTCATTGCCGAATGACAAACTGCGCATGTGCCTACCGCGCAGTAACAGTTAGTCAGAACCCCGTCATCTTTGGATACTAACTGCTCAGGCGCTCACTTGGTGCACACAGGCCTAGTTAGTCTTGTTGCCACAATTTTGGACACCAAAGTGGGTGTCCAAACATGGAAGCAGCAGTGTGATGCACAGGTTGGGGAAGAGAGCCTACAGAAGAGGCACAGACAGTGCACAGAGAGAACACAGAGAGTGCACAGAAAATGCACAGGGAGGCACAGGAGGGCAGAGAGCACAACAAGGGAACAGAGAGGGCACAATGGGGCAAAGACAGTGCACAGGAGGCATATCGAGCACACAGGGAGCACACAGAGCGCACCCAGAGGCAATACAGGAAACACCAAAGGCACAGAGGGGACACAGAAAGTGCGCAGGGGGAGCAAAGAGTGCACACAACAGGGGCATACAGACCACACAGGGGGGTATAGAGAGCACACAGGTGGGTACACAGAATGCACAGGGGACAGAGAGCACACAAGGGGACAAGAGGTACAGATTGCAAATGGGGCAGAGAGAGCACACGGGGGGCAGAAATTGCACACAGGGTGCCAAGAGATCACATGGTGGGCAGAGAGAGCACAACAGAGTGCTCAGAGAGTGATGCGCAATCTTTGGATACCACAGGAGGGACAGAGTACAATAAGGAAGAGACAAAGCACTGGGGGGCAGAGAGCACAGAAGTGGCAGAAAGACTGTACAGGGGGAGTGGTAAGCACACAGGTTGAAGAGTGAGATTGCAAAGTGGGGAGAAATCCCAAAGGAGAGAGCACAGAAGGGGAGAGAGACCACATACAGGGAAGAGAGCATAGAGGGGAGTAGACAGCACAAAGTGGAGAGCACGCAGGAAAGACAGCTCAAAGGTGAGAGCACATGAGGGGAGAAGACACCACACGAGGCAGAGTACACTGGGGAGAGACAGGCAGGTCAATGGAAAGAGCACAGAGGGGAGAAGACAAAGCAGGGAGGAGAGCGAGTGGACAGAGGAGACAGGCAGCCATAACTCTCTGTACCACAGAGTTCATCCCCATCATGATATCACTGCACTCCTGATGCAATAGCATTGGGACCACATCTAATATATGCATATATATATGAAAATGATTGCAATCACAAATTCTTTGGTATTATTATCTACATTTAATTTGTCTTCAATGAAAAAACACAAAAAGAATTGTCCTAAGGCTAAATTGGATATAATTCCACACCAAACATAAAAAAGGGATGGACAAAAGTAATGGCACTGTTAAAAAAATCATGTGAAGACCTGAATATTCCTGTGTCTACCGTGCGCAGTGTCATCAAGAAGTTTAAAGCCCATAGCACTGTGGCTAACCTCCCTAGATGTGGATGGAAAAGAAAAATTGATGAGAGATTTCAACGCGAGATTGTGTGGATGGAGACAAAAGTAGAGCTTTTTGGGCAAAGGCATCAACATAGATTTTACAGGAGAAAAAAAGAGGCATTCAAAGAAAAGAACACGGTCCCTACAGTCAAACATGGTGGAGGTTCCCTGATGTTTTGGGGTTGCTTTGCTGCCTCTGTCACTGGACTGCTTGACCGTGTGCATGGAATTATGAAGTCTAAAGACTACCAACAAATTTTGCAGCATAATGTAGGGCCCAATGTGAGAAAGCTGGGTCTCCCTCAAAGGTCATGGGTCTTCCAGCAGGACAATAACCCAAAACACACTTCAAAAAGCACTAGAAAACGGTTTGAGAGAAAGCACTGGAGACTTCTAAGGTGGCCAGCAATGAGTCCAGATCTGAATCCCATAGAACACCTGTGGAGAGATCTAAAAATGGCAGTTTGGAGAAGGCACCCTTCAAATATCAGAGACCTAGAGCAGTTTGCTTATTTGTTCAGGTGTCTGTGTTAAAATGCATCCTGTCACACACAGAGTTTCTCAAGGAGGCAGTGATGTTGACTGCGACATGCTGGTGGAGCACAGGCACAGTTTTCTTTAAGAAGTAGTGGTGGCTGGGCATCTAGTAATGAGGGACTGTGATGACCATGAGCTTTTGAAAACTCTCTGTATCCACCAGGCAGAAAGGCAGAATTTCAGCTTGGAAATGGTGAAATGTAAGCTCTTAGAAACGGCATGAGTAGGAGGAAATGGACTTTAACTCGACCACATCAGCAAGTCTAAGGGCTAGCTGCTGTGCTGAGACAGAGTGGAGTAGGGTATACCAGACAAATTGCTGGACTCCGAGAGAGGTGGAGGCAAAGAGGTTATGTTGCACTCATGAAGAGGTGGTGCGCTCGATATCTGTCAGCGCTCAACTCCAGAAGGCTAGGCTCACAATTGGTTTGTGGCATCCGCTTGAAGGATGCGTTAAGGGATGCATTTTTTTATTCCTTGCATTTACATGACAAATGTTCATTTATGCTGCCTTAATTAATGGAAGCATTAACGCATGGTACATGTATGTACCATGCGTTAACGCATTAATTAACACTTGGTCCATACATGTACCATGCATTAACAGATGCGTTTGCCATAGACTACCATGTTAAATAAACGCATCCGTTTTCCATAATAGGCCCAAAAACGCTGCAGCCCACATTTTTATGTGCACTGCAAAAAACGCATAGCGCCAAACGCATTGAACTTTAGCAATGCATTTTTTGCATTGGGGTCTATGGGTGCATTAACGCATGCGTTTCTACACATGTGCACATAAAAAAAAAGCATGCTTTTAGCAGTTGAATGGCGCAAATCTGACCCTAGCCTAAGGAACCACGTGGTGTTGAAGAAAGTTCTGATACACAATTGCATTTACTCTGCCATGTTGTTGTATGAGAGGTACAACTGCTGCAGCAGAAAACTTTCCCCAAAGCATGACACTTCCTCCACCACCTTTCATTGACTTCTTTAGGCTAGGGTCAGACTTGCGTCTGCCCCTGAGCCTGAAGGATCTGGGAAAAACTTAGAAATTCTCTGCCTCAGCGCATAGCGTTACCAGCAGGTAACGCTATGTGCTGCCAGACAATAGATCTTCATGGCAACCGGACACTTACCTCGGACACTAGCCTCCGGCTCCACAGAGACTTCCAAGATATGCGCTTTTGCAGAGCGCACAGGAAAACACTACAAACAGCATTTCCTGTGCGCTCTACAAAAGTGCACATCCTGTGGAGCCGGCAGCTGCGGTAGGTAATCATCCGGTTGCCATAGGGATCAATAGTCAGGCAGCGCATAGCGTTACCTGCTTGTAATGCAATGCGCTGAGGCAGAAATTTTCTACGTTTTTCCCAGATCCGCCAGGCTAGGGGCAGACGCAGGTCTGACCCTAGCCTCACACATTTTGGATTCAGTCTTTCTCTAGTTTTTTGATAAACATAATGTTTCCCATCAGACTGAAATAAATTAAACTTGCTTTCATCACAAAAATGGACTGTGAACATGCTCCTCACCAAAGATGAGTCTAGGCATTTATTAGCCAATACATGCACTAAGAAACTTATTTTATACTAGATGGTGGCCCGATTATAACGCATTGGGTATTCTAGAATATGTATGTAGTTTATTAATGAAGATTTAAGAATAATGCAATGAATACACAGGATTTTCCGGGTAAAATACATACATTATCATTAAATGTTATTGCTTATAGAACTTAATACAATTGAATGAAATTATTAAACAGATTATAAAAATATTTAAACCATTACATGAATGGGCGAGACCAATCAGCCACGCGGGATTTGCGTTACAGAGACACAGACAAGCAGACACAATTAGACGATTATATAGTACATAGCTATTTATCATCTACCTATGTGTCTATCGTCTAGGTATGCTATATTTATGTATAATTTCTCTATGCATGTTGCATCTATGTATCTATCTATCTATGTGTATAGACCAAACCTTGAGATGGAGATGTGGTGAACAGCCACCCCGCCCATCTCTTTAGCTGTTCACAAAAACCCAGCCCTGTTAAAGATAAATTAGGTTTCTCAGCACCTATGATACTGGAACATTACACCTGGGTGCATATCACCAAATGTAACAATTTGGATGATTCATATCTTGCCTCTTATACTTAACGTGTGATCACCTTAAAATATGGAATATCTATAAATTTACCACACCTCTTTATTTATGTGTACCTATGTCATATCTATTTGTTATCTAGCTATGTATTATCTTTATGCAATGAATACACAGGATTTTCCCGGTACAATATATACATTATCATTAAATGTAATTGCTTATAGAACTTAATACAACTTAACAATTAAACAGATCATCAAAATATAGAAACCATTACATGAATATCTAACTGTATTTACATAAATTATCAAACAAAAGAAGTACATTGACACTATAATATATTTGTTAATAATATCAAACTAAATTTTTTTGTACACCACATTTCTTGTGAAAACCTTTTGACTATCTATAAGCAACTTTCCTTGTAATGGGGTATCAAGAAGCACCTTGACTTTGGATCTCATTTTAACTCTTGAAAATGCAACATAGTGTTGTCCATGACCAAAAACGTGCTTCGGTAATTATATGCCAACATGGTGTAGAGTTTGACCTTGTGACTTTTTTATTGTCAGGGCAAAAGCTGGTTTTACTGGAAACTGTTGACGCCGAAGCCTAAATGGAAGACCGGTGTTCGAAGGACATAAATCAATGCGTAGAATGAACACTTTGTCTCCTTTTGCTGATCCACTAATGACTCTTGTTTGAATTACGTGGGAATGGAGTCCAGTAGCAATAAGGCGAGTTCCATTACATAGACAATTTTTTGTATTTAGATTCCGTAGCAACATTACGAATGTTCCAACTTTAAGTTGTAGTCTGTGGAATGGCAAGTTTAAGAAGCCAATTGCTGTACTCTGGGTCAGAAGATCGCATGTTGGTAATTAGTTGAAGTTTATTATACTGTTTCCAAAGGTCATCCATTTTAAAGCTGGACTCAATAACATCTGTTATTGTTCTATTTGGTATGACTGGAAGGCATTGCCTAAAATCTCTGCCAATGACAAAAAATTTAAATCCAAACGGAATTTCATTTTTTTCAGTTACATTTGTAGTCATTACTTCACGCAGAAGTCTGTCGATTAAGCTCAAAGTGTATATGGGTGCCATGGTGAGCTCGTCAATTATCAAAAGATGTGCATTGTTTAACCGTTTTCCTGCAAATATGTCTTGTTTTATTCTGGAAACAGAGATTTGGTTGACTGGAACTGGTATCCCAAAGAGTGAAAGCATAGTGCGACCTCGTAAAAGGTTAGCTGCAATACCTGTTGTAGCCGATGGCTATACGATAGGGATGGGCGAGTCTACTAGCTAGGACTCGTTACTCGGCGAGTAGTAAGGGACTCGCAGGACTCGGTACTCTGCGAGTTTCCCAGCGATTACTCGCACAGCAACGAGTCCAATGCAAATCAATATGAATCCTAGTTTTGTCAGAGACTCTGACAAAACTAGGATTGCCATTGACTTGCATTGGTCTGATTACTGTGCAAGTAATCGCCGAGTCCAGCTGTCTGCTCTGTGCAGGCTGCCGCAGCTCCAGGGTCCTAGAGCCCGCCTGCTCACAGAGATGATGTAGCAGAGCTGAGATTGTTCTCAGTCTGCTCATTCCCTGTGCATAGACATCTATATCTATGCACAGGGATGTAGCAGAGAGGACATCGCGTTTTGGACTACGTCAGACGGAAGAGGATTTTTTTAATTAAAGATGGAGTCCCTAATGGCTTTTTTTTTTATTTCTAATAAAAATTTCTCTATGTTGTGTTTTTTTAACCCTTTATTGGAGATTCTTAGTGGCTGGGTCAAACGTGGCCTGACATTAAGAATCTCGGATTCTTAATACCAGCTTGTATAACAAAACTGGTATTAACCCCTTTATTACCCAGCGTGCCACCGCCACCAGGGCCGCTGGAAGAGCGGGGTTCAGCGCCAGAGGATGGCGCTTCAATGAATGCGCCATCTTCTGGGGCGGCTGCGGGCTGCAATTTGCAGCGGGGTGTGCCCAGAAAGCTTGGGCATCCCTGCGCTGCGGATTCCAGCCCCAGCTGCTTAGCTGTACCTGGCTAGACATAGAAATTGCGCGGAGCCCCACGCATTTTTTTTTTATTATTTCATGAAATTCATGAAATAATTAAAAAAAAGGGCTCCCCTATATTCTTGTGTCCAGCCAGGAACAAATAGGCACCTGGGGGTTGGGGGCAGCCCATCGCTGCCTGCTAGATCTGGCTGGTTCCAGAAATACGGCGAAGCCCACGTTAAATTTTTTTCTGACAAATCCATAAAACAATGTAAATAAAAGGGACTGCATCTTTATTAACCCTGGACCATGGGCGAGTGGTTAATAAAGATGCAGTCCCTTTTTTAGGATTGTTTTATTGATTTTTCAGAAAAAAAATGACGTAGGCTTCGCCGTATTTCTGGAACCAGCCGGATCCAGCAGGCAGCGACGGGCTGCCCCCAACCCCCAGGTGCCTATTTGCACCTGGCCAAACACAAGAATATAGGGGAGCCCTTTTTTTTTTATTATTTCATGAATTTCATGAAATAATAAAAAAAATGCGTGGGGCTCCGCGCAATTTCTATGTCTAGCCAGGTACAGCTAAGCAGCTGGGGGCTGGAATCCGCAGCGCAGGGAGGCCCAAGCTTTCTGGGCACACCCCGCTGCAAATTGCAGCCCTCAGCCGCCCCAAAAGATGGCGCGTTCATTGAAGCGCCATCCTCTGGCGCTGAACCCCGCTCTTCCAGCGGCCCTGGTGGCGGTGGCACGCTGGGTAATAAAGAGGTTAGGGCCAGCTTTGTATTACCAGCTGGCCCTAAGCCCAAAATTTATGGCGGTCACGCCAATATTAGGGTGCTTTCACACTAGCGTTTTTTTCAAATCGCGGCAGATGTGGTGAAAAAACCGCATCTGCCGTGATTACCGCATAACTGCGACACTTGCGGCACACTTGCGGCAAGCCCCATGCAATGTCTGTGGGGCTTGCGGTAAGGGTGCGGCAGATGCGGCAAGTGCGGTTTCGGCACTTGCGGCAGGTGCGGCCGCAAAAAAAAAACGCTGCAAGCAAGCAGCGTTTTTTTTCGCGGCTGCACCTGCTGCAAGTGCCGAAACCGCACTTGCCGCATCTGCCGCACCCCTACCGCAAGGCCCATAGACATTGCATGGGTTTGCCGCAAGTATGCCGCAAGTGTCGCGGTTATGCGGTAATCGCAACAGATGCGTTTTTTTCACCGCATCTGCCGCGATTTGAAAAAAACGCTGATGTGAAAGGGGCCTTAGACATGACCGCCATGAATTTCTATTAAATTGTTTTAAAAAAAAACAAACACAGAGAAACATTTTTATTAGAAATAGAAAAAAAAAGCCATTAGGGACTCCATCTTTAATTAAAAAAATCCTCTTCCGTCCGACGTAGTCCAAAACGCGATGTCCTCTCTGCTCATCCCTGTGCATAGATATAGATGTCTATGCACAGGGATGAGCAGACTGAGAACAATCTCAGCTCTGCTACACACAGGAAGAGCAGGCGGGCTCTAGGACCCTGGAGCTGCGGCAGCCTGTACAGAGCAGACAGCCTGACTCCTTACTGTGCGAGTTTCCCAGCGATTACTTGCACAGTAAACGAGTCCAATGCAAGTCAATGCCAATCCTAGTTTTATCAGAGTCTCTGACAAAACTAGGATTGCTTCAGGCTGAAGCTTCCGAGACACATCTGTGATTTGTAAATCGCACACTACTCGCTATTACTCGCTTCCCCATTCATTAACATTGGGCTCGCTAGACTGGCAACGAGTAGCGAGTCTCGGGCTCGCTAGAGTCAAGCGATTCCGAGTAATTTAGGACTCGCCCATCACTACTATACGACTTTTTTCAACCCTCTAACGTGATGCATTAAAACTTCATATAGGTATGTTTTATCGCTCCCTCCTGGACCGTCAATAAAGAAACATTTTGGCCTTGCATCTGCTTGGTTTTCTATAGCACTCACAATAGTATCATATGCAATTCGTTGTTCATTTAAGGAGTTTCTCTTCTCTGTTGCCAACAATAATTTGTAAGCTTCATCATACTCCGGAAGTTGTGGAACTTGAATTGCAGGCTGTGGCAAATTAAAGTCTGAAAACGTTTTTCCATGCAGTAGTAAGATATTTTGGACATCTTGCATGGCATAATATTGGCAATGTTGACAATTTCCACTTTTACTGATAAGACGTAAACAGTAATCCTCGATTAGATGTTCTTTGAAATTTGTCCAAAGTTCAGCGGGATTTGTACTCGGTCCAAATACGCAGATGTAGGCAAACAATTCGAGAAGTTGGTTAGGCATATGTAAAGTAACTGCATATTCTAAAGTACAGTCATGGTCTAAAGTTTTGAGAATGATACAAATATTAATTTTAACAAAGTCTACTGCTTCAGTTTTTCTAACGACAATTTGCATATACTCCAGAATGTCATAAAGAGTGATCAGCTTAATAGCAATTACTTGCAAAGTCAATATTTGCCCAGAAAATAAACTTTAACCCCCAAAACACATTTCAACATCATTGCAGTCCTGCCTTAAAAGGAGCAGCTAACATCGTTTTAGTGATTGTTCCATTAACACAGGTGTGGGTGTTGATGAGGACAGGGCTGGCGATCAATCAGTCATGATTAAGTAAGAATGACACCACTGGACACTTTAAAAGGAGGCTGGTGCTTGGTATCTCTTCAGTTAACCATGGTTATCTCTAAGAAACACATGCAGCCATCATTGTACTGCACAAAAATGGCCTAACAGGGAAGAGTATCGCAGCTAGAAAGATTGCACCTCAGTCAACAATCTATCGCATCATCAAGAACTTCAAGGAGAGAGCTTCCATTGTTGTCAAAAAGGCTCCAGGGTGCCCAAGAAAGACCAGCAAGCGCCAGGACCATATCTTAAAACTGTTTCAGCTGCGGGTCGGACTACCAGCAGTGCCGAGCTTGCTCAGGAATGGCAGCAGGCTGGTGTGAGTGCTTCTGCACGCACTGTGAGGCGGAGAATCTTTGAGCAAGGCCTGGTTTCAAGGAGGACAGCAAAGAAGCCACTTCTCTCCAGAAAAAACATCAGGGACCGACTGATATTCTGCAAAAGGTACAGGGAGTGGACTGCTGAGGACTGGGGTAAAGTCATTTCCTCTGATGAATCCCCTTTTCGATTGTTTGGGACATCTGGAAAACAGCTTATTCGGAGAAGAAGAGGTGAGCACTACCACCAGTCTTGTCTCATGCCAACTGTAAAGCCTCCTGAAACCATTCATGTGTGGGGTTGCTTCTCAGCCAAGGGAATCGGCTCACTCACAGTCTTGCCTAAAAATACAGCCATGAATAAAGAATGGTACCAGAATGTCCTTCAAGAGCAACTTCTCCCAACCTTCCAAGAGCAGTTTGGCGCCCAACAATGCCTTTTTCCAGCATGATGGAGCACCTTGCCATAAAGCAAAGGTGATAACTAAATGGCTCAGGGAACATAACATAGAGATTTTGGGTCCATGGCCTGGAAACTCCCCAGATCTTAATCCCATTGAGAACTTGTGGTCAATCATCAAGAGACGGGTGGACAAACAAAAACCAACAAATTCTGCCAAAATGCAAGCATTGATTATGCAAGAATGGACTGCTATCAGTCAGGATTTGGTCTAGAAGTTGATTGAGAGCATGCTAAGGAGAATTGCAGAGGTCCTGAAGAAGAAGGGTCAACACTGAAAATATTGACTTGCTGCATTAACTCAATCTAACTGTCAATATAACCTTTTGGTACTCATAATATGATTGCAATTATATGTCTGTATGTGATATAAACATCAGACAAACAAAAATAAAAACCAGAGGGCAGCAGATCATGTGAAAATATAATTTTGGTGTCATTCTCAAAACTTTTGGCCATGACTGTAAGTTTCCACACAGTATCATCCAATAGAAGTCCTAAAGCCAAAGCTGCAGCTTTAAATGTATTGTGCAATACTCTGTTAACTGTTTTCAAATCATCATAACTTGTAGCTCCTTTGACACGCAGTAATAACAGCCGAAGGCAATATCTTTCATGATCCTTGACACTAACAGTATACATGCGTCCAATTATTCTGCTAAATACTCGTTGTCTTGGATTCCAAGTTTTATTCCAAATGTAATGCTCTGGAATCTCTCGATACAAATACTGCCTTGCGTTGTCATCACGTTGGTTAAGCAAAAACCATTCCATTAATCTTTAAGTGGTATTTAAATTTTTTGACACATCTTCAACTTGAGCATTTTCAAAGAAATAAAGCTGCTGTTGATTCAGTAAATGAATAGCTAAACATATTATGGCATGGGACTGTGAATGCATTGGAAATGCAAATATCTTCAAAGCAGCTTCTGGAGCACTGACATATCTTGAGTCAACAAAAGTTGATGATTCATCGTGATTGATTTGTTTTCTGTTGTATTTTGACTTTAGCTTTGTCTTGCCCTTGTAGATGTACTTGAAAAATATTTTACACTTTCTATTGAAGCACAGATTTCTACGTTGATGTGACAGTTGTAGCGTTTTGATAAGTATGGGTTGTATGGGACTATCCATGATTATTTATAATTTTTTTTTGTGTACAATGTTATCAATGTGTTGTCGACGGTAGGATGGGTAGCCATCCAAGTCTTTAACAGTGTGCTGTTTTAACTCTTTTGGAAACCCTTTTGTACACTTTCTCTGTTTTTCATGTATGGACTTTTTGGATTCGCTTCACCGCATGGGCCATGAACCATATGAGAGATTACAATATTATACAGTTCAGGGATACTTTTTGTGGTTAGGAATTTCAGCCCACACTTTGTTTTCGATTTCTTCCTCCGTGTGGAAACTTAGAATCTGCATTTAAGATAATAAGTGTATGCGCACGTGGAAGACCTCGTTTCTGAAACTCAATGACGTTATACCATTGCTACAACTGTTCCAAGAAGCCAATTTTTGATATCTTTCAAAAGGCTGGTGAGTTTCAGTCGAAATACGTGTGCAACTAAGTCCGGCCTTTGTTTAACTTGTTGCCAGGGTTCTAGATTTTCGATAATTTACGGCCTTTTAGGATTACAGGTCATTGTCAAAAAAATGTCTGGTCTTCCATACTTTGTTAGTATTGCCACTGCATCTTGATAATGCTGCTGCATGTTGCGGGGGCTACCTTCAATCGACGACAGCAGAATGACTGTTTTTCCAATTGGAATTCCCTTTTGAATGGATTGTTTTTGCAAATGTTCTTGAAGAACACAGTAGTCTTCAACCTTAAGTTGTTTTTGGTTCATTTGTATGAAATTTAGGCAAATAGCTTCAATATTCTTTTCTTTTCCAAATATTTTTTATTAAATTGTAAAGAATCAACCAAATGTATAAAGGTACTTCATGAACTGTAGTACAAATAGTCATGACAATAACAGATTAGATGGCTAAATGGACAATATGCACCATAGTAACCGTTTGTCTGGACACGTTGGACTTGTTTGATTTGTAGATATATGAGGGAGCGAACATTTTCCGTATGGTATCTTCATAAAAAATATGGATAAGTCCTCTCATAGGGCGCGATACGTCTCAATAAAATGTCCATTTGCAGAGGTTTGTACTTATATAGTTCAGTAGGTTGTTATTCAACATAAAAAAAAATAGGATTTATAGTATTAAAACAACCAGTTAAAGGAAAAGTAAATGATAGAGATAGAGAGAAAAAGGCGGAATACAGAGAGGGAGAAGAGGGGGGTGAGAGGATGGATCAATGGGAGGGGAAGGGGGTGGCAGTTGAAAGGCACAGTAGTTGTAAAATTCCCAAGAAGGGAGAGTTAAGCAACTCATATATGTTTGGTCTGTAAACTTGAAATATAGTCAAGCCAAGGGCACCAGATCTCCATAAATGTAGACTGAGTGTAGTTAACTGAAGCAACTATTTCAGCTACGCGATGTAGTAGATTAATTTTCTCCCATAGTTGTGTTTGTGCGAGTAAGACTGGAGAATTCCAGTGTGTCGGAAATAACAATTTCGCTGCGCTTAGGATTTATTGAGACAGTGTGGAGGCCTTCCCATGTCCCGGCCTGGTTGGGAAGTGTAATAAAGGCATTTCTGAGCTCAAAGTAAGGTCTCTTTGCAGAACTTCCTGGATGAGTGATTTAACTCATTTCCAGAATGAAGTCAGGACAGGACAAAGGCACCACACGTTAAATAACTGCCAGTGGAGGGTCCGCATCGCCAACAATTTACAGGGGTTTTAAAATTTCCCGATGAACCCTGGCTGGGTTGCAATGTAATTTGTTTTTACATTTAAGGGTTTTCCCGAGCTTTAAAAACTTGGGGTTTGGGGCTGGGGGGGGAATTATAAATGTGTTGAATTTGTTGGTGTAAAATTTTTAGCCCAAGTCTTTTTCCAGTTAAAAAATCGCTTTCTAGGGCAAGTTTCTGTTTTTAAAAAAGTTGATAGTGGTGGGAAAATTTTTTTGGATCTGAGATTGTGACAGAGGTGGCGTTAATTTCTGGGGAGGGCAATGTTTTAAGAAGGGGTTGAGGATATTTTTTTTATAGAAATTTTGTTTTAAAAAATTTTGCTTATGAGGTCAGGGAAATATGGGGATCCTTTTGTGAAAGGAGGGTTCCATCACGAGGAGTTGGTCTATAGAATTTTGGTGCATTTTTTGTCCCCATGTAGTTTACCCCGGCCAATTTCTAAGGGTACCCCTTTTCATGTGGCAACTTTTCTAGGATTTCATGGCAAATTTTGGTTTCAGTGAAATCATGGAAATTGTTCTATCTTGTTGCTGTGTACAAATGGAACAATGTCTCCATGATTTCATGAACAGTAAGTTGCCCGTGAAATTCCGAAAAAATTGCCGGGGTGTAAAGGGAAATTATGTGCTAGGAGATCCGACAGTGTAATCAGGGTGAGAGTGGGGTGCCAAAGTATCTTTGTTTCTCCAGGGTTTTTAAAGTACCTTTAGTGCAGGGTTTTGGAGGGGAGCTTGTGACCAAGTGTGAGTGTACCAGGATTTAGATTAAAGGTATTTTATGCAAGAGCCCCCCTATCTTCCATGAAATTTTGGAACTCTAATTATGTCCACTATTCTAGAA